>VZTB01002118.1:409244-459744 GCA_013397245.1 Thryothorus ludovicianus
CCGTGCCCCGAGCGGCTCCGTGCCCCGAGCGGCTCCGTGCCCCGAGCGGCTCCGTGCCGCGGCTGACAGACGCTGTCAGAGAAATCCCTGGATGGCCTGGCCAGCTCGGGAGCTGCCCCGCTGCTTTTCGCTTCCCTGCAGGTGCAGAAGACAGCTGAGTTTGTGGCTGGTGGCTGCCTTCAGGCCCACCAAGTGCTCCTTGGAGAAGAAGAAGGCAGCGCTGTTCCAGGTGGTTGTAGAAATGATTCCTGTGTCCCCCTGCAATAGTTTGGTGTCACTCTTACACTACTGTAGCACTTGTGTGATCCCTGATTTCATTTTCTGTCTTTCTTGATCTTGAAGGCTTATGATGACTGTAAATGACAGTTATGAAAGAAACGTACTGCTACCAGGATAATAGATTTCTTAATATACACCAGTAGAACAGATTATGACTGCGTGTAGTGAAACGTGGGTAGTGTCACAATTGGGAGAATGGTGAAATCCCTCTGGAACATTTTGGCTAATTTAATGTGCTCTTCTATTTTCTAAGTTGCAGCTTTGTGGTTTTCAACAGTAGTTTTCAGCTTAGTTTCGCTTTTCTTTTTAGAATATGTGAATTATTCTGGTGCACTTGTAAAAATGTATTGGCTTTCTGTGGGTTGTTCTAAGAACTCTGGTCCCCATATTTGAGCTTCGGTTATGGTACAGATCAAAAGGGAGCTGTTACACCCAAAAGTACAAGAGTGAAAATTAAATGTTGGTCTTCTCTAAACTAGATTCTCATCTTCTATGAAATCAAGAAGAATAATCAAAAGTCAGAGTCTGTAGTACAAAAAGGCAGATACATTTCTGTGAATGGATTAAGTAGGAAACGAGATTTAGGGCAATAATAGTTTACAGTCTCATGGTCTCAGACACTTAAGTTCACTGCTGCTGAAATGAATGAGGTATGTTTGGTTCCTTGTGAAGAATCTCTGCTCCCTCCCTTTCCTCTTATCTTGAGGTGGACTAGAAGATAACAGTAAAACAAGTAGCACAAATAAATGCACTAAAGAGCAGCACTCTATGAGCTTTGTTTGTGGTTCCTTCAGACCACAGGATGAATGTGCTGCTTCTAACAGGTCTTTCACTCACATTTCTGTTCATTGACAAATGATGTCCCATCATGATCTTTTAGGTGGGTAAAAGGTGAATCCAAATGGAGGAGTAAAGAGTATAGTGGCCTACCCTGATTCCCTCTCCACTGTTTGCTAATTTTCAGTCTAAATATGTATGAACATAGAGTCCCAACATGTAATTTGGGAGTAACACTTCTATAGGGTTTTATTTCTCAGGTTGAAAAATGCAGATTTAATCAGTTCAAGTTAAACTTGGTGTAAAAACATAATTGATTCCACTGTTTAAGACCTATTCCATGCAGAAGCACCAGGATGTCTGTGTCTAATTGAAACTGAGTTTAAAGATTTTGGATCCATCTTATTCCTTAGTCTCACAGAGGGGGTGTCAAGTGAAGGGTCTTGCTGGGGAAGAGCAGCATAAATGAGGTCAGGGATCCTGCACAATTGTAAAGATAACTTTCTGAGAAATTGACTGACAAAGAAAGTGGAAGTTGTATCTCTATTCAAAAGCAGTAGTGAATTAAAATCCAATTTAGAATCTGTAATGATGCATTTTTAATTGTTTGCATACTGAGACTTTTTTGTACTACTGAACAGGATGAAGTACACCAAGCCTCCTAATCAAACATAGATAAGTGGATTTGTTTATATGTGTTTCCAAGGCCTTGGAAGTGAGCTGTGCAGAGCAGATAGCATGAAGGTTATCTTGTTCTGCATATAGGAAAATATGACTCTTTTAGTATCATATTTTACCATTACTTTTTGCAGTAGAAAAACAGTGGACTAGCAAATTAAATATTCCTGTGATTCACTAACATGCTCTTGCTCTATAAAACCTTTCCCATTGACTCAAGTGAAGGTATTTTCCAAGGGAAAGTTTGTAGTTTTTGAAATTCTGAAAGTTTGGAGGACAATAATTCGTGCCAACCTGGCTTCAAGCTGAGTGCCAAATAACTAAGGAAACACTTGGGATATGTCTCTCTGCCTTCTAGTGGAATCTGCATTAACTTGGTCCTCTAAGGTCCATGGCAGAGTAGACTGAAATTTTCTACTGACATTTTTCCTGTGAAAAATGAATTCTTATTTGAAGAGAATATTTAATTTGCATCTCAAAATCCTTTAACTTAGGTTAAAGATGTAACAGTCTTTGAAAGACTAGAAATAGAGTGTATTTTAGACATCAAGCCAAGTTGTTGTTGGTTTTCAGGCAGATAAAAGGTTTTGATTTTTTTTTAGGAGTTACATTTTTAGCAAGGACTTTTGGAGGAGGCAGAATAGTTCAAGTTTTTTTGTGAAAATGGTATTCTTTTAAAGATTTTCTTGTCAACCTGATTTCACCAGCTGAAAGTAACTGTATTTAGCAGTGAGACGTTAGGAAAACCTGAAGGATGATACAATTAAAAGGGGTTTATACTATTTAACTTCAACTTTTTCCAGATCTTTACTTCAGGGGGAGGGGTTTTCCAGTGCAAATAATTTATCTGCAAATGGAACAGCTCATGTGAATTGGCAATATCTCCTGCCAGAACGTCATGTTACACCACTTACTAATATAATGCTGTTATCAATATAGTTAATCGCATTTAATTTCGGTACTTGGAACAATGCAGCACAATAAATTGTGCTTAGAGGCATTTTCCAGCAAAAATGATTCTGTGATTCCTTGCAGTATGATGGACTCAGCTCAGTTTTGACTACACTACATTTGGAATGTGTTGCATATGTTGTGAGATGCTCCTTCTTAACAATAGTTTCCACGTCCCTGAATTAATAAATTATGTTTTAGAAATGAGTCAAAATAATGGTAGAGTAGTTCTACATAGTTCTGTAAGAGTTCTAATGCCAGCTCTGTAAGTGCTAGTGCCTGTCCAGTTTACATGCAAACATTTATAAAACCTCATGCTGCAGCCACAAATGTTAGCCAGAGTTTCAGCCCAAAATAGGTAACTGGCCAAGCTGTATTTGTATGCAGTAATGATTTACTGGTAATTTAGAGAGATAAAGACAGCCTCAGTGAGAAAAACACCCACTCAGATACTCATGCACTTGTACCACCATCCTGCTCAGGGGCTGTGTTGGTCAGCAGTTTCTGAAGGCACAGGGTGCTGGAAACAAGCAGGCAGGCCAGGAACAAGAGGCAGGGAGCAGAGTCCTTCTTGGAATCAGCTTTCTTGAGTAAGGTGGATAGAGCAGAAGGAGAGAGAAGAGACAACGGGTCCTTGAGCCTGCAGGGAATGCAGGCAGGGTGCTCTCAGTTCTGATGGTCTTGTGATTACTCTGCAGCAGTGATTTCCATGATGATTGCTGCCCCTAAATTTGGTGTCCCTCTATAAGAAGTTTGCATTTCCAGGCAGCTCTTAGCTTTTGACTTCTTAAATTCATTAAAAAGTAAGCAACCAAAGCAATGAAGCAAGAGAAAAGGATGTATTTCTGCTAAAATCATTGCCTAGAGTAGCTTTGCTTCTCAAGGATCCTAGCAGCACTTGGCAGGCCCATTTTAACTTCATCCTGCCTTTTTAGTATGGACTCCTAAGAACTGCTTAGATTTAGGCAATAAATGTCCTGTTAGTTGTTTTTCATTAGTGTTTTCATATTGAAGAGCAGGATGGGGAATAAATGAATATGCCTGCTTTGGGCATCTGAATTTTAATACAGGGATAGTTTTATTTACTACTTCCATAAAGGCCAGCAAGAAGCCAGGCAGGAGATCTTTTCTCTTCCTCTTCCTCTGGGCAAGCTGTTGTTTGGGAGAAGAAAATTTCCTTACATGCTCAGTGAAAACAAGTTGCTTGGATGCAAATGTTAAAAATAAAAGTTAATGAAGACCTGTTCACCAGTCAGAGTTGGAATTCTGCATCATAGTGCACAGAATTGACATAGTTTAGTTTTTTCCCCAACATTTGTATTTGTGGATTTGTCTAGGGACAAATGCCCTGTGGAGAGTAAGTGGTCTCTGTCTGAAGACTTTGGCTATCTGTTTTGGAATCCTTAATGCTTAATCACTTCAAGCATATTTTCTGTTATTCTTCTGTTTCACAGTTAGTATTGTTGAGACATTGCTTCAGATATATAATCTGGATTTTTATCCTTCTTTAGCTTTAAGTTTTGTTTTTGGTTTTTTTTCTTTAAGGCTTTTTTTTTTTTCCCTTAACCAGTAACCTTCTGCAAAGGAGAAATTTAATTTATATTACTTTGATGTATGTGTAACACACAATATCTTCTCCCAGGTCTCTTTCCTCCTTGACTTCTGCTGTGGTCCCTTACATTGAAATAAATTGTAAGTAATTTTATGGCAACTTAAAACCTTGTTGTGGTATAAATGAAGGTTTAAGCTTGCAGATTGCAAAGGAGGTGATCTTAATGGTTTCCTTAATCTTTAAAAGCTAATCAGGTCTGGCTGGAGAGTTTCTGTTAATACTGAATCTAAACAGTCTATTAAGACTGATTCTAAAGAGAATTTGGTTCTCCCACACAAATCTACTTACATGAAAGGAATTTCTGTATAACTTAGTTTTTCCTTTTACAGGCCAGTGGATGTAGGATTCCTCTGTTGTCTCTGCCTTTGCTTCTCCCCTGAAATAATTTTCATGACACATTTCTCTCAGACTATCTTCTTGCTGTCCCTCATAGGAACTCCAGCCTGCCTCAGATCTCTCCCTCAGGAGTTGAACTCACCACACCTTCTCCATGGTGCACAGTCTCCTAAGATGAAGGGACATGAGGGATCATGTACATCATGAGAGAAGTGAATTCAGGCTGTGTGGAAGAGGCTTTGATGATACATTTCATCACAAGATTTTCTGACTTGCGTGTTTTTACTTGAAAAGCCAAAACTGGAGGAATTAATGTCTTCATTTTTTCATCCAGTTGTGTCTAGATGTTCATATGGTTAGGCCAACCTTTCTAATGCTTCCATGAGAGCTTGAAGGTTGATTATCTTAGTCATAGTTGAGAATTTTCTTGAGCACAGAACTTTGTATCTCTGCTAATTGTTTTAAGTGTGGGACCTGAATTTTTACATTGGATGGTCATAAAATCTTTTTTTTGGATGGGTAGAAGTAACAATGAAGTCCACTGATCTAGTCATCCTCCTCAGGAGTGATCTCCTCTGCCATTGTTTGCAGATTTGTGTTTGGCGTTTCCCATGATGCAGAACTGCAGTGCCCTGGCAGCCAGGGGTTCAGTGCTCCACCTTCTTTATCCCTGGATGGGTTTCCATGTCTAGCTTGTCTAACATGTTTGCTTTTCGTGGCTTGTATTATGTGCACAGGGAGCATTTTTCTCCAATCCTGTACCTAGAAAACTTCCATGTACTTGAGCTTGGTTATTGTGCGCTCTTTGGTCCTGGCAGTCCCATCCCTCTGTCATTCTCTGTAGGTCCTGCTTTTTTTGATTCTTCCTTGATGGACTACTTGGCCTTAATTAAACAAAATAAACTATAACTTTCCAGTTTAAATTGAAAGGATTCTACAAGAGGGTTCACTGTCTAACTGGATGAATACTTGTTCAAAAGCAGGGCAGAGCAGTTGGGAACAGAATGACTTCCTCGTGGTGATACATTTTAGCTTTAGGAGCTTTTTGGCACAAGGCTGAAAGATAACTCACTCTGACATTAAGTTATTTCTGAAGAGGTCCCTGCTCATGTGTCAGGCACGCTACACTACAGCCGTGGGTCATTTTAACAATGATAATTTGGTTCTAGGAAATAAATGTTTCTTGTAGAAAAAATATGCAATCTATTTCCTAGTTTGTAGTGTTTTTAAGACATAAGTGTTCTCTCCCATAACAGTGTTTTGGATAAATCCAAGGTGACCTTGGTATTAAGTAAGCTTACTATATTTTTCAGCTGATGATATGTTTTGAAGTGTGCTGCAGAAAATTTGTACCTGCAGAGACTTGCTAGGCAAAATATTTCACTGAAACCTGAAAACTGAAGAGATATGAGGGCAGGCAAAACAGCTCTCTAGGTTTTTAACTATCACAGTTAGGGAGAATGGGGTTGTTATGCATCATGACTTATGAAATCTGTGGCTCAGTATTTCTCTGTACTTCTGGAGTTTGGTGATTTGCAGTAGACCTGGCTGGAAATGATGAAAATGCCTTTTGGAATATTAGCAGTGACCTGCCTTTTGCAGATCCGTCCAAGATGTATCTCATGATTATAGGACAGAAACCTCATAAATCCCGCATCCTTGTTTAGTATTTGGAGCTATGCTTGTTTGCATCAGGTCTTTATATGACCTATTTTGCATAGTGAAGTGAGTTTGTAGCTGAAAGAATGGAAATCAAAGGTCTTAATAGAATCGATTTTGTAAGCCATTCATTTTCTAAAGGAGATGGATGAGTGAATGGAACTACCTATGTTATTCAAAACTGGCCTTGAGGTAATTACTGAGTGCTGATTCAGTAATGTGGGACAAATTCAAGTTTAAATCTTTCATGTTATTACCAGCATTTGCAAAGTATCAGGACACTGTAGGAATTACGATGAACTCTATCAGCTTTAGAAGCTGCCATAAGGATTAAGAATTTTTGCAGATGCTCTAATTTAATTTTCTTCTGTATTGAAGACTCTTGCTGTGTGGAAAGTTTTTATGATGTGTATAAAAGGTGGGGCAACTTATAAGGTGAGGCTCTCATGATGCATGTAATTTCATTTTGTGGTATGGAAGTATTTAGAAAGCATGGTGATGTTTGCTGAATTGTACTGTTTGCTAACTGCAAACAACTTTATCAAAGTGTATATAGTGCACTTTTTGTTCCACTGTTTTTAACCTGTTTTTGTATTTCTGTTCTTGCACTTGCAGTGGGCTATCTATTCCTAGCATGGCTTTTCTTTTTTCCTAAGGAAGTCTAATGGACTGTGCAGAGACAGGCACTAGCAGCACTTATTATCTTGATCAGCTTGTCCTGTTCCTGAAGTTGTGACCTTCTGAGAAATTGTTGGGAGGAAAAAAAAAATCTAATACATTTTGGGTCTGGGTCAGATCTTGTCAAGACCATCTTTAAGCTGTGCTTGTCCCATTGATTTTTGGTGTTTTTAAACCTGTTTTTAAGTGAGTGTCATTGCTAAGTTGAAACTGATGGCCTGGTTTGTTACCTCATACACTGGTGTAAGGCAGGAGTGAGCTGAATTGAAGTAATGGAGTTTCAGGTGTGTAAAAGCAGTATGAAAGGAGAATTTTATCCAGATTATTACACTAGTGTAGTTTGATTGTGGCTTTCCATCTGATCCACATGTGGGTGGCTATTTACACTGAGAGCAAAGATTCATCTGGCCCATATACTGTTTTTAGGACTGTTGGAAACGTCATGGAAGGGATTAAGAAACAGGGCAATTGTGAAGCAATCTTCTCCTTTGTGTATCTTCCCAGCTACTGAATGTTGGTCAGACTTTCTGAGCTAGAAATTTTCCTCATAAGTGAAAGAGATTACAGCTGTTCAGGCAGCTGTAATAGGCAAAAGCCCCTTGCTATGTGTGACTAGAATTCCCCAAGACAGCATTTTCTAGCCTTGTTAATTATCCAAGGCTGCTGGCACGGGTGCTCTGGCAGGCTTTGCTGCCCCTTGGGGTGTGGAGTGTGGCTTGCCCCAGCAGAGAGGTCTTGGGGTATGTAAGACACCCCTGACAGCTGTACATTAAAATTCAAGCAAGACCCATTCTGAGGGAGGCTTTTCCTAAGGTGGCATGACACTGGGTTTAGATGTCCCTTGGCTCCTCTCATTTTCTTCTCCTGCTTGTAATCCTGCTGAGGAAGATTCTGAAAGTTTCTTTGGCCATGTAGCCAAAGTTACTTCAGTTTTGGAAACTATTTGAACAGCTCTGGCATGATTGGAGTAGTAAAAGAGAAGTGGGAGGGAGAGGAGAATTTCTTATGTTTGCAGATTTTTGTCACATGGTTTCAGAAGGGGAAAGTGATTTGCTCACCAAAATCTTAGTTTGATTTTAAGTAAAAGGCCTGTTTGCAGTAAATTTATACTGCAATTTATTCAGACATGCCATGGGGGAAGCCCAACTGCCTGGTCCATGGCTATCAGAGAAATCACTTTGTCATGGGAAGTGGTCTGAGTTCTGTGAAGTTCCTAGAAGATGCTGTGTTTCAAGAGTGCCAGGTTTGAACTTAAGGGTAGAGTAAAACAGACTGAGTTGCTCTGTAAGATCAGAGCCTTTTCACCTTAAGAAGCTGCATGGACAAGCCTAAGGTCTTATTTCCTCATATTCTACCTTCACATCCTTACAGAGCTGAGGTCTTTGCTGTGAAGACAACATAAGTTCTATGTTTAAACAATTTTCACTGGCCTCTGTGGAGTTGTTCCAGGTTGTGCCAGCCATACTGGATCAGAATCAGGCTATATGCTCTTATATTAGTCAAATGCCTTACAAAATTCTTTGTTCTGTTAAAAATTTTCAGACAAATTTGAGTCTACTTTAGGTAGACCTACTTAGATAAGAAAGGATAAATATATGAAGTCAAATTGTAGTGACTTTAAGTTACTCTTGCCTTTAGGTAAAGTATTTAAGTGTTTCTTGTGTTTTCTTGTTCATGTTGATTGATTGTCCTTATTTCTTGTCAAACTGGCTGATTTTGCTTTGAGATCCCATTTCAGAGCTAATATCATCTTCTCCTTCCCAGAAAATTTAGAAACTTTCTCTGTCCTCAGAAACCAAGATGTCTGTATGTATGAAAACACAGTTGAAACAACTTTAACTACCTATTTTGGAAAAGCAAAAAGCTCCCCTTTCTTGTTCATCATCCCATTTGCAATGTCTTAAGTGCAGCCCATCAAGGGCAAGCATTTTCAAAAAGCTTTCCCTTCTTCCAAGCTTTGGTGCCTAATTAAAGAGATGGTTGCTAAGAGATTGTTGAAAGCATCATTAAGGGGGTCTGATTTGCTTTTTTTCCTTTCTTTTTTCCATGCACAGGTTTCAGATCAGAATTTATGGATAAATGGGATAGTAGCATCCCAGGATATTCCTGAGTTGATATTGTAACCATGGAGAGAATAGAAGGAGACTGTGCCAGTCCTGTGGAACCAGGAGATGCAGAGAGGAGCAGGACTGAAGAAGAAGACCTAGGACTAACTGTGTTGGGAAAAGCACAAGAGTTCTTTCAGATTTGTGATCTGGAAGGCAAAGGCTTCGTCACTCGTCAAGACATGCAGGTAAACCAAAATTGCTTATGTGAAATGCACAATGAGAGGAGCTCCTAAAGAGAGTTGAGACTGATTAATTTAGAGTTAAAAATGTTAACACCCCCCTCATTACTTTAAAGATGTATTTGGAATTTAAAATAATATCTTGAAGTCTTATATAATGCTTGCTTTTTTTTTTCCTCACAGACAAAGCAACAAAAAAGTGGAAAATCAAAGTAAATTAAGTTTAAAAAAATGCCCCAGGAATTCAATTCTATTCTTGTTGAAAACATGGAAACACCATTAAATTCATTACTTTGTGATCTGCCACAGTATCAGGAGTGTATTCAGTCCTCCAATTTTATCCTTTCTTTCAGCAAAATTGTGTAAATAAAGTCACTGTGGCTTCACTGTCAGGCAGTGGTGAACTCTCAGCTGGATCACAGATACATGTAGGAAGTATAGAGGAACAGTATTTTTAGCATTATTCAGTGTTGGCAGCAATCTTAGGAAATTGTGCTTAATTTGTTTGAGGGCCCAAAATCAGATTTGCTAAATGTGCTGAGAAAAAGTAACTATTTTATAACAAAAGGTTTTGAAAATGTGATTGTGGCACACTGCAGAAGTGGTAAGATGATTTGAACCAGTATATGGCAGAAAACAGGAATGTACTCATGCTTGACATGCAAAGGATAATTTGTGTTAATGCATTTCTGCTTCAGTACTTATGGATGAAACAGAATTGAGGAGCAGGAGCAAAACAAATTTGTCATGATCTACTACTACAGAAAGCATCTAATAGAAAATTTAGAAACTTTCTCTGTCCTCAGAAACCAAGATGTCTGTATGTATGAAAACACAGTTGAAACAACTTTAACTACCTATTTTGGAAAAGCAAAAACCTCCTAAGTCACCTGCTCAGTTTGCTAGCTCTCAAGAGCTGTCATTGCAGTTGTGTGTTGCTGAGTTTTCTGATGACCTCTGTTAATTATGCAGAGTTGAAAAAAGAGAGGGATGTAGATGCTTGCTCTGCTCTAGGCTTTGCCAATCTACATTATCTCACTGAAGTAACTGAATGCAAAAAACCAAATATATTGCCAGTGGTAGTTTTTGGTAAATCCAAAGCCACAGAAAATTTAATGGATTGCAATTTTACAGTCTTTCTAAAAACTGAATGGCATATATTTTTACCAGACGGAAAACCTGTATATTTATATGTATGTATACGTATATAAAAAGTTTTAATACCTGTCTTTGCAAGCAGTGTAAAATTATTTGTTTCTGTTTGATCGTAGGTTTATGCTTAGAGTGCTGCTAAATTTATACTTCAAGTTCTAAAATAGATGTTGCAAAAGATGCAGTCGAAACAGGGTTGCAAAAAGCAAATAAAGTTCTATTTCATTCTTCTATTTCATCATGAGTGTTTGTTTACTATATCTGAAAACTTCATCTGTGTGTGTAAGTTCTTTAATATGGAAATAAAGGTGCTCAAGACATTTGAGATGGTGGTTCTTTATACTTGATTTTATTTCCTGCATTTTTCATGATGTATGCTCTCTATAAGAAGAACAGAAACCAATAAAGTAAATATTTTTTTCCTTAGAAGGTACTGAGTGTTGATCACTTTTGCATTGTGCTGTTTGGTAGGTCTATACTGCTTATCATTCCTGAAGCTTTGCTTCAAATGTAGGATGCTAATGCTAAGCTTTTTAATCTTTAGTCATGGGAAACAAGGCATGATTTCAACAGAGTGCTAAGTATCTGAAATTCAATTAATCTTGATGGAACAAATCTTGCTGTGTTTTCTCTTTGTCTATAACAGTAACTACGCTGAAGATTTACTCCTTGATTATATGATGTTATTTATTGTGAGAAGATGTTAATAGCTGAGGCTTTAAAAAATTTTTCATTTCATTTCCAAATACAAAATATTCCCAACTTTCAAACCAACAAGAGGTTTTCTGAAATGGCAAGAAAGAAAATTCTACCTTTGACTTGAAACCAGAGTTTCATCTGTTGGTCCTTGAGGTTATAATGAATAATGAGAATTAGTGCTGTAAAATGTTTTATTCTAATGTGCATGGGAGGATTGGGTTCAGATCTTGCTCTTAGCTGTTTGACCTCTGTCCTTTTGTTTAGCTGAGTAAAAGCAAGGTATTTTGTGAGAGTTAAGCACAGAGGTCATGAAACCACAGAGCACATTTGGTAGCAGTGCAGATGCTTCTTTTGAATCTCCAGGGGTATCTCTGACTATCTATTTGGTTTTCTTTTCTTTTAAAAATTTTAGGAGCCTCATATTGGAAGAGCCTATGTATTTTTGCAGTAAGCTTGAAATGAGCAAGTAAACAAAAACACAACTATGAGACCAATAACATTTTGCTTTCCTAGCCACAAACCACCTTAATTTTTTTATTAAGAAAAAGCCCCAAGAGGTTGCAAAAACATTGACTTAGTCTTAAAAAGTGTGTCCCAGTTAATAAAAGTCTGTAAATTATCCAGAGGGAATTGAATGGAGCAAAATGTTGGTACATTCCTTAGAATCTCCTATTTCCATACTTTTTTTTTTCTTTTTCTGAGAAAATGTGGGTAATTGTGGTGCTTTCTACTGTAAATTTAGTGTAATTGTCATCAGAATTTGGATGCTGCATTAGGGCACTGTGGCTGTGGTTGGGGAAGCCCATATTTGTCAGCCAACTGTTATTCCAGGCCATTGCACTGGAATAGCAGCTGGAGCTGTGTTTTTAGCCTGGTCAGATGGGTGCTCCTTCAGCAGCTCCCAAAGATCTGGTGGCAAGAGAACAGTTTCTGTTTTTCTAAACATAAAAAGGGTTATTTGTTTGAAGTGCATCCTCCCTCATCAATGCAGTGTTGGCTGTAAGAATTTTACAGGGGAAGCTGGTTTTAAAAAGATTCCCTTTAGATCTTAAATATTGAAATCCAAACTTTGGGAATATGAGTGTGTTTAAATAAGAAACTGAAGACAGGTGTATCACTGACGAAATAAGAAATTTAAACTGAGTACATGTCAAGTTTTCCTAGGTTTGGTTTTTTTTGTTTTGGAAGCAACTAATTCTGCTCAGAAATCCCTTTTTGACTGTTCCAGATAGTTGTGTGCTTTTGGAGCTCTGTTGCTTTCCTTCTCAGGACCACCTTGGAATTCCTTTTATCACTCTTCCATTTCACCCATACAGTTCATAAAGCATACCCTAAACCAGGCAACAGGGGAACTCCTGGTTAATGCAGTCAGGCAATTCTTTCCTTGACTATGTGGCTTAGAATATTGAACTCTGATTTCTGCTGTTTTGGATTGCAGGAGAAACATTTTTTGGCCCTAAATCCTTCCCCCAAAGAACAGATCAGCACTTTTAATCTAATAAACTTTATCAGCCTACTAGCTTGCAGTTTTAATATGTTTTATGTACAACAGAAGTTCAGGGCAGGGATGAAAATGTTAATTAATAAAGCAGAGGTTTGAACCAGTGTGCATTTATATTGCTTCTCAAGCTGTCTCCCAGTGGAAATACTGGTTATTGGGGTTGTTTGCCACTCCAGCTTCCTCCTGTTTCTGGGAATCCATCTCTACACTGTTAAAAGAATTAGAGTAAAACCATTAGGATCAGTTTTACAGAATTCTTTTATTTTATGCCTTTCTTTAGATTGTAAGGGAAAAATATGTGATGTTTGTGGAGCTGGTTTTATGAAGCTGTGTCTTTTTTAGTGTAAGCTTGTTGCATTTCAGAAGTAGACAGTTGTGAACTCCATTAAATTAATTGTGGGAGCAACAGGTCTGGTCCTTAGACCATGCAGGTTTCTTAGCTTTGTTTTTTTTACTGATTTATTTATGTACAATTTTGAGTCTGCTTGAATTAGGACAGTGTATCCTCTGAAATGTAGTCATGCAGGAACTCTCTTACTTGACATTTTGATGTGGAAGGAACTGGTTGTACAATTCTGCTGCCAAGTTTGTCCAGTAGCCTGATAACCAAGGCATTTCACCAAGATAATCAAGCCATTTCACCAGGATGCTGAGACTCCACCTCAAGTTCTTCCTCTTCCCCGTGTGACTGGAATTTGTGGCACCAGGAGATTGTTCTCCTTACGTCGCCATAATGGATTCATAAAGGCAAATAAAGAAGTCATTAAAGCAAATGTCCCTCAGCTGATCTGGTTTTGCTCTGTAATTTGATTTTCTCTAAGGGAAGCAAAAGATCTATCCTGCTGTACTATGGGTGTTTTGTAGAATCCAGTCTTCCTCTTATTCTGTAATAATGGATAAAGTTGCTGTGTGTTTTGTCATTACAGAGACTGCATCCTGAGTTACCTCTTAGCCTGGAAGAACTTGAAAAAGTTTTTGTTACATTGGATGCTGATGGCAATGGCTCACTTACCCCAAAGGAGTTCATCACAGGATTCAGTGAGTTTTGGGAAGCATATCTCCTCTTTTGAGCTTTATTCATGTTCTGTACTCTCCACATCAATCAAGAAGAATTTCGTCTTAACAGTACACTTAATAATGCACACAGGGAGCCAGACTATTCCCTAAATATAGCAGATATGTGTGACAGAGGAAGAAGTGGTCAAATGATATGAATAAATAGACAAAAGGCTCCAGGGTTTTTCTCTCCTGTGTAAAATGGCAAGCCATGACACAATATGAGAAAATGATGTGATCATCTGAATCACACCTTTTTTAAGCTGTTGAGTAAATTTATGTACAATTTATTATAGGTTTCCCTTGGGGGGGGAGTCTTGTATGTTATTTCATATCAGGTAATAAGACATGAAAGATAATTAAAATTATCTCTAATCTTAATGTAAGAATGCTTAAAATGTCTTAACACCACAGTCCTTAGAGCTGTGGGAATGCTTTCTACAATGAATTAGTTCTTCAAGTGATGTTAATTTATTTCAAAACAAAACAGGATGAGGCAGTTATTACTGCTGTAGGATGTGATCTGATAAATTCTTTGTAACTGCCTGTTTTGCAACAGCACTCTTACTGACATGTTCTCTGTGTTTGTCACAGGGTGGTTTTCTCCCCAGCTGTGACGTTCCAGATAAGATGACAATGTTAGTTAGACTGTGCTTGAATCAGTTTTATACTTAATTTTAGCTCTGCTAGCTAAAGTTTAGGCATTTTCTCTAGGAAACTGAATCCCATCTATGTGTGAATTCTAAGAGTAAATGTCAATTTAGTTACTATCTACAGGTCCAGCAAACAGGACCTTCATTTTTGAAGGTTGCAAATCATCATCCTAGTTTTCTCATGTCCTACCTCTACCATCGTAGAGACAGATCAAGTGTCTTCATAGAGTATGCCCTAATATGAATATTGACCTTATTAAAAAATTAAATAATATATGCTTTTCTTTTCATAAGTTAAATTAAGATTACTTTCATAAACAGTCTCCAAATAACCAAAACTCTTAATTAAGGGAGGTTGTAAGTGGCTGCCATCTCAAGCAGCTGCAGATCCTGGGGATTTCTCCTGCTCAGGGGCTGGAGCCCAGCCCAGAGGCCCTGGTGTGGCTCTGCTTTCCTGTTTGCAGGTTCAGCTGGTAGTAAGGTTAAACATGCACCCCCCCAAAGACATCCACACAGGCACACAAAGGACATGGGCCACACCACGGAAAGGATAAGGATGGACAGTGTGCAGCATGGTGCATTTTTACCTGCTTTGGCAGGTATTTTCCAGGCCAGGCAGTCCTGCATTTGCCTGGGTGATGATGTTGGTGTTCCTGGTAGAAGCAGAAGCTGTAGTAGATAAAAGCTGCTTGAAAAGGCAGAGTAATATCAGGGTAAAGCTCATGCTCAATTACTACAAGAGAGCCCTGTTTCTATTTCTAAATGGTGGCAAATTGAAATTTACTGTAACCCCTGCTTGCGACATACTCCATTCTGTTGCCAGCATGCTCTGTTGGGTGCTCTGAGAAAAAAATACAAGATGTAGTTAATAAAAAGATAAAAACACACCAGTATTTCTGTTCCCTTGGATATATAGTAATTTCTGTACTGGAACTTAGAATACAACAAAAAATCCTCTGCATAAAATCACAATATCTCCCCTCCCAGCAAAAAGTTTTGACTTACAGATGTTCAAATAAAATAGATGGCACATTTAGAATTTGATAGAATGTGTCTGGTCTGTGGCAACTGAGCACAAATGTATTGATTATTCATGTGACAATTTCACTTCTGCACCCTCACCATACAACTACTGTTAATAAAATGTAGTTTTCTGTGTGCAATTTATATAGGAATTGAATATGTGTCTTTGGTCATGCACTAAAAAGAATATTAAATTTTATTTTATATACATTTTATCAGTACTGATATTTTAGATTAGTAATCTATTTTAACCTATCAAGAAAGAAAACCACAATATTTATGAAGAGTTGTTACTGCAATTTATATAGGAATTGAATGTGTGTCTTTGGTCATGCACTAAAAAGAATATTAAATTTTATTTTATATACATTTTATCAGTACTGATATTTTAGATTAGTAATCTATTTTAACCTATCAAGAAAGAAAACCACAACATTTATGTAGAGTTGTTACTGCAATTTATGTCCTTTTGTTTTTGCATGGAGATATGAATTTTTTTATTATGTTTGTGAATTTTGAGGTGGATGATTTACTGAAGGTTAGATATTAAACTGGGCATAAAGCCAGCCATAGAACCCAGGAGTCCTCTTGGCATGCCTCATCCTTTTGTTGTTTATTTACGGTAAAATTTGAGCCTTAGTACGTTTAGTATGACATTGCTTCTTAAAGTAATTTCTGGAAATGCTAATGTGTGTAATTTCTAATTCTTAGGCCAATTTCTTTTGGAGCAGATTGCTTTGAAGAATGACACAATGCCACCATCAGCAGGTGAAACAGCCTGCCCAGCTAGATCTGAAGAGACCATGAGTGGTGATGAGGATGAAGAATTCCAGTTCTCAAATCTGATGGATCGGCTTGGAGCTACAAAAGTTTTGGATGAGTGAGTTCTCACAGCAATAGTAATCAGTATGACCTTTTATGATTCACCTCTGGGTTTGATTTTAATGGGATCCAAGATAAATGGCGAGAACAAAAGCTGCTCAAAACCACAGAGATTCTTAAAAAACCTAATTTTCTTGCTGTCAGGATAAAATGTCATTTGATCAAAATTTCCAAGAGCAAAACTGTTGTTTTCCAGGCACATGAAACATGTTTTTCTGCCATGTGAAAGCTGTCCCACTTGATGTGCCATGGGATCTGAACACAGATAATTACAAGCATGTAATCCACAGATTTCTCTGGTTTTCAATCAATGCATGATGACTGCTATTTTTGGCAAGGGCTGCATTTAAAGTGCACCATAAGTAGGGAAATTTTCTTCACTTTTTCTGCTTTTTCTCCTCTTCATGCATAATTGTGTGTTGTGATTGCTCTGGTAATGCTGTTCCTTCCAAGGCCAGGATGGCTCACTCTGAAACATGGAGCATAAAACCTGTTCAAAGAACTTTTTGTGTGCTGGCCTCACATTCATTGGTCAAACACAATGAATACTGTAGAACAAAAAAAACCAAAAAAACCACCAAAATATAAAAAAGGATTGGGCAAAAATGGGAGAGAATCTGGGCAAGTGGTGCAAATATTTAAGAAATACATTGGTGATTCTTGCGATGGAATAAAAGATAAGTGCTCATCAGTCCTCCTCTCGACTTGACTTCCTGTTCCAGGAAACAGTTCATTGTCAGTCATCCTGAAAGGCTTTCATTATGAAGTGATATTTATTACCCACTTTTTCTATCCTTATCCTCATTTTGTCCTTTAAATACAGCATTCTTTGCTGGCTAGGTTCAGGCTTGCAATGCTCACAGAGGAGAGTGAGTCAGGGAGAAACAAAGTGGTTCAGGAGAGTATTGGCAAAGTATTAGAAACCCATTATCATTCACAATAGAGCTGTCAGTGTCTGCAGAACAGATTTGAAAACACAACATTATCTTGGTATATCTTTAAATCAAAATTTCAAGACGTTTTGTTCTGCTTTTTGCAGCAGACTCACCATGGAATAAAAATGTATCTAAAATGAAAGAATGCAGTACAAATTCAATTTGTCAACATGTCTATGTTACTTAGGAGTCTGAATCTCTTTCATTTCTTATGAGGAAGGGATTTTGATTAGCTTTTCCACTGCCCCCTCCCCTCTAGATTTGTGGAAACTTCTTTATTTCTAATAGAACTGGTGGCAGGGCATATTGTATCTCATCTGTCTCCTTTCTTACCCATTCCTGTTTAGGTGGAGTGTCTGGCAAGGCACCCCCCAAACAAGCAGTTCCTGTGCCATTCTGCAGTCAGGAATGGCCAGATGTTACAATGCATTTTTTTGAATAAATTCAATTCCATAATTTCCCACCCCCTCATCCTTTTCAATTCTGGCACAGTTTAAGTTGTTTTTAATAAGTTTTGTGTTCTGACTAGTGATGCCTTGAAGCCTCCATCTACTAAGGGTGCTAAGGACATTTACTGCTGCCTGGGAAATGTTCTCTCTTAATGAATCCTTTATGATCTTTTCTTTCAGTGAGACTGATGTGAAGCAACTTTGGTTGCAGCTAAGAAAAGAAGAACCTCATTTACTTTCCAATTTTGAAGAGTTCCTACTCAGAATTTTTTCTCAGCTCCAAGAAGCAGATAATGAGAAGAATGAGTTGGAATGTGCTCTAAAAAAGTTAGTACTTCTATTTGTTAGACTACTTGTGTGGTTTTGCAACTATTTCACCTGCTATTTAAACTTCTGAAATAAACGAGGTATTTCAGTGGAGAACCGAGGACAAGACTTCCCATAATGTAAAATTTTATCAGGCATTAAGTCTAGTGGTAAAACTATTCATATGGCAGAACTGAATTAAATTAGCTTTTCTCTTCCAGTTAAGATTTTATTGACTGAAATTCTTTTGCAAGTATCTGTTATTGCATTGAAGATTTCAGATGATATGGGTTGATTCCAATCTAGTTAATCAATTTGATTCCAGAGGAAAGTCGTATTTAACAGTAAATCTGGTAAATTGTCTGTGTGCTGTGCAAGCATTGCGTGCAGAAAAGCTATAAACCTGGATTAACTGGTCAGAGACATAAGAGGTTTAACAAGTTAGTGCAGCACAAAGCACTGATACTAGTAAACTAACAAATACATACAAAGCAAACCTATGAAATATAGTAAATGTAAAATGTATATTTAAATAAAATTTAAATATAAACAAATACATAAAATGCACATATAAAAATATGTATAAGAACTAAAAAATTAATAGATCTTTCTTGTATATGTAGTTAGCTAGAGGGAGAAAAGTGATGATGTTGAATCTTAACAAAATTCAAAATTATGAGTGTAGTTGAAGTTCCACTATATTTTTATTTTAAAGTGTCACTTCTGCATTTGAAATTCTTCCAGACTGAGCAATAAAGACAAATATATTGTTGACAATCTACTTCATTTGTTCAGCACTCTCCTGGCTATTCTGAGACTATGACAAGGCTTATGAAGAAGGAAAAAGCCTAAAAATGCATGATCATTAAAGACAATTGGTTTATACTGGTAGTAGCATTTTCAGCTAAGTCTCTTTGTGTGGTTTTAGCCTTCAGACAGCTGGAAACAGCACACAGAGTTTTGCTGGTTTAGACTAGGGATTTTTAACTAACAGATGTGGTGAGAGATTTGTTCTGTGGGTTTTATTGGGGTTTTTTGTGTTTTCTTGGGAACTGAATGAATACTTGTGTCTGTTTGACATCTCTGATCAATGCAGAGCTTGTACATAGAGTACATTAACATTATCTTTTCTGGCTGATGTGCAATCTCTGCCTTGAAAGTGCGTTGGATTTTTATGCCTTGGTAGTAAAAACATATTTTGGCTAATTTATTTTTTTTGTTGCTCCTGATAATACCACTGATTTCATCACGTTGATTGTTGTTCTGTTTGTAGTCGATTGCTGGAAGGAGTCAGTAGTAATGTTGCCTTTGGTAATAACAGTGGGGATCAATAACCTGTTTCTTTTAAACTATGTACGAATAACAGCAGAGCTCAAGACAGCACCATATAGGGGAGAAGATTAATTTTTTTTTTAATACCTATGTACTTACCAGCACTAAAGATGCATGTATCTACAGAAACTGGCCAGGATTTGCTGTGGGGTCACAGAAGAAAAGGGATGCTGGGTTTTGAGGTCTTATATCTACTGGGTTGTTCTTGATTGGTGACAATAGTACTCTTTGGAAATTGAATATGAATTTGGTCTTTCATCTTTCTTTCCTGAGTCTTTCCTTCCTGACTCACCTCTGTGAGTCATTAGGCAATAAGGCAGTCTACTCTCAGCCTTTTGTCTCCTTTCCTGGGTGTAGGCTGTGCTTTTGTCTTCAATTGTTCCTTTTTCTTCTATCCTGGATGCCCTAAGAGGCTTCATGTGCAGTGTGCTGGGATCTTTATGCGATAAAAATCAGTGCTCTTCACCCGTGATGTTCTTTTCCACCTTTTTTTGTCTTTTCTTCTGGACCTTTCACACATGCATATTTTCATTCTTGAACCTGAGTGCCATGGTCTGAGAGATCCAGGAGTTTCCTCCTGTTTGGGTAGGTTTCTGCTGTTCCTGTTTGTAGGTTCAGGCAGCAGTAAGGCTGAATGTATATTCTCAATACAGAAGCTTGCAAATACAGCACACATTGGGGACTGTGCAGGTTAATACTGATGTCACTAGAGAGGAAAAAAAAAAGGGATTTTAAATATAAACCAAATGCGATTTTGTGGGTGAAATATTTATTTGCCAGGATAGGTTAAATCTCCTGGATTTTTGGTGTTTGAGTTTCATTTTAAGTGCTAGTTTAAAATTCGACAGCTACTTAAACATAGCAGTAGTGTCTTTTAAAATAATAGGGTGATGTATTGAGCAACCAAAAAAAGCAGAGATGAACATTAGGAAGAGAAAATAAAATCATGCTTATGCAATGGGCAATCACCATTCCAGAGAAAGCCCATGGGGGCATTGCAGACAGCTTCCCAAAATCTGCCAAAAGGGCCCAGTAAGCTGCTGGGCACTACCAGGGAGGGTAGTGAGCACGTGGCAAGGCATGTTTTTGGCACAACATGGATTCTTAGTGCACTCATGTCCTGAGTGCACGGTGAGAAGTTCTGGTCTCTGCAACACAGAAAGAATGCAGTGGGAAAAGTGCAGGGAATGGCAACTCAGTGGTTAAAGGAATAGAGCAGCTATTCTGAGAGAGCTATTTTTAAAAGGTCGTATCTCTTGAATGAGGAGGCAAAGGCTGGAGTGGAATATGACAGACCTTGTTATTCTTCAAATCCCTGGCAGTAGAACCAAGGGGCTTTTAATAAGACTGATAGGAGGCAAGCCTAAAAGAGATGAGAAAGACCCTTTTCCTTCTAATAGCAGATAAAATCTTCAACTGCCATTAGCTCTGTCTGCTGCTGTGCTTTGCATTTGAAGGACAAACATAATAAAAATGTAGACTGTGTTTCAAATGAGTTCTATGGGTTCTAAACAGGCAAGATAAACAAAAGGGTAAAGGGGAAGGGAAGGATGGACTAGCTTCTCACTGGGCTTAGCATGGGATATTGTCAGAATCCATTTTTGTGGAAGAAGAGGAGAATCAGCATCTCAGGAGATTAGTTCACACTGTGCACAAGTCACTGTATTTTTTTAAGCAGAAAGAACCATTATGACAAATTGCACAGACAGTAGTTGTGAAATTAAAACAATTCACATTGCAGCTACATGAATGGACAGAACTTAAACCCTTGTAGGTGTATTGATCCTGAATTTATCTTCTGAACTTAGCGAACTCACGGTACATTTCATCTGCTATCATCTCCATCTGTTTATTCCACAGTGTTACTGAAAAGAGAGACAACATATTAAATATGGCTGAAATGATAAAATTATGTATTAAGTAAAACTTGAAGGAGTAATCTAAGGGGATAGAAAAATATGTCACATTTTTCACACAACAATGATATATCCTTATAGATTTAATATTTTTCTTCTGCATATATATGGGGAATATTTGCCAGCTAATGTATCGGATAATTTTTTTTCCTATTTGTTAGTTATTTTACTTATAATTGTCAGACTGTTGATTATGAGGGGATGTTATTTTCCACTTCTGTTTAATTTGATCAGAGATAAGTATGGAAATCCATGAATTAAATGCTTGGAGAGTATTCTGCCTGCGGAAATGGCATGTGCTTATGTGCCAGTCCAGCTGAAAAGATTCCTACATCCAATAGTGCCTTCAGGATGCAGTCTTCATGGTGCTACCATATCCTTCCCAACACATAAGAAAAGAGGAATACCTAAATCAGCAAGCCAAAGCACAGGGCTAAAGTTATTCTCCTTGTCACACTCAGAAACCCAGAAAATCTTTGTGATTCCCATGGAAACACTGACTGCTGTGCAATGTGTTCTGCCTCTGCAAAGTCACAGGGCTTTTCAGTAGTCAATCTAGTGCTGGTCAAAGTGACATTATACTGCATGAATACAGTAAGTGTATGATCTCAGCTCCTCTGCCGTGAGTCTCTAAGCAGTTGTTATTTCTCTGTGAATTTGTGTAATTTGCTTCCATTGATGAGCACCAATTTAAAGAATTAGCATTTTCTTAGTTTCAAGAAAACAATTTAAGATCAGAATGTGACCCACCTTTACAGTATAAGGGGAGTAAGGCAGCCAAAAGGGCATCTGGATTTTCTGGCACTCTCTATTTGAAATGTTGCAGTCACATGGCAGAGGCCCTTTTGGGGCCTGATTTTCTCACCTAGTCAGAATTTACAAAAGTCTAAGTGACAACCATTGTTTTCCTCCTGTTCTTGTAGCTTGACAGTTGTTTATTGCTAATGTAAATCCTGGGAAAATGTCTCACATTTTTTTTACCTGTGACCCAAAAAGCAAGCTGACATTGTCAGGTGCTCTGCTGTTGAAAGGGAGAAACACAGACTTGTTTCTGGTTTTACTCACTCTTCTTCCATTAGGTAAAGTTTCTGAATCTTCTTTAAAATTGGCTTTGTTTTAAATAAGAAGAAAACCAGGCCTTCAATAAGGGAAAGCAAAATATATACAGCATTAGGTAAAAAAACAAGGAGATATAAAATAAATGTTGGGTTGTTTTTTTTCTACTGCATGTTCTTTTTCTTGCTCTTGCTGATGTGAATGCCCTTGAAGATTCTGTACTTTATTTGTAACAGATGCATTATGCAGATTGTTCAAGGAACAGCTATGGCAGGAAGAATATAGGGGAATATACAGTACTGGCAGACAGAGGTCCTGATAATCTCTATCAAAATTTTTTCTAGGATCTCCTCTGAGTTTGATGCAAAGAGATTTTTGCTTTTCAGTGTTTGGATTAATGAATATAGAATAGAATAGCAGCAGAACAAAGTAGATATCTTGTTCCCTGTCAATAGTTAAATTTTTTCTGTCCAAGCTAAAACATTTGCTCCATGTAATCCTTCACAGATCAAACTGCAGTGATATTAATTGCAATATTCTACTAGAAAAAAGTGAACTTTATAGGTTCTTCTTTTTTCCCCTACAGTCTCATACACTTGTGCACAGCATATTTATTTCTGTTCCTCATCTGGTCTTTTCAAATTTGCTTCAGCAAAGCAGTTAGAGAGGCAGTAAGGCTGCTTTCAAGAAGGCCTTTCAAGAATTTCGTTCTAGCTAATGTGTCTTAGAAGTGCCTCATTCAGTACCCTTGAATGGACAACAGTGCAGGCTAAGAGCAAAAAAAACCAAAGTTGCCATGAAAATAGTTTTAACTGTTAAATTTAGGCTCTGATATCTTGGTGTTGTCATCAGAAAACTCTCTTCTTTATACCTAAGATCTAGTAGTCCTTAGAATTACATAGTGAACAGCAGCAGTATATGGAAACCTCAGTTTTATACTAGCTTTTGAGTATTGAAACTTAACTTCCATGAGAGCAAAAAAAAAAATCTGTGAGCTTTGCTGCATAAAAATTTCTATTTCCTTGACAGCAGAACGTTCTTTGGAGTCTTGTGTTGAGGCAGAGATGTGGAGCTTAGCTGGTAATGTGGACCATGACTTGAAGTAACTCTACAAAGACTCACTCAGTGTATTTTTATCTCTTATTAGGAAAATTGCTACTTATGATGAAGAAATTCAACATCTCTATGAGGAAATGGAACAGCAAATCAAAAAGGAGAAAGAGCAGTTTCTCTTGAAAGTGAGTGTCTCTGTTATGGTGGCCATGGATTTTACTCCCCCTTTCAGTGGTTTTAAACTCATTCTGAGTGTGAAATTAAAGCCCACAAAATGTGTTTCACAACACAGGAAGAAAAAACATCTTTTACCTCAGAGCTACTTTTGTGCTGCAGCTTCAAAATTTTAGTTTCTGCAGCTTCAAGCTAAGTGGCTTGTTGGATGAAGGAGCTGTGATGTTCTGTGCTCAGTGGCTGGCACACAGCTCAGTTGCCATTCTTTTGAAAGTCAATTAACTACAAACATTGTATTATTGGTGCTACCCTAGGTCCAACTTCTGGTCACAATCAGGAAAAACACTCTGTGGAGTTGTTCAGAGCAGCACCAATCCCATTGACTTCTGCAGTCTCTGCTTTTTGGGAGGGGATACCAACAAGAGATGTATTGAGTGATGATAATTTGTGGAACAACCACAGGTTATTTGCAAAATAAACACGGGATAGAACCTTTGGTCACTGCCATGATGCTTCCAGAACACCTGGAGATTAATTCCCTTTTCTTGGGAAGTCATCTTGAAATCTCCTCTACTTTGTTCATAGTCTTCTCTTTGGATTTTTCTGTCCTGCTCTTTCTTGTAAAATGAGGAAACCAAAACTTCCAGCATGCTCCAGGAAAGAGTCATCTTAGAATCATGTAGGTGGGAAGGTGATGCCTTACTTCCTAACTAGATCAGGATGCTCAGGAACTTGGCCAATTAAGTTTTGAGTATTAAAATATTGGAGGTTCCACAACTGCTCTGGGTGGCCTGGGACAGTCAATCATGAGCTCCTGGCTCATTCCTTTGTGTTGTCTTGGCAGCAGTCATATAAATGGAACAAATACCAGGTTGCAGCAATATGTGAGAGAAATCATTGGCAAAATGGTGGTTATTGCCTCCATTCTCAATCAAGTATCTATAAATATATCTAGACAATATAATCAAATTCCTTTTGTGATGCAAATATATCAAGTATTTTTTGTTTCCTGCCAACCAAAATAAAAAAGAAAGAGAAAAAGAAAAGAAAAAGAAAAAAAGTGCCTTTATCAGCTGTGTAAGGAATCATTCTTTTCACTTGCCTTACAGGATAGTGAACCTGGCTCAAATTTTCAAGCTTTTTCCATTCCAAGTTGAGAGAAATTTTTAGTGGTGGATGAGATGAAATCTTTAAATAAAGTTTGTATGTCAGCTGAAGGATAAAAAGTGTTTGCAACTTTGCCTGACAGCAGTTTTGTGGAAAAAATAGTTTATGTCCTCTTAATAGTCCACAACTGAAGTGGTACTGAAAAACCCCAAACAACAAAGACTTTTCCATAAGCAATGATTGTTGGATCTCCTAATTAGTTGTTTATTTGAGGTTAAGCCATTTCTTTCAGGCTTTTTCGTGAAAGCTTCCCACTCAAGCTATTTACAGTTTAGTCAGCAGTCACACTAAGGGCTGCCAGACACTCATGAAGTATTGTTTCTTTGCATGACTAATTTGAGATCTGGGGAGATCTGACTGTTAAATTCTTTCTCTAATGCAAAGTCTTACAAAGACTTTACAGCCTGGAGAGATGCATTGATGCCATATAAAGGGGAAATTATTGTGACTTGAATGAAGATCAGCTCTTGAAGAATACATTTAAAGAAATTGGTAAGATGCAAATAAGTACAAATTGTAGCTATTTACAGTACTTAAAACCCTGCTGACTGAATGTTACACAAAAGGGGCAGTTAGTCTGTTTTTTCACTTGCATATATATTCTTCCTCAGAAAGAGCCAGTTATCATGCATTTGATTACCCCATTACATGTACTACTTAAGGGAAAACACTTGTAAGAACCACTTCTGTCTTGAGGGAATATTTGTTTTTGTTTAGAGGCATTTTCCTGTGGGCCTTAGAGCGTACAGGCCTTTTTTTTGGAGAAACAGGACAGATTCTCAGCTGATACAAACTGCTGGAACCTGACAATTTTTATCAGCTGAGGAGTGTCAGAAGGAGTAATCCCAAATGTGACTGGGAGTTCCCAGTGACTGCAGGATACTTTAATAGTGGACAGGTTAATATAATTGCTAAACAAAAGGCAGAGCTTGAAGCCCCAGTTGCTTGTTTATACCAGTGGGACATCTGTGAAAACTCATTGTTAGTGACAGATTTGAAGCAAGGCAGTTGTTGTTTCTTTCACATCAGCCTGAGCTGCTGTGGCTGGAAATGAGAGGATAAGTTCTGGCTGCACTGGTTTAGACTGGCTGAGCTCCTCATCCTCCTGCTTGAGATGTCTGCCTCCACTTTCTAGACTCAATACCTGCTCACGTGCAATCAGCCCTTCTGCAGCAGCCACAGTCATGGGAGATGCTGGACTACAGTGGTTTAGAAATTCAGGAGTGATACCATCTCTAAACTGAGTCTTGTTGTATTCACTGTGGCAAGCTTCATCTCTGATTCGTTATTTCTCCTCCTGTGATGCTCTTGTACTGTTCTGTTAATCCATTTCCTCCTGGAATTTTGCAGGACACAGAGAGGTTTCAGTCCCACAGTCAAGAGCTGGAGTGCAAGCTGCTGTCAAAAGAACAAGAACTGGAACAGCTGGCTCAAAAACAGAAAAGGGTACTAACTGATATCCTTTGGAGTTAAAAAATAGATAGCTCTAATTTGCTGATATGATTTTCTTTAGGTACTATTTTAGGTCCCAAAACTACAAGTTGGTGTGATGTGGTTCTGCCAAATTGTGACCCTCTGTTGTTTTTGTGTCGTGTGCTTAGGAAAAATGTTAACCTTTATTTCTGAAGTAATTTTCCTTTTATGTGCTAAAATGGAAAATAAAATAATGCTTTGGATATTCTCCCTAGGTACTAGGTTAATTTTTATAATAACGTAGCATAATTCCACTGCCTTCAGTGTTCTAGGAGCTGGCTTAACACACAGACAGCTTAAGAGCAGAGAACAATGATTTGGCTATTCTAGCGCACACCTCTGCTCAAAGCCTGTACCAGCCACTCATTTACTTGTTTTGGACTGATTCAGCAGTATGAACTTGAAATGCTCCCTCCTGAACAACTTGCTCCTGATATATCTGTGTGATAACACTTTTATAGCAGTGCATGTTTCCTTTGCATTGGTAACAGCTTGTCAAGTTCCCATATTAAAACCTGATGGGTTTTACTTCTAAAATGTGTTGCCTGCTTGGGGGAGCAGAGAATTTGCTCTAAAGTGGCTCCAGGGTCATTGCAGAGAAAACCAGCAATAGGGAAAGGAGGTAGCAGTGGAATTTAAAGGGCTGAAATGGAATGCTGTAAACACAATTCCCTCTGTAGAATATGAATATGTGGACAAAAAGAAGGACTTTTTCATGATGAGAACCATCAGCTGTTGCAATAAATGTCCTGGGGAAGTGGTGGATTCCCCAGCATTGGACACAAAAGATTTAGCTGGGCAGGATGCTGGGTCATCTTAGCTAATCTGTGTTTTTGCCAAAAAAGGTTGGAACAGATCAACCTTGAGTTCCTCTTCCAACCTGGTACTCTGTGATTCTGTGAAGTTTAGCTGATAAGGATAGAGGACTGAACTAAAAGTCTGTTCCATAGTTGAAACCAAATGCCTGGTGTTAATTATCCTTGTCCAGTACTACTGTGAATCAGAATATATGTAGTTTCATGCAGGCTCTTTACCACATTGCAGCACTAGAGTGGAATAATCTATACTTTGAAGACACATTTTTAGTCTAAAACTAAGTGCAAAAGTATAAGAAATTACTTATTCTAATTTTGTAATGATTATATTTAATATTATCCTTTGTTTGTTTGTTTGTTTTTTGCTTTAAAGCTCTGTTTAAAACTTGGTTGTCAACCGGTAATTCTGTAAAAAACTCTTGTGGTTTTTTTCAATGATGTGTTTTCTAAATTTGGTATAAAACCACAGAAGCTATTCAAAGGCTTTCACTCAATTTTAAGCCTGGTATAATCAATCAATATAGTCAACAATACCAGGAAGTCTTATCTTATGCTTGTTGTCTACTTTGCCATTGTCTACTATTGCCTATCTTGGAGAACATCAAACAATGTCTGTGCTATTTTTATTAGTATTATTTTTAAAATCTGATTTTATGTTTTCCATTTCTATTCACTACATTGCTTATTATTAGTAGAGTTACAATGGGGTTTTTAAATTTGTAATTTCTAATATTTATTATTTCCCTTCTCCATTATGAATTTGGATGAATCACAACAAGGGTACTTTTGAAAGACAAGATCTTCATACACCATAAAGATTAAACTATCCCATTTTGGTTTTATGGAAAGGAATCTGTATTGGATGAATGGAGTTCACTATTTCTAATGATGAGATGAGTGACAGTTTCACTCAGATGATTGATGACAGCTGAAACTTTTGTCATTCAACCAGCTGATTGGCCCATTGTTAATCTGATATGCAGTATTTGATGTCTCTTTTTCTAGTGTACCAACCTAGCCTATTTATTTGAGTGCTTTACTCAGTGTAGTTAGAGGCACTGTTTTCTACTAGTATTTTTCTTATTTCTAATGATCTTCTCTGAAAGTGACTCTCATCTTTATTCAGATCTGTTTTTATCCTATTAAGTCCCCACTCATTTTCAGGTATCGCTTTTTGTTCATTGAGATACCCATGTTTGCCTTATCCAGAGATCTCTTTCACTTTTGCGTCCTCCTCTGGCATGGAAATATACTTTAATAATTAAATCTCTTCTTGCAGACTGTAAAGGTAGCTTGATTAAATTGTGACTTCTATGCTTGGTTGCATGAGAGAGCCTCTTATGAGCAGCGCAAATGCTTTTTTCCAAACTTCATTAATAAGTTGGGTTTTTTCTTTTTTTGAAAAAAATTAAAATACAATCTAATTATTTCTTTGTTGGAAATCATTAACAAAGATGTGAAAGGGAGCTTTCAAACCAGATGAGCTCTGTGTTGTTTCCTCTGGCATAGCCAGAGGGATTCTCACTTATGAGGTTTGTCTGGCTGGCATTGTTCCTCCAGGGATGTGACGTGGAACATCTCAGGAGGAGGCACTGGGGACAGAGGATATCCTCTGGGGCACAGACTCTGGTGTGAGGGGAAGAAAGTAGGTGTGGACCAGCTGAAGTGCAAGGACTTCCTACATAAAATGTTGGGTCCTGTGTTGATGATGCTGAAAAGCAGGATCTTGGATTTGGGAGTGAGATGCATGAAAACATGGAACAGTAGCACTCAGGGGCTTATAACTGCCTTATGGCATGGTATAAATGTTTCATTTTTCACATGCTATTGAAATAAATAGGGAGAAAAAAAGAAAAACTATAGAAAGGATGCTGAGCTAAGAACATGGGATTGCATGGAGAGCGCTCCAATAAATGTCTTCAGCAACAGCTCATTTGCTTTGGATAATCCCAGCTCTTTATTCAGCTTAAACTTGTTTTTTCTCTCAGCTTTGTCAAAAAAAGAGAATATGCATCATCGACTACCGTGTCTGTGCTTGACCTGTGGAAATGGGTTGATTCTCTCTGCTACTTAGATATTCTTAAACATGTCTATGTGCCAAGAGTCTTCTCCCCATCAGTTTCTCTCTACCACATGAACACAGGAGCCAATTTGCAGCTCCAATAGGCAGCTAGAAGCTGTAGAATCTATGTCATTCTATTACCAGCTGAGTATTCACCTAATGAGTTATTTCTCTGTACTGAGAGTTGTTTGGATGAATGCTTTAAAGGTAGTGTATAGCATTTCCCAAAGGATTGTATGGGTACAGTGGAAGAAGGGAGCTTTGTATCGCTGTGAAACAATCCTTTTTCTTCTTGTTGTGTTCAGGGTTTTAGACATTATATTATTGTTTTTCTGATAAGAGTGAGCACCAGGATTTATAGCAAGTATTTCTAACATCAATATAGATGATTCTGGGAGCTGATGTTGGCTACCATTGCAATTACATTTCCAGAAGAAGTCCCTGTGTGAGTTTTCAGATGGCCATACTATTCTCTAAGTAGAGTTTCTGTCTGCAGCTTGTTGCTTCCAAGATTTTTGAATGTTTATCTTTGTGTGGTCACTTTTTGCTTCTCCCAAAGCCACTCCTCTGGATGAGTCTTGTCTTAAGTACCTGAAGCAGCTGTTTTTTTAATTTGGAATGGATAACTTCACTCTGTCGAGGAGTGGAAGCAATATTCAGGAACTGATGTAATCTATCCATGTAAACCAACCTTGTTCTACAGTAACCTGATGCCCAGCCAGTGTTCCATGTGAAATGTGAGCCTGCTGAGGCTACAATTCAGCAAGTACATTAAGGTGCTGCTGCTGCTAAGTGCTCCTATTCTACCCTTGTTCCTGACTTCTCACAGTCCAGGCTAGAAAGTACTTTATGCTTTTATTTTTAACCTGGGCCTCGTTCAAAACCTAGACTACAACAACAGCAGTGTTCTAGGGTAGGAACTGACTGGAAGAGCTGGGTGAGGACAGATTTTGGTTAGGTGAGCTCTGCTTGTTGGGATGGGCAAAATGAGAATTCTAACATTGTTATGTCTCAGATCCAGAAGATTGAAATGGCATCATTGTAATGCTCTTAGTATATTTTACATCCCTTAAAATGGATGCAGAAAAAAAATACAAAATAAAACTTTCATATTTTAAGGTCAAAAATGCCTTCCCTAATATGAAGTGTTGCTCTTTTGTCTAAATTTGCTCAGTTTGTCAGGGAGAATCAGGTAGAACTTCTTTATGCGCCAGAAACCACTATCATTTGCTCTTACTTGTTTTACAAGGAAGTTGTATCTTTCCTTTGATGTACATTGGAGAGGGAATATAAAACTGAATAAAAAGGCTCTAATTCACACTTCTTGGCAGATCTACCTGAGGTGGCAAAAAGGTCACTGCTTGTTCATATTGCTGGGAATGGGAAGGTTTATCAGCTATCAGATTTAAATCTGACAGTTTTTAGGTAGAACTCTGGATTGCTCTGTGTCAGCCTGATCTTTGTGGAAATGGTCTAAAACAGCAATTGTGAATATCAGCTTAATGCTGCTAATCTGCTCTGTAGCACCTTTTTTATGGTTTGTACTGGTGCGTTTTTGAACGGCATAAAACTCAGTCATAGAATGGAATGGCTTTGTTTTTGTGTAACGTGTCTGTACAAAGAGCAGTGGAAGAGCACCATATGATACTTCAGTCAGCTGGAATCCTTCCTGTTCTCTTTTCTTCCACCTCAGTTAGAGCATCAGTGTTCACAACTCCTCAGTGGCAAAGAAGAAACCAAAGTAGAGAACACCAAGCTGAAGCTGACTAACCAGGAGCTGCTGAGGGACCTGGAGAGAACATCCCATGAACTAAGCCTGGCTCAACAGCAGCTACAAGTGCTTCAGGAAGAGGCATCAAGACTCCATGAGGAGAAGGAAATGTAAGTGTCCAGCTGCAGCAGCTCTAGTGCACTTGCTTGGTGTGCCAGTGATCCTCCTGAGGGTGCCCTGTGCTGTGATTTAAGCTTGTGTCATAAGCAGAAACCACCTGCAAGGCCCAGTGCAGTTCTAGCTGCTTTCCCCCAAGTAATTCAGTCTGTTTTCTGTAGCCTATCTGGCTTCTGTGGAATCTTTTAGTACATGTTCAAAACATCAGTGTTCTCCCCACTGCCGTTGGTAGAGGGTATTTGGAATTAAAAATCCATGCAGTTTTGGAATTCCTTATGCAAATACCTTACAGTTGTGGCACATGATGTTTCATCCTCCTCAAAGCTGAGTCTACCTGAAATTTGCCTCTCAGAATGCACTCTGACTGTGACATACCCAAGATGAACTTTTTTTCCATCATCAAAAGTAAGCCTAGTAAGGCCAGCAAGATAAAACTTAGCTTATCCCAATTCCCACAAGGCCTTATGGCAATTCAGAGCCATAATTTTGGGGTTTCCAGTTCAAATGTTGAAGATTTCAGATTCTGACTCTGAATTATAAAAAAAAAATCTAGAAGAAATATTTATTTTTCATTTTTTGAGGGATAAAAATGACCTTTGACAGATCAATCTACCTGTCTTGGTCCAGTCTTCTGCACAAAGCAGAAGAATCACTGCCCTGAAGCTGTAATTGGCAGAAATGTTCACTGAAGCCCATTTTAAAGAAAATGCTCAGGGATCTGTAGAAGCCTCTCATTGCCAACGGAGAGCACATGGGTGACAGACAGACTGAACCATTGCAGCAACGAACCATGTAATTCAGAGCTGTTGATGTTTGACATATTTCAGGATAGAGCAGAACAATAGTTCAAATGTCACATTCTCTTTTTTTTTTTTAAGCTTTGTGCCAAGCTCTACTTAGTTATTACTTCTTTAATTTTTCTTGAAGGTATAAATAATGAACTTTGTTGATAAATTAGTGTTAAAGAATGGCCACTGTGATTAGAATTTTTAGGTTTGCATGTTTGATGTGTGGAAGTAGACAGTAGAAATACTCCTCCTCAAGGTGGTTTGTTTCCTCTTTGAGGCCTCTCTTTTCAGATCCAGAGCAAAGACTATGGAATGATCTGATTTAAAAGCTCCAAAGGAAATCTGCCCAGTGGTCAGACTGCTGAATAACACTACTGCACTTACAAAGCACTTTGGATTCAATAGTGGTTTATGGAATTAGAGTTCAGCCCTACTCAACTGCACCTGCAGTGTTGCTTTAAACATCTGTATCAGTCTGGTAAGGCCTGAGCTGTTGAAGCAGGTGTGATGTTCAGACAGTGCACAGGAAGAACTTGAGGCTTCACTGAAAGGCAAAAAAAACATTTAAAGCCAGACACCAAATTGTGTTAAATCAAAGCAAATGGTGTTAAACTGGCTGCAAAAGTGTCAGGAATTGGAAAGAAAAGGTAGGGATTGTAGATGTGTGAGCCTGACATATGGTTCCTGCAGCAGGATAAGCTCTAATTTTGGATAAAATGTCACCTATTTTTTAGTGGCCATGAGTGAGAAGTATTTCAGCAGTGTAGCCTTTCTGAATGCTCCAAGTGCCAGTATCAACATATATTAAGCTCTCTGGATGAAGAAATTAAATAACAATATTTTTTGAAAAAAGAACCTCTACTCCTTCCTCTGCTAACTTGTACTGCTGTGCTACTGTGGGCCTTATACTGAATAAACTGCTTTAAAATATTAACCATTCATGCAGAATAGAATCTACAGGTTTGAAGAAGCTGAGGTCTCAAATGTAGTTTCCCCTAGGGGGAAGGGTTTTAGCAGTGTTCTTACCATGGTTAGAACAATTTTTTTAAATTTTTTTTTTTTTTTTTTTTTTGCAGGGAGGTGTACCGGGTGACAGAAACCTTACAGAGAGAGAAGTCAGGACTTTTGAAGCAGCTGGATTTTTTAAGGTAACGTAGATCTTCCATTCAAAAACTTCTTATGCAATTCTAAAGAAGTCCATTAAAGGATGAAATTATGTTGGGCTATGTAGTGAGTGCAGGTCTCAGAGTGCTGACAGTGGGGTGCCACAGGGGCAGCCTCTGCACCAAAGAGAAGCCAAGGCTGCCCTTTGACAATGGACACAGCAAAGGGCACAGTGGAGCCCCACATCCCTGATGTGCTTCTGGGAAAGCCTCAGTGAGAAATGGTGAAAAACAGCACAGCAGCGGGGAGAGAAGAAAGAAAAAAATGTGTGAGGAAGCCCTTCAGACACCAAGGTCAGTGAAGAAGGAAGGGTAGGAGGTGTTCCTGGAGCAAATTCCATTGTAGCCTGTGCAGAGTCCACACAAGAGCAGGCTCCTGGCAGAAGCTGGGTCCGTAGAGAGGAGCCCATACAGGGGCAGGTTTACTGGCAGGAATTGTGGCCCATGGAGCACCCACACTGGAGCAGTCCATTCCCCATGGAAAGGATTTGTGCTGGAGTTTCTGAAGGGCTGTAACCTGTGTGAGTGGACTCATATTGGAGCAAGAAAGCAGTGTGAGGAGGAAGGAGCTGCAGAGAGAAGCTGTTGTGGACTGAGCACCAACCCCACTATTCCCCATCCCCTTGTGCCATTTAGGATTGGTAAGGAGGTAGAAGAGCTGAGGGTGTTAGGAGTGCATTTGAGCCTGAAAAGAAAAGGGATTGTGGAGAAGATGATTTTAGTTTTGTCTCTCTTGCTCATCATCCTACAATTGAGTCTGTTTTGTCTGTAATGTGTAGCTGGTAAGTAACCTTCTTGTCTTTGTCTTGGCCCACAAGCTTTTCCATTTTGTTATCTCCCCTTGTTGTGTTGAGGAAGGAGAGTGAGAGGGTGGCTGGGTGTACATCTGGCAGCTAGTCTAGGTCAACTGTCACAGGATAATGACACAAAAATAGTAAAAATGATTACAAAAGACTTTTGCATGCTTGGCTCTTGCACAGAATAGAGGGAAGCACACCTGAAAGATATGCTTCATTTTGAAAATTCGGTATTGTAGGACAATCTCCTTTCCAAAAGTCAACTGTAAAACAGAACAGCACTGAACAGTTCTGAGCTGATTCTGAGGTAGTAGCCTGGCTGCAGGAGCTTGCTGGAAGGCTCTGTTGCTTCTCAAATGCTGGGAGTTGAGCCAAAATGAAGATTATTTCCCCAAAATATTTGTAAAATGATATCAAAATGTACTTAGCTAGAATTCCTTTATTAATAGACTTCAAAGTTTGGAGCTGTGCTCAGGCAGCTGTAGCCCTCCTTTTAAGGTGCAGCAATGTTGGGTTTTGTTTGCTCAGTGGTCAGTCAGTGTGGGCTGTGGGTTGCACCTGCCTCTAGGCCTTCATTGGCTGCATTTCCTTCAGGAGACCTCATTTTAAAGTTGCCTGAAAATTTTACAGGCTTGAGGAAAGGCTCTTACCTTGCAGCATGTGTTTTCCAAAGGCCACTCTGTGATCTTGCCTGCTGCAAGTTTTGGGGACACAGATAGAAACGTCTGGCAGCAGAGGTTTTTTCCATTCACCCTGGCTGCTCAGCCTCTCCTGTGGCCAGGCCAGCAACAGATGGAGACAGCAGATGATGTACTAAGCAGGTGTGCTGTCAGATCTGATCAGAGCTTGCTGGTTGCCTGGAGTATCTGTTTCTTGACACTTTCACTGTTTCTGCACAAAGGATGGAAGATGGATGCTTTCCTAGGGTGGATTTTCCATGGCAGCCACAACTGCTGCCCTCAGAGGGGCATAACTGGCCTTCACAGCTGTCAGCAGATGAACAAGAGATGGTGTTCATTGCACCCTCTCTGCATTAAGGGGTCATCTTTACTGTGAAAATCATCAAGCATTCTAATTTATAGTATGTGAAGGCATATTGACCACAACTGATTTCCAGATGTTAAGGCTTTTGTTTAGATAAAATACAGAAAGAGATCCAGATCCCATCTGGCTTTAATCAGCATTGCCCTGCTGGAGAATCAATAGCCCAAACAAGGAACTGGCTGAGGTGAGAATATAAATATTGGATGATGAAAGGTTTGCACTGCCAACTGTCCAGTCTGTCTGTTAGTGTGGAGCAGAAAAGTCAACAGGTCTAAATACTTGGCTTTAGTGTTTCTTTTGTTTGTGTTCTCTTCACAGAGAGAGGAACAAACATCTCAAGGATGAGCGTGACATATTTTTGCAGGTAACCAACTATTCTTTTCAAAGCAGTATTGAGCAGACAAATGTGAGAACAGCCTCAAAAGAAGAGGTACAGAAGGCTGTGCAGGAGATAGACGTTTGCTTAAATTTTGCCTTGTTGTTAATTTGTATTGTCTTTTTTCTCACTTGAAAAAAAAATATTTTTTAAATTTGCTGAACGATTTTAAGAGCTACATGCTTAGAATTATAAAGTGGGAGCTATCTGAAGAGAAGTGAATGTATCTTAGAAGAAACTAAGGATGTAATCATGAAAGGACGAAATAACCTAAAAATTGAACAATTAAATTGTGTTAATTTACTCAGCCAGGTAATATCCTGAAACATTTATACAACAGTACAATAACTGAATACCTGAATCAGTACCTGAATACCTCTTTGGATCCTATTAACTTTTAAAGCAGCAGCAGAGAATAGACACCTAAGATGTTGTAGAAGTACTCTGGTATAAGGAGACTAAGGCCACTTAGTTTATATTTGCTTGTGTTCTTAGTCCCACAAGAAGCTGCTCGTGTGAAAAAATACCCATTTACTTTTTTTTCATGACATTGTGCTGTTTTATTTACAGAGCAGATGCATATTCGCAGGAAGTGCAGTTCCCTGTTCTAGTTGTTTATCAATTGGAATTCTGAAGCATTTATACCTCTAGGATTTTCTTCTACATTTTCTTTTTTTCATTTGCATTGAATTATTTAAGTATTTGGAATGAGGGTAGTTAACCATAATGAAAACCAGAAGTAAATCAGTGAGATGTATTCTGTATTTCTGCAGAAATGCAAAACAACTGTTCCAAAAGCCAGCTGGAAGCAAAGATCAGGGTCTATCATTGGGAAATACATAGAGGGCAAGATGCTGCCTAACAGGTAGGAACATTTCTTCATGTGTTCCCTGTTTGAGTATGACGAGGCTTATGTTTCCTTTCTTATACTTTTGAACTTTCCAAAGTGTGCGTTTCTAAAAGTGTCTGTCACTATAAGATTGCTGTATTTGATAAGAAATTTGAAAATGAAGAGCCAAATTTTAGCATAAAACAAGTGTGCTGTGTGCAAAGGCAAGAGATTTCCCCAGTGTGGATGGTTGTGTACTGGGAGACACAAAAACTTGCCCGTGACCCTATGTTAGTGTGGTACAATGTGGCATCTCCACTTGGACTTTTTTTTATCCATATTAAGCAAACCCATGTCACTTCTATCTACTAAAGAGAGAATTAGATTGCACATTTAAAGGATCTCACTTGGGGGGGCTCTTTTATTCCTCCAGAATGGGAGTGGAAGGTGAGAAATGAAAAAATCACCGTAGAAAAGTTTACTTTAGCTCTTCTATGAGGTTAGAATTGATGTTAATCTAATGTTCTCCATTCTGGTTCATGTTTCTCCTGTAAGTTACTAGCTTTCCTCATGATGCTTATAATTATCAATATATATACACATGGTATGATGAGCTGACTTTTCAGCAGACATTGGAATGTTTCTCTTTTGCCTGCTGTGACTAGTCAAAAACATGAGAGATTAAATTCAGTTATTCAGATTAAATTCAGAATATAATAACAGGTCCATTATATTTTTGCAATGTGCTTTCTTTTTTCTCTGTCTAGCCATTCATTTGAAGAAGATGATATTTTCAGTAACTCAAAGAGGAGAAATTCTGCTGGAGTGAATGGAGTTCTCTCTGAAGAGCCTGATGCTGGAGACACTGGAGGAATGCCTAAAACATCACATCTCCAAAGAATAATATCAATTGAAGAAGATCACCTACCCCAGCTTCTTGACAGGCTGGTTGATAAGCAGCTGAGCAGATGGACTGGAGAAGATGAAAATACTTTTGAGATGGAAATGAATAACAAAGCCAGAGAACAACCAATTGAACACTCATTATCATCTTCTAGAGAGCAGCCTGTAGGGAAGGAAACACTGTCAAATGTAAGAGGACAAAGGAGACCTCACTTTGAGTAGAGTGTGAAGTTCTGGGCCCTATGATTTAAGGAGAACATGAAGGTCCTTGAATGCATCCAGAGGAGGGTCACAAAATGGGTGGGAGGGCTGGAAAATGTATCCTCTGAGGAGTGGCTGAGGGCTCTGGGTTTGTCCAGTTTGGAAAAACAGGCTGAGGGACAATTCCCTTACTCTCTGCAGCTTCCTGAGGAGGGAAGCCGCAGAGGGAGGTGCTGATCCCTGCTCCGAGATCCAGCGATAGGATATGTGGGAATAGCTCAGAGCTGCCACAGGGGAGGTGCAGACTTGAAATAAGGAAGCATTTCTTTAGTGAGAGAGTGGTCAGGCACAGGAACAGGCTTCCTAGGGAGGTGGTGCATGCCACAATTCTGTCAATGTTTAAGAGGCTTTTTGATAATGCCCTTCATAACATGCTTTAACTTTTGGTCAGCCGTGAAGTGGTCAGGCAGCTGGACAAGATCACTGCAGGTCCATCCAACTGGAACTCTTCAGTTCTGTTCTGTTCTATTCTGAAGGACCTTGGATGCCATGAAGTGGTGTTAAAAGGTTAATGTGTTATTCCTAGAATCTAAAATTATTTCGTTTTCTTTCTTTAAGTTGAAGCATGACAAATTAAGCCATTGCATGAAGTGGAGGATGAAAATGTACTGCAGACAAGTGCTGAAGGTGCAAAGAAGGGAAACTCAACCTAAAGGAGTGATAACTGCAGGCAATGTGTGCATAGATTTGCATTTGAAGGACTGTTTAGGGAAGGTGAAGTTAAGCCTTGTAACAGATGATACAAGTAGATCCAGTGGAAGGTAGAAATTGTCTTTTAAAAGAAGCAAGTCTTCTTTAAAAAAAAAAAATTAACTGTTTTGGTTTTCTTGGGTTTTTGTTGGTTTTTTTGGCCACAAGGTTATATTTCTCATATTCTGATACTTTTGAGTCAACTCTGGTAGCTGTTACATTATCTGAGAAATAATGAGAGGAATATAATTACTTTTTAATTATTTTTGAAAATACTTTTATTTAGCAAATTTAAATCCTATACTTTTTCAGCTCTAGCTTCTATATACACATTAACAGTGAATTCACCATTCAGTAATAATCCTTAAAAGAGTATGCTGGAAGGTACATTTTGGAGCCTAAAGTTCTTTTTGCACTGCTATTTCTTTAGAGCTAGCTGTGCTTCTTTTCTAATTTTAGAATCATTGTTAAGGATTACTCATTTTTAGATTCTTGAAGCACATATTAAAAAGATTAAAGTATAGGAAAAATTGGTTTGCTTGGTCATAATTATATGGTTCTTTTAGAAGAAGCAAGCATATCTTAAAAATTATGATAGAATTATGCCGTGGTTACATAATAATTTCTAAGTGGTACCTTTTAATAAAACATTGAAGGCACAGAAAAAGCTTCATATTTTGAAATTATTTAATTCAGTGCGTGCCTTCTACTTGCTGTATGACTTATTTTGTATCACATTTTCAAAGCATGGCATCACTGGACTTTAGGGTGACAACAGCCAGGTAGCTTATCCTACCCAGCTAGGACAAACCTGTCCTGCCAGCTCTGTTCCAGCAGTCATGCTTCTTGAAAGCTCATCCCCTCAGCTGGGTAGGAACTAGATCTTGTTTCTTAATATAACTAGTTTACAATGGCTTTCGTGTGCCATGGAATGTGTGCATTCCATGATCTTATTGCTTACTGCATGGAACTCAGGCTCCTAGCTGCTGGCATTAGCCCTTCCCAATAACCAATAACCAATAACCATACACTCATAGTAGTTCAGCTGCTAATCCTGTGTGCCCCTCTGCACCTTACAGGTGAGTAGAACCCACGCTGGCAGCAGTGCATGAGGCCAAGCAACTGCTGTTTTATCTGGGTAGAGCATTTTTCTAAGTGGCTGTGAAGATGAAGCTGCAGTTAACATTACCAAAAATGTCTCTGGGAAAGCAACTGAAGGAACCCTAATGGAAATTACAGCAGGATTTTCTGTCCAAAACTTCTGCATGAGATTCACTTTCTTTCCCCTCTGATCTTTCGATATGGGATATGAACTGTTGTGTTTATACCTGTAATCTCCCACCTTTGTGTTAAATTGTACAAAAGCTAGGTGTGTTACATTACGTGGCTACTGTTTATGTAAAGACCACTCAAAAAACACATCTAGGGAATACTTTTTTAGACTTCATGGTAAACTAAAATAAGTTTTCATCCTACTATTATTCCATTTTCCCATCAGCACTTAATATGGAGTAGCTTATCCCCTAGCATAGTGTTCACATGCAGATTTATAATAAAGTTTGATTATTAGGGTTATTTTCATGACTAGATTTGATACATCTCAGTGAAAAATGGTTTCTTATTGTGTTGGGAGCTGAGCTGAAGGCCTCTGGGGTCTTTGAGCCTTAGTGCTACTGGAGTGTGTATGACCACCAGGGACAAAGTATTTCAGGTCACGTAGTCCATATATTTAACTATGGTTCTCAGAAGCACTGTGATAATACTGCCAAGCTGATGATTGTAAGTTAGCTTGTTTTATTTCCCAGAGCACACAGACTAATAAGCTGGAAATGGTTTTCAACAGGACTGAGAATGTGCTTTGTATAAATAAGTGTGTACTACTAGTAGCCTATAGTTGCCATGGGGTTTAGAATTTTAATAGAAAAGGAAAATAAGAAACTCCTCTATAATTGGGGTGGACTATAAGCCCAACTCATGAAAGAGACATGTATATTTTGTCCCCAAAATTTATGTGAATGTTTTTTGGTTTTTTTCACATGAAGGTAGACAGCACCTCAAGCCTTTGTTGTTTGGATTTTTTCCCCTATCAAGAGAAGCTCTCTATTTTTTTCTTCTTTCTCCAAGACTTTTGTATATTTGTAGAAAACAATTCCAAGAGTAGATTTCAATGTCTCATTCAAAAGACTGTTGGGCAATGAATTTGGTTCTGGTGTCTTCATGAAGGCAGCAGTCTCCTGGATCCTGCACATCAAATGACTGGCAGAGGGCCCTTCCCTCCTTTCCCTCCTCTCTCTCCTCACAACCCACACCTCAACAAACTAATGTCAGGACCATCCACGGTCTTGCTCTCCTTCTGCAGCATTGAGAACAAACTTTCTATCTCCCTCTTCCTTCACCTTTACACAAAATAGAAGAGACCAGCAAGGACACCCCCTGCAAAACAGCTAGTGCTACAGGGGGCTTCCCTAAGCAACTCCTGATCTACATACAAAAGAATGATGACCTACTTGATAGAGGATATAAATATTCTCTCCAGCATCCACTTAGCTTAGCCTGCAGTAAACAGGACCTGGATAAGCAGAACAAATTGCTGTTCCTTCTGCCTAAAAAGCAAAATGACGGAAACATAGCTGAATGTTTACAGCCTGATTAACTGATCTAATTCTCTGTTTGTGTCTTTCCTCCATGCTTCTGCCTGTAATGTTAAACAGATGTAGAAATGCAGTAATTGGATGGAAGTTCTTGGCTCTGTGGTACTAGCAGAGAGAAGAATCTGGTGGCATAAGCCACAAAATTATGACTTTGCTTCTGTTATCTAGATGAAGATGTGCTGCTTCTTCTGTGTCACTGGTATAGGATGAGCTGTGTGAAGCTTTATAAATTTTGATTTGTTGCCATGAGCCTAAACTGTTTTATTTTGTCAGTTTCATGTTCAGTATACTTCCAGAGCTCAGTGCAAATCACTGCACTTCAGATGATCTGGAATGATGCATGGCAAACATCTGAAATGCTGAGTTATTTTAAGAAACAGAATATTGCTTCATGAGTAATGAAGAATATGATAGGATAAAATCCATTCTTTTCCCCATATCAGCCTTAAACTGGAGAGGCAACAGGATTTATAGAACAGTTGGAGGCTAATTTTTGCTCTTACTTGAAGGAGGAGAGAATAAACTCTGTCCCAGAGCGCTTATTCAAGATCGTTTTTGTGGGCAATTCGAGTGTTGGAAAGACTTCATTCTTAAGAAGATTTTGTGAAGATCGTTTTTTCCCAGGCACAGCTGCTACTGTAGGTAAGTTTAACAATATAACTATTATTATTTTTGTTCCGACAGTACTTAACAGTTTCTACTGGGGTCAGGCCCTGTATTATAAAACAGAAACATGCTGATGTTGTAAAAGTAGGACATGCAAAGTGAGTTCTCTAAACTGGAAGGCACATAATTGATGGAGAGGTTTCAGAGCAGATTCTGTACTGAAATCCTGGCCAGCATTATCAATATCAGAAAAATTCTACCGATTTCTGTGTAGCTAAAATTTCCTTGTAGATGTCACAATTCTGAAACAGATGTTTTGTCCTCTGTCTGCACTGTACTAACAATTCTACCTTCATGTCTTATTGCTATCCCTCTGAGTAATCTGACTTTGTTTTAGAGAGAAAGTAGTATGTCTGAATCACCTATTTAAAGATTTAGCATTATATTAACCACCAAAAAAAATATGTCAGACCAGTGTTTCCAAAGTTTTCAAAGCCTACATTATTCTTACCTTGCCTGAAGTTGTAAACTAAGCTTTCAGAAGTCAGACACAAAATCAAGGTACAAAAACTTGAGTATAGGTTATTGCAATGCAGCTGGGTTAAATGACCAGCTTCTTTATGGTTATCCTGTGTTCAGACCTTACTTATTCTGCAGCATATATGAAATAAAATTTACCTACTTCAAGGTGAGCTTAGTAATGTCCTAGTTTTTTACTGTTTGTATCTTCATTAACTAGAATAGGAGCTTAGACACCTGTCTGCAGTTGTCTGTTCATATATCCTATAGACCTAAAGGCTGTGTTCTATCCATGCTGCCCTGTAATTGGCTGATACACTTCTCTACACTCTGAGGTCCTACATGGTTGTGTGCAGTTTTCCAGAGGGAAAACACAGGAATGAGTCTGAACATTTTCCTCTTTTGGCTTGTCATCCAGGGTTCTTCCAAAGAAAATGGCAAGAAAGCATTTGCCACAGCTTTGATTTAGTGTTCACATCGATGAGTTTCACAGGTGTGGGCTATGGCTGGCAAGGTACAGACAATGGAAAAGTCAAGTGAACAATATGGAGAGGAGTGTTCTCAATGAATTCCTACAAAATAGTTCAAATTTCTTCCCTTGACATACAAGCAATGGATATATCCTCCATCCAGATTTTTTTATTGCCTATTGAAGGAATGTAGGCATAGACACTTCTCCATTAATGCCACTGGTAAAAATCCCATTGTTGTGGAAAATGGCCCCAAAGATAGTCTTGCTGACCTACTGAGATCCCTTCTAACCTGATTTATTCAATGATTCTCTGATTTTATGACACAGTTCAATGTGATACAAAAAAATGCAGGTTGTCATTAGGAGGAGGTAGTGACTGATAAATATTTAAGACTCTAATTATTGTTATAAATATCCAGAAAATACTTACATCTTCACAGGTTAGAGGAATAGGGAGATGATTAATTTAAAAGTTTAAATAAATGAATTTTTGTCTTCACTAACCTAAGTGAAGTGAGCTCATTTTCTATGTTATAACTAGGGGAAGAGGTTCTCCAATGTTCAATCCATTTATTTTTAACATTTATCTTAGGTTCCACTGTTCCCTGTGCCATGCCCTGTGTTTTTCCACTAACTGTGGAAGGCTCCCGTGTGGTTAGCTCAGACTAAACACATTTCACACAACTGATGTTTTACAGGGAATTCCAGGATAAATGGCTTAGAATGCTGGGGACTGTCAGATGGGCCATCAGCTCATGTTCTGTGATTGGAAAGTGACTTATCTTGCATATTTTACAAAAACTGAACTACTCTATCACCATTCACTATTTTATTGCTGGAGAATTTCAAGCAAATAAAAGCTCTTGTCCTCTGATAGCTGGACACTCTGGACATATTTTTTAATATAGTACCTACATTTTTACCTATTTAGAATTGTTGCTATTTGCCAGATCCAGTTTTCAAAGATCAAACAGCTTGTAAGGAGACAGCTCACCTTGCATTTCTGTTGCAGGTGTGGATTACAACGTGAGGACTGTCACGGTGGATCACACCCAGGTAGCGCTGCAGCTCTGGGACACTGCTGGCCAGGAACGGTGAGCAAAGCTCTCTTGGGGCTAAACCCTGGCAGTCAGCTCAGCTGAGTGAGCTGCTCCCTCACTCCACCATCTGCTGGGGTGGGGATTGGAGGGATGAAAGCAGCAAAACTCCTCGTTTAAAATAAAGACAGTATGATGAAATTTAAGTCAGTGCTAGTCAAAACTCATTTTAAGGTTTCACTTCCTTGCATTATCTGTTTGAAGATTTTTAACTGTGGACCCAATCCTGCTTCTTGGGAGAAGAGCAAATATAGGAGCGTTCCTAATAGAGCCAGTGGATTCACAGTTCAGCTCATTCCCTTGCAGCACTGATGTGCTGATTTGCTGCTATGTCCCCTGAAAAATTGCCAGTCTGTAAAAAAGATTTGTACCCCACTATTTCTTTAGGAGGAAGACTGATTTTAAAATGCACCTAGAATTATTTCTATAGCAGAAAATATCTTCATGGCTAAAAAAGAGATGTTTATTTTTTTACTAAAGCAATACCCTGGAACTCCAGGTTTTTATAAGGTTTCAGTGGTAATTTTCTTCCCCATCTCCTCAACTATTGTGTAATTTTCTATTACTAAAAGCAAGGATGATAATGAAAATGTGTTTTCTACATGAAGCTTGGAAAAAAGGTCTCCAAAAACCTAGCTAGCTTTAGAAGAGCACTTAGTGAGGGGAAATTTCTGCTCCAAGCTTAAAATGAAAGAGATGAGAGAAGGTGAGATATGCAGCTTATTATCCAGCCTAACCCAGAATCACTTAAAGAAGGCAGGAGGAGCTTTTCCAAACACTTTCTTTTAAAAAATCATTTTATGCTTTTTATTTTTTTCCGAACTAATTTATTTGCCTTTGCATGGAGGAATTAATATAAATTTTAACTTGTCAGATTGTTGGTTCTGTTAAAGAGAGCTGTAACCAGATTCTTACTTGCAGGTACCGAAGCATTACCAAGCAGTTTTTCAGAAAAGCGGATGGTGTCATTGTGATGTATGACATAACAGCCAGAGACACGTTCACAGCTGTCAAGCAGTGGCTGATTAGTATTGAGGTAACTTGACATAACTTTAAATCTAAACCCTGGTCTCCTTCTCTACCTTCTTCTGAACAAGGGTTGTTAGTAGGGTGAAACAGAGAACACCATGTTTCTTGTGTTGTCACAATTATGTTCTTGCTTGTGAGTTTTGTCTGCACTGTTGCCAGTGAAGTTGTTTTCCATCTCTGTTTCTATGGGAAAAAAAAATCATCGTTCCAGGTTTTTAAGGACTTCGAATGAGTGGTGGGAAAATGGAGTCCTCTGATTTCTCATGAAGGCAGCTTAGCTGAAGACCTGGATCACTGCTAGCACTGAGAGGTGTTTTGGATCAGTGATGCTGATTTGGTGATCACTGATGATCACTAGCAGTTTGATAACCAAGTGTGTAGATCATGGAAAATAGACTATATTGTGAACATAAGCCATAAACTTAGAACTATGGAGTTCTGCATCAGTGCTGTGAAACTGCCACATGAAAGATAGTTCAGTTTCATGGGTATCATCCTTTCAAACACTTGAAAAGAAAATAGTAATCCATGCCACTGAGCGACATCAGTTAATTAAAAATTAAAACATATTAAGAGTGCAAGCAATGGGATTTGCTTGTGCCAGAACAAAGAGTTAAAAGTAAAACTGAGGCAGCTGCCACAAAGGGCTGACTTGTAGGAAGAATGAAGTGTGACTTCCTGTTTGCACACTGAAAAAGTAGGGGACAAATTGATAAGCAAAGATCATTTAGTCTGATTTTATTGGGCATGTGCTCCAGTATGCCTGTTTTCCAGAATAGTCAAGAAGTGGCTTTGGGAGCTCAGATTAGGACTCAGTCATTCAAAAGCCTCCAAACAGTCATAGTTATTCCAGATGTGAGTAGCCTTACTGAAGTACTAAGAGCATGAATTTGAGAAGAACAGGTCCTTGCTAATTAAATGATCTTAATAAATCAGTGGCATGTTTTAATTCAGTATGGTAAAAGCTAGAGGAGCATGGCTGATTTTGATTGAGAGAAATGGAATCTTGTGGTAAAAACATTTTTTTCCAAGCTGTAATAGTTCAGTCTTCTTTATTAACTAATTTTTGTTTGCTGCAAACTGTTGCTAAGTTGGACTTACTGCCAAGTCCATTTACTGCTGCAGCATTCAGCCCACCTAATGAAAGCAGTCACTGTGATAATTACAATTCTTTTCAGAATGAATTTTGATTTCTGTCTATTTTATGTATTTTGGGGGGACTATTCTGTGTATTTTTTCACTATTTTGTGTAATTCATTTGGCATAATAGTACCCAGGTGTTGCCGTTATTTTTTGTGGCCGTGTAATTAGAAAAGCAGTGGCTGTAAACACATAATACCTAAGCCTGTGTAGCATGGTGGTTTTCTCTCTCCCATTTTAATATAGAGTCTAATGAGCTTCTATGCTGTTATTTAAAAAAAATCCCTAGTCAGTGTAATCTTAGCATTATGTCTTTTTCATGTCTTTTATCCAACTTCAATTCCTGACATGTTTGTAAGCAAAGTGGCACATACCTGGTTTGTGTGAAGTCTTAAATGTCTTGTTATAGCGTGACATTTGTTAGCTTTTATCCTCTTCATCTGTGATCTTTTGAATTCAACACTTCAGTTGGTATTTGCTACTTATTCTGCAGGAGGCAACTGGGGAGAATGTGCCTGTTCTTTTGCTGGGTAACAAAACCGATAACGAAAAGGAGCGCGAGGTCCCGATGGGAATGGGAGACCATCTTGCAAAGGTACTGTACCAAGGGGCCTCCTTATGAGGCTTGAAGGTGAAGGTGTTAAAATGGAGTCTCAATGTGTCTAAATTCATAGAACCACAGATTAATGTTAGACAGGTTTAGGAATTAAGGTTAAGGATTAGGAACCCCACCACGCTCTTCAATTCCGCTTTCAATTATGTAAGTGCTGATAATTACAGTACTTACAACACTGCCTAGATAGAACACCCTAAAACCAAACCAATCAAATAAAAAACCCTAAACCAAACCAAAAGGTGAGTGGAGAAGAAAAAATATTTAAGAATTCACTCTTATTGTGTCTCCTCCGTCTCTCTTTGTTCTCTCTTTTTCTCTTTTTTTCCCTTGCTGCTTCTTTTCTCTCCCTTTTTTTTTCCCTTTTCTCTGTGAAAGGATTCTTAACATAGAGATAATTTGGGGACCTTTTCTCCCTCCTACCTCCTGTAAAACCACAGAAGACCATCTGTTACTCCTGTGGTAGGAGTAGAAAACATGTTTACTTTTAGTAACTTTCCATCAAGGAGATAAAATAAGTAGAGTTAACAGTCTGCATCTTCCAGAGCACTGGTGATCCATGGGCATAATTTAAGCATTCAAGGGACTGCAAATACCAGATACTTCTTTGTATTCTTGTGTACCATGGCCATCAATTTTTCCTTTGAATCTCTTTATACTGTGCTTATAGTTTGAACATGAATGCCTGTAGAATATTCATTTATTTAGAAATAAGTCATCAAAACATTGCTGTAATATTCACTGAATTGGTAGGAATGTACCTAAATTAAATGATGTGCTGGATTTCACATATTTACCTGTTTCGCCTTTGAAAATAGATTTACTGCCAGTAATAAAAAGGGTATTTTCAAAATTTGAAGTGCAGCTGAATTGTTCTTCCAGGAAAGGTTGCTGTTAGGCACCTCTCTGTAACTGAAAGAATTAGGGCCAGGTCTCTTTTTATCTTATTTTGATTATTCAGGTAGCCTTTTGAAATTATACCTCCCTATTCAGGTTTGTGTCCATTATTTGGTTTTTTTTGTTGGAGAGGATTATTAGCCTTGAACTTTATCCCCAAAGTTTCTTCCTTTAGGACATCACCTTCATTTTCTTGTGTGCATGGAAATGCAGCTAACTTTGAGAGCCTGGAAGCTAGGAGGGACTCCAGGGTGTAACACTGAATCCTTCTGTGAAAAAAACAAGTGACACATAAATGCTAAATGGACAGAGAGTAGGTGTCTTGCATGTCATCTTGCTCTAAAAAAACTGTTCTAGTAAAACAAAGATGAATCATTCTAGTATATAGAGCTCACAGCCCACCAGGCTATTAATTCTAACATGTCCTGCAAGAAAATAAAATGTTTTGCATAAGTAAAACAAAAAGTTGTCAAATAAGATGGTTATAATCAAATGAATGGATCTGAATGACTCATTTGAATGTTTGAATGTGCTGCCTGAGGTACTTAAGGGAAGGAGTGATTAATGGCAATGGATTAGTTGAAAAGCAGCATAGATATAATTAAATTATAATAATTTGCTTGCTGAGCTAATAATAGCCATGAATTTTAATGAAATATTAATTCTTGCTAAATGGCCATGTAATTCCTATGAAACCACATACCTCTGTCTCTGTAAGTGTTAGTTACTTATTTTGTGAATAATCCCATGAATTACTCACGAATGATCCCAAATACAGAGGGCTAGATGCTGAGCTGATACTGATTTGTATAGCCATATTTGGTGAAAACAAGCTCTTCTTCTGCAGGCAAAGAATCAGTTTAGCCTCTTGGCCCTGAAGTCCAACAGTTTTAAGGACTGTTTCAATGTCTCACAGGATGAGATTGGTTTTACCCAGCTTTTTCTATAGTCAGAAAGGAGCATGTACTTTCAGAGATTTTTTCAGGCATTTCATCCCAGCTATATTAACCCTTGCTTTGCTTCAAAGCACTGTACTGGACTACAGCTTTGGTCAGAAACCCAAGGGCTTCCATTATAATGCACTTGTCACGTAACTTCTCTGCAAGGCAGGCAGCACAATTAATTTTTAAAAGGAATAATGGCAGCCTGAAGGGAGTTGTCATTTGAGAAGACTGGTAGTTCCAGTGTGTTTGTTATACCCTGTGAAAGGGAGAATGGAATGAGCACAGGGATTGTGGAAATCAATTTGACTTTTTTTAGCAGAAGACCCAGAAGGAAAACTCCATATTACAAATTCCTCTTTAGCTTAGCTTGGTCCAGTGATCCAGAGTTCATACGACCAAAACGAGAGAGAGTATTCAGATCATATTGTGAGCATCCAGGAAACCCAATGTTCTGTTTGAGGGGATAAGTGTAAGCACTGCCAATTATTTAAATAAAATACCTTAAGATAAAGGTGCTGCTCAGGCATGCTTATATCTATCTGCATGATTTTATTTTGGCCCTGCACATACTTCCTCGGTGATCTTAAATGAGTCAATAAATCCTTCTCTATCGCTGTTCCTCAACTATAAAAAAAATACAATCATGCCTTGTCTGCCTTGGCTTTGCAGAGTATATGTGCTTCATGGAATGAGGACTGTTTTTGTGTATTCATACAGTGTCTCCTCTGTCAACCTGTCAGTGCCATTCTTACACAAATACTGCTAATGAGGGAGCTATTCTCAGTGATGCTATTTAACAGGATAGAAAATTGCCCAGCTCTCTCTGGTAATAATTCATTTTCCCCCCTATTCTTTCGATGTCTGCCGATTTATAGGTAAGTTTTTAAAATGAAGTAATTGCCAGTGGTCTCCAAGGTTCAATAGCTGATTCCTGGATGGAGATGGATGGCATTTCCTAGCCTAACAATTATATATGTCCTGCCTGCTGCTAGTTTGTGTTCTTTGTGTATTCTGTCAGTTAAAGTTTCCTCTTTGAAGCAAGGAAATGGCATATTGTATTTCCAGGCTATCTCCCCTTTCAGACAAGAACCTTTTTGCTAGACTGAGAGAATTAAGCACTCATTATCAATTGAGTTTAAATTGTTATCTTTCCATCCAAGCAATTTGTTGGAAAATCCATTCAGATTTATGCCAGCATAAATGAAGTTATCACTGAGAGTTGTCCGCTAGTGACACTCTGTTGTATGTGGGGAAGATGTTGGAATAGTATCCCTCTCAGCTTGACTGGCATAAAATACCTATAAACTGACCACAGTAGGTTTTCTATTAGAGTTCTGATCAGCTGAACAGAAAAACAATGTAATTTTTATTTCAAGCTTCTGTTCGCATAGCTAGCAAGAAATTTGACCCGGACAAATTTTATCTTAAAACTTTTCTAAGAAAAGCAAGAGAATCATAGGTTTGCATCATTGTAAATGTTATATATGTTAAAAAAAAAAGATAAAATATCTATTCAACACTAGAATTGCCTGATTTTTTCCTTCTCTGCTTTTCTGTGCTTATTTGGTCATCAAGAAATTATTGCATTTTGTTCAATCCCGTTTTTCATTAGAACAAACAACATTAACAACATGTTCAAAACTGACATTGGATAACTCTGAAGCACTTTTTTAAGAGCTGCTTCAATAAACTACTGTATTTATGAAATTCTTTTCCCCACTTTTTGTCTCTGAAATTTCACAAAGGTGACAAAAATGTCCAAAAGTTGTGCAATTCTGGAAGCATGGTATATAGGAAAAAAAAAAATCAAACCAAAACTGAAATACCTGGTCAGCTTAATGGAAAGTTTTGAAAACTGAATATAAGTGTCTTCTGAAGAGTGGTTAAATAAGTATAAGTGCAGTAACCACAGTTAATAACAAACAAATGAAAATATGAAGACGTGATTGTAATTTTCTAAGAGACTGACTTACTTGAATTTTAAGCTACTGCTATAAATAGCAATAAGACACAGAGAAAAGTGAAAAATGAATAGAAATTTGAAATGTAGATGGGTAAAAGGACATGTAATGATACCACAGAGGCAATGTAGGTGACCTTCATTGCAGTAGGTTGTGAAAGTAGACAGATGTCTATTTTGGAGGATAATCTGTCATTCCCTTTCAAACTTCTCTGCCATCAGAATTTCCAGGTCAGACTCTTGTGTAGATCTTCTCTTGCATTTGCATATGTAAGACTTCAGCTGAAGTGCTGAGAATCTCCCCCAAGACTTGATCATTTATCCACTGTTCCTAATTACAAAGCTCCCAGGTGAGTACAAAACTGAAAGATGCAGACTGACTGGGAAAGAAGGGGCAGAAAAGTTTCACAAGTACAAAAAGATGAAAGAAGAGTTACTGGAATTCTTTTCACCTGCTTTGTCCAGCACTCAGTGTTGTGGGAATTGCCTGATCATCACAAGGGAAGTTCACAAGACTCAGTCCCTTACAAGATCTGTTTTCATTTGAGCTCTTGCATCAAAAGCCACTCTACAGAACAAATATCAGCTATGAGAAGCATATAGCTGTTATTTTTGAGGCACACTTGAACTTCTTTTGTTACTCTTTATTGTTAACTCTAGAATTAAAATCTTAAGATGATCTACTTCTCCCCAATTTTCATATTTCAGTATATCTGTGTTGCTTTTTTTACAGCTGGAGTGAGATATTGTGCAAAAGTAATTGAAATGGTCTTTCTCTTTGATTGTAGGATTACAATTTAATTTTCTATGAATGCAGTGCATATTCTGGGTACAATGTGGAAAAGTCTGTGCTTCACTTAGCTAGGTAAGAA
>VZTB01002118.1:459871-530622 GCA_013397245.1 Thryothorus ludovicianus
CTGTAATTTGTGACATTGTGAATTCTCTTTATTTATTTTGTATTATATATTATTATGTTATATTAGTTTTATATTTATATTAGTTTTACATTATATTAGTTTTACATTTATATTAGTTCTATACTAATATTAGTTTTATATTTATTAGTTATAGGAACTCAGGGTGGTGAAATATCCATTGCTTTTAAACTGCTCTGTAGCCTGACCCTGTTGCTCTGACTGAGCAGTTGCTCAGGTTCATAAAGAGTTATGCTGGTGAAACTCTGTGGAGATCCAGAAACATCTGGATTGTTGCTAGGAAAGCTGAAGGCCTTGGATGTTATGATAATTCTTGCAAGAATTTCCTGAAGGTTTGGAGAAATATACTTGAAAATGGATGCTGCTGACTCCTTGCAGCAGGGCATTGATATGCTTCCTTCTTCCCTCTGCTCATTACAGCTCAAATTTTGCTCTGTGTCTGGGGTCTGGGAGAGAGGAATAAGTAGATTTTTGGAGTTATATAAAGGCTAGAGGTAAAGACAGGAAAATATGACACCTCTGAACTACTCACAAAGGTGAAAACACTGGTAATGGGTTTGCAAATCTCGAATATTGTTGCTGAAATCTGTGAAATTTTGTGGAAGTGTCAGTAATTGATAAATGTCTAGGCAGCCAGATTTGTTTTTGTTTTGTTCCAGCCTTAAAAGTAAGAAATGAAAGTCACTGTTTTGAGTCTCCGTAATATGCAATAAAAGTTAACAATCAGCACTAACTAAATTTTTCTAAATAAATGAACAAAGGAAGTTGTGTGATAGGGCCACCATAATTGTACTTTTTTGTTTGTTTGCTTGTTCACAAAATTTTATCATCTTCTGTTAAATCTCTGGACAATTTTATACTCTTGGGAAAATGGGTTTTTGTTCGATCTCTTGTGGTTTTATTGACTTCTTTTCTCACAAGTATTCTTTCTTTGCTTCAGGATTTTAAAAGAACATGAAGATAAAGTGAAAGAGAAAACCATCGAACTTCAATCTGATACGAACAAAAAGTCATGCTGTATGAGGCAATAAAGTGCTGAGGCATGTTTAGCCAAGACATACATTTATACAACACTAGCTGACACGATCTGATTTGCTTTTATCTTCCAAATATTTCTTCTCCTGTGTTCTGACTGTAGGTGTAAGTGGAAGTTAAAATCGTTTTATGATCTGATCTTGCTTTTATAAATATTGTCTTCAGTTAATTGACAGTATATTTGGGGCAGTAACAGTCTTCTATTCTGTTTGATGCCTAACACCACTGAATCCTGCTTTGTCATCAGGCTTGTAGAAGCTGCAATATTATTCATAAGAAGAAATAATTTTATGGGGAGAAAATTATTTGGAATACGAAGTAAATTCTTACTGGTGTGAATGACCTATCCTCTGAATACGGCTTATTTCATTTCTGTTCAGACCTTTAGATCCTGATTTTGTGGTAAACTCTCTTTACAGTTTTCAAAAAATAGCCATAGGTGTAGTTTGTAGTTCAAAACAGGTTAAGGCTGACTGAAGAGCTCTTTATCTCCAAAAGTCTGTCACAGAAGGTGTTGTAGAAAATTTCCAAGGTGGAATTTTCAGAAACAGTGGATCTTATTTTGAGGAAAATTTTGAAAAACTTACCAGCATTTAATGAGTGAAAAATCTCCCCAAAATCCAGTGAGATACTGCTCTTTTCGCAGTGCTAAGAAAAAATTCCTCCTTGTGTAGCTAAACACATGACTGATTTTTCAAAAGCAGCTGCCACACAACATTCCTCCAGGGCCTGATAGCACTGAGACACAGTTTGCCCATGGGGAGGCATTTTAGAAAATCATGGCCCACCCTGGATCATAAGGAACGCAAATGTCAATTATCTTCTGAAGCTTTTGTGGAATATAAATGGAAATAAGAAACTTGAGAGTGTGTCACCCAGCCACCACATGATCAGCAATTATTCCTGGTGGGATATGTCTTCACTGCATCCAGCTACTCTGGGAAGCATTCAAGAACAAGAATTCACAATGGTGAGCTCTTTGGGAAAGTGGAACCCATGGCATAATTTATTTCACTGAAATATCACACAAGATGGTAGATTTCATTATACAAAACTGTTACAGACATTATGTTTTTAATCAATTTTCTAAATGTATTTAAAAAGTTATTTTTCATTTAACTAATGAATCAATTTGAAACTAAAGATGAATGTCAAGCACTAGCTCAATAAGTAACTCTATTTTTGGATAAAACTTTGTCAGTAATTAATTGTTCTCTTGGGATTACAGTCTTATCAAAAGTGTTTATCTAGTTCCAAGTACTGCACAATAAGGGTTTTCAGACTTTCCTCTACAGCAATTTCTATATCCATACCAGCACTCAAATGCCCTTTCCTATGACTTGGGATCCAAATTTGACCCCTTCCCTATCAGTTAGAATAACCAGGGCTTTACTTCTATCAGGAATGATGGATGAACCAAGCAGCCCAGGATAAGCTGATTATTAAGAGTTTTTCCCTTGTTGATTCCTGAGAATCTGCTCATCCAAATGAAAAAACTCCACTTGCCTTCTGTGAGGTGCCTAAGAAGCTTTAAAACACTAAAGGAGCAAAATGAGCATCCATTACTGAAAATCAATAGGCTTTCTGTTCACTTCCCAGGGTTGCTTCTTGAAGTCCATTACTGTTTGTGGAGAATTGAGTCACCTTATTGACTGTGGCGTGTTATCCATCATGGAAATCTCAGAATTCAACCATCTGTGTTCACTCCTGGCTGGAGCTGAACTAATGCAAACCATTAATTTAAACATCAACAAAACCAACACTTTATCCTAATTTCAACTAGGAAAGAAGTATCATCAGTTTAAATATTGGCTCTGCTATTGACTTTGAGTGATTAGTTCCCCCATCGACATTGGAACCGGCAACATTTCCTCCAGCCTCTGTCAGCCTCAGGAAGACAGTTTGAAACCTTAATTTCAGCTTTATTGCCCATGATTCTAGCTCCACAACTGCCCAAATTCAGATCCTTAACTTCTTTTTCCCTGAAGTTTATCTGGATTTTAAGGGACAGTGACAGGTGAAGTGGATTTTCTTTCCATGACTCTCATGGGGTCATTTTTGTTTGGGTGTCTTTTAGTGTGCACTGAGACCCTGCCAGCAGGATGGACACAATTTAAGAGCAGACAATGCTAATAGGCAGCTGAATCCTGGGATGAGGAGGATTTCTTCTACAGACAAATCTGGTGCAGTCTAGGACCCAGGCAATGTCTTCCATCTTAGACTGATAGCTATGGCTGCTGCTGGTCCTTTTTGGAAGTGCAGCCAAGTCCCAAGCTGAGTACACATTGCAAAGGTGCAGATACACACAGAGCACCAATGTCATCCGCCACACAGACAACACAGAGATTGATGTCTTCACTGCTTGTCACCCACATGTACCCAAGCAGCATTCCCATAAATATGAACACAGATAACCTAATCCTCCTCTTCCTCTCCAACAGATCAAGACTGAAGTTCACTGGTGAAAACGTACATGTACACAACTCGTGACTTGCAGTGCTCTCTTTCTCCCACTCTACCCTACACCTCTCCCCAGGATCAAGCACAAAAGAAGGTTTTAATGAAAAGACTGGACGTCCTGCAGCTATGGGACACAAGGCTCGTTCAGATAAATTCTGACCAGCAGCTTGTCTCTATACAACTGGTCCATTTTATTCTACCTTCTTTTGATTTTTCCCATGCTTATTCTTCTTCCATCTACCTTGACCCCTCCCTTTCTCTGTCCTTCATATCCCAAAGAAGCAACTTGTCCCTAGTCACCTTTTCCCTATTAGTCCCAGGTTTTCTACAGCTGTACCCACATACCTATTTCTTCTACCATTTCCTAAGTCACCTTGACTTTACATACTGACGTGCTGCTGGCCTTGCAAGTTTCCCCTCCCAAAAGAGTCCCAACTATTACACCCCTCCAATTATTTGTGAAGTTAATGTGTAACTCCTCCTTATCCACCTGGGAAGTCCAGGCTTTGCTCACAGTGCTGTCTGTAACAACTTTCAGCTTCTCTCTCTGTTATTTGCAGTGTTCAGAGTTGCTTGTGTCATGTCCAAGGTTTCTCATGGTCTGTTTGGTTATCTAAACCTCAGGCCAGGGCTTACTCACCTGTTAGCACACCTGAACAAACAGCAGCTCCTGGTGGATTCATGCTCACTGGATACAGGTATGAATAACATGCTACAAGGCTCTACTCCTGGGCAGATTCTGCTCTCTAGCTGGCCATCAAACTGCTGTGGGAATTGTCACATTCCCACTTTTCTTGATGCTGACTCTGTTGCTGGGTTGCTCTCTTCTGACTCTCCACCAGGGTTTCATACATCCTGGCAGTATTTTTCTCAGCTCCTCGGAAAGTTAATACTGGCTTAACAGTAGTGAAGCTTACTTTTAATCTTTTCTTTTTTTTCCCCCATTTTGCTATATCAATTCTCCATAGGGAGAAATTTATCTCTGCCTGGTCAGGTACCCAATACTGACAGATCTTTGGATATGCACAATACAAAGCCCATATGCATGGATGTAACAGAATGCTCCAAACCCTTTGAAACTGGATGTCGCAGTCAAATCAGGTTCTAGTCTGCCCAGATGTGAATGGAACTACAGTGGAAAAAAATCATAGCACAGTATAACCTTCTTGAGAGAAGCGTACAGCACCTCCTCACGTACCAGATTTAAGGAGTAATCTGCAGTTGTTAAAATGGGAACGCTCCACATAGAAGGAAGATGTGAGGAAGAGACCACACTGAAGCACGTTTGCCTCTGAAAGAACTGCAGTCAGTGATCACACCCCACGCTGGAGCAGAGGCAGATGAGGAACAGGACAACTGGCATCCCTAAGCTCAAGACAGCTAGGAGCATTGGGACTGAATGGCTGAAACCACATTATTTGTGGTGGCAGAAAACATTACACACAACCCCACAAAACTTCCTGTGCTGCCTATTGGCTCCCTGGACAAATTCTGACAGACAGAGTTGACTCGATAGTGCAAAAAAAGGAAGTGGAAACTTGGGAGCAGATGAGAGAAAAAATGTACATGAATACTGTTGTCTAATGATTTACACTCTTTTTCTTTCCCCAGAACTTCAATCATTGATAAAAGATTTGTGTACTTTGGTAGTAAATTAAGTCAAATTTCCCAACTTGGGACCATTTTTGTTTGCAGCATCCGTATATTGGCAGAATTTTCTACCATGTGAAATTCTTTTGGAATAAATCCACTTTATCATCTGCACAAGTGGAAGCTTGTTTTAGAAAGCAGAAACATGCTCATAAAGCTCATCAGAGGCAACTTCCTGAATTTATCCACAGCTGTTGAAATAATGGGTCTTTTTGATTATTGAAATTACAGGAATTGCAATAGCACTCACATACACTTCTGAAAAAAGAAGAGAGTTGGGCACTTTGGCCTGTTTACACATCAAACAACTAAAGTTCTTTTAATATGAAGCTAGTAAAAGGCACCTGATTGTTGTCTGATGAAAATAGACTTCTCAAGGGGAAAAAAACCCCAGTAGGTTAAGTTTACAGGGCAGGTAGAAAATACACTTCTATTACTAATCTCAAACATTGTCTGCAGTGACTTTGAATCCTTCCAAATGTACTAGAAGTTGAAGGACATTGGATTAGTCAGATAAGTGTTGCTTATTTCCTTTCAAACACTGAAGAGGAAAGTGTTTCAAACAAGTCCAGCTATACTGGATGGCTGTGTTTAGCTTCTGCAGTTGTCAGTGCCTTTTCTGCCCACATGCTTCTACTGAACACAGCAATCATTACCAGAAAAACCCAGATTCAGAGGAGCTTTCTCACTGGAAATGTCTGGTTTTCATGGGTTAAACAGAAAGGGAATAGGAGATCCTGTGGAATTAAGACATTTGAGTATGTGGCTCTGAATCTTTCTCAAGCACTCCCATTCCTTGAGCTGCTGTTTGTGTGTGTGGGGGAGTAATGAACAGTGAAGACCCTGCTGTGTTTTATGTGGCTGATGACATTAGTGTGTTGTGGGTGCATCTGCATCTTTGCAGTATGTACTCAGCTCAGGTTTTGGCTGGACTTGCAGAAGGGAAGAGCAGCAGCCACAGCTACCATCCCTCTATGACATCCTGTGCTGTGCCTGGCATTTTGTCTTGTGCCGTCTTTGCCTCATGTTGTAAGATCTGTGCTCTTTTGCTCAGAGCATACATAATATGCTTTTTTAGGCCTCGTGTCACTGTATCCAGCTTATTTTTTTTTCCCTGTCTTCTTAATGACCTCGTTGCAAAGTATCATCAGCTTTGGAACATCAGTCTTCCTATTTGCTGGATTCAGTGCTGCTGCAGCACTACACTTAAATCTTACCTTTTTAGAGCAAATCAAGTCTATGAATTGGGAATGTGAATATTGCTGTGTCTGTATAACTGCTGTTAAAGTTCAGGTGCTGCTGTTTTTAGAGGGCAGAGTACTGGGTAGATTTCCAACTCTCCATTCCTGCCTGTCATTACTCCTCCATTTTACCTTTTAATAGTTGTTAGAACCCAGCAACAAGCCATTTAAGGCCTTGGCAGAATCTCAAAGACGAAAAATAATAGAGAAAAGAAGAAAAAGACAGAATTCTCTCCTGCATTAGTGAGCTGAACTAGCCCAGCAAAATCTGACAAATACCACAGTTGGTGGGAGGATATGGGCGGAAAACACAGCGAAGATCACAGTTTTGAGAAAAGAAGTCTGGAGGGGTGGGCAGCCCATTTTCAGTACCAAGAAGGTGTTTAATTGTCTTACCTCTTTGTAACCTCATCTTTAAATAGTAATAAATGGAACTTGCTGTGAACCATGTTTCTCAGGCAGCCTTGGGAGCTGCAACCAAACACCAGCTTGGATACCCCTGCTGGGGGCTGAAAAACCTCAGGACTAGAAGTGCATAGCTCAGAGGTAAGGAAAGCTCCCAGCTGCAAAGCTCAGATGCCTCCCCTGAGAGCCTGAGTGAACAGTTCTGTTGCTGCATGGCCTTCTCCCAGTTCCTACAGGTGCAAATGACTGAACTGCATTGAACTGCACTACTTGACAGTTTTGAACAAGGTCCTTTGAATCTAGGCTATTAAGGCTCATCAGTTGTCATAGCAACCTTGTATTGTATGGATTTATATTATGAAGCTGTAATAAGGCTGTTGCTCATCCCTCTGAAATGAGGCATAAATCACTAATGCAGCTTCTCAGTGACAGGACTTCTTTAAGTAATATTCTGACAGAAAATCTGATTTGCATTAAATGACATTTCTGTCAGAAAGACGAATGATAGGAGTGAAACTTTCTACAGGTATGCTATAGGCACTTTTATTTGTAACCCTCTGTAGAGTCACCTTCTACCCTGAAATAATTTGTGTCATTAGAAGCCCCAGGGGAGGCTGTGCAAGGAATTACTAAACTCAGGTAAGATGTGTGAAGCCATTGCTCTTGGCTCGTCCCATGCAGGGAATGCTGCACAGCAGTCAAGTCTGCTCAGATGATTAAATAGTGGAATTTTTGTTTAATATTTGTTCCTCGCTGACATGATTCTTGTGTAGAACAGTAGCTAAATGTACTTTTCTGTCATTGCTGTGCAGACAATGCAGCTGTGCAAACATGGTATGCTTAGATTTCTGTAGGGTGCCATTGGTCAAGAAAGTGAAGTCACACACAATTACAGACATCTATCAAATGATTAAAAATTAACTGCTGGTAGGTTTCAAAATGTAATGCTAAATAAGATAGCCATGGTTTATTGTGAAGGGGATTTGTATCCAGTTTTGTTGATAACTTATGAAGCCCCCATCCTTTGAGGTTTTCAGAACAGGTTTTACACAAAGCTACAATGATTTGACATAGCTTTGAGGAAATTTCTCCTTGGACTAGAAACCTCCAAGGTTTTCTTACAACCTACTTTGATGTGGTACAGAAGGAAAAAACCCCAAACAAATAGCATTTTAGTTAAGCAGACAGTTTTGCATGTCTGCTTTGTATACCAACATTAAAGCCTAGAAGTTAATTTAAGATTACCACAACACCTGCAGCAGAGCATTTAAGGGTGTTATGAAAGCACTCTGTGGTGCAAGACATCTTTAAAAAATGTCCCTCCTGTCTTCCAGAAGGGCAAGAAGAAGGATCCACACAGCAACGAGCCTTACCACGATTCCTAGGAAAGTGATGGACAACTAGTCCTGGAAACTATTCTGAGATACACGAAGGACAAGATGGTGATCAGGAATAATCAGCATGGAATTATAATGGTGAAATTGTGCATAATGAACCTGATAGTTTCCATAATGAGATGTCTAACTTGATGGATGAGGGGAGATTCGTGGATGTTGTTTAACTCAGTTTTAGTAAGGCTTTTGACACTCTCCCATAACATCCTCATTGACAAGATGGCAAAGTGTTAGATAATTGGACAGGAAACTGCTCTGAAAACCAGCTGAATAACTGAGCCCAAGGGGCTTAAAGGAGAGAAAGCTCAAGAGGGATCTTATCAGTACATGTAAATAATGATGGACTTTGGGAATGAAGAGAAGGGAGTCAGACTCTTCTCTGGAGTAGCCAGTGACTGTGGAAGAGGCTACAGGTACCAACTGAAACACCATGAAATTCCATCTGAACACAAGAAATTTTCTTTTCTTTTTTTTTTCCTGTGGAAGTGCTCAAACACTGGAATAGTTTTCCCAGAGAAGCTGTGGAGCATCCATCCTTGAAGATACTCCAACTATATATGGTCCTAGGCAACCTGTTACAGCTTGTCTTGCTTCAGCAGTGGAGTTGGATGTTTTCAAGAGATTGGTAAATCACAATGGTATTTTCTGTATTCTAAAATTCTAGCTGTCTATAAATGTTCAAAGTCTTGTGGGAATGGCAGTGTCTCCAAGCCAACTAGATTCATCCTCACTGGCATTTACATGAATGTACTGTTGTAAAAAGGACACATGATAAACAGGCAAGTAAGAGATGAGGACAGATTAGTAGAAATATTTGATAAAGGTCTGGTTTATAAGGTTTGGTTTATAAGCAGATTCCACAAAGGGAATCCTATATATCACTGAAATACAAGCTATAAACTTCTCAAGATGAAAGAAAAGAAACAGCACATTGTGCCAGTACTGTTGAAGGAATGAGAATGTGAAGAACATGACACAGTATCAATGTTCTGGCAAGCAGAAGTGAATTTTGCATTTGGACCCATGAACATTAGGTTGCAAGGGTCTAGGAATTTGCCCAGATGGAGACTAGACATCCTGCTGCTTAACAGAATTCCTACTTAATGGTATCATTTAGCAACAGAATTCAAATGGAAATTTCTCACAGAAAATGTTAGGCCTTAATGTCTTCACTGCTTTTGTTAGTGGGTTATGTCAGGACAATTTACAAAGTCTTCTGAATGTTTTCCAGTTATTTTCTTAACTTCTCAGTTACCTCCACATCTTTACTGGTAAAGTATAACTTCACTTCTTGAATTCTGTTGCTTCCATACCCTCAATTCATAGCTCAAAATGTATTATCATCACGTGTTTTATTGTAGGTTACTTGACAAAGTTGGATGCAAATGTTATCCATCACGGGCTGCTTCTTCAGCTACACACAGCACTTATATTTCTTGCTATCTACACTCATCCCTTAGGAAAGCAAGCAAAATAATGAGCTTTTTTTTCTGAGGTACTCCCTCGGTGGTGATAATAGCAATTATATTTGCTTCAATCATATCTCATTAGCTAATGACATTGATTTTTCATGCCAATAAATGTGAAAAGTATGCCACGATGGTGATAAAGTGCTTCTGCTAACTGATTGTCATTGCAAGTTACTGTTAATGAGCTGCACACGCCTTCCTGGGCTGCCATTCCATCTTCCTGCATCAAAATGGTGGGGCATGTATGGCTTGTGATTAAATTCTGGTGTGACCCTAACACAGGGGTCCATTTCTGGTTCTAGGGCTGTGTTGTACTGGAAATGCTGATGGTTCATTTGTGTAAATGGGAAATGGCTGGACCCAAAAGCCCAGGACCGAGCTGCAAAAGAGGACATTCTGGCTTCCACATGAGGATTTAAGGGTCAGCTCAGGCTTGATCCTGCTGATTGCTGTGCTTCTAAAAGACTGCCCTTGATGATTCAGAGGAGTGACTTGGAGCATAGCCCAAACCTGTGTGTGGTTTGAGGAAGCAAGATTGATTTTGTGCTGCAGTTGTTATCTCAAAGCTAACATGGTTTCTTTCTGTTTCATAACCACACTATAGTATCTCCCCAAGCTTTCTCAAAAAACACTCTCTTCGTGTTGTTTGCATCATCACTAGTCTCCATTGTTTTTTTCCACTCAAAAATGACAAAAATGTCAAACATACAAAGAAAGCAGAAAGGGAAGGGATTCAGGGAAATTGTATTGATACCTGTAAAGCCTGAAAGACATGCAAAGAGAACAGCAGAGATTTCAAAATTTTGAGATTATAAAAATCTTTTTCTTTCCTGTCAGTTGTATCTGGATCCTAGAATATTTTTTTTTCTCTAAGAAATGAGTGGTCTCCTTTAGCAGTTATCTGTGAGTAGCAGTCAGCTTCTTTCTGTCTCAACTCTGTACAACACATCTTTTACCTCCTTTGTGCCTATCCCCAGAAGCAGCAGCTATTTTCAGGGAACACTCTGGTTCCCTGTAGGCGTAATACTGCCCTGGCTCACCCCAGTCATCATACTGTGCAGAAATACCAGTTTTCTGGGAAATCTCTAGCTCATGATTCATGTTCTCTTTACTCTAAACATATTGTTATATCAGGCCTGAAGCATCAGGTTTATTTCTTTAGTTGCTTTTTAAAAAGATTTGTAGGTGCTGTTAATTCATCTTTAATTTCTAGGAAGTTTAGATGCTATCTAAAGGCTTTGTCTTCTACATGACTCCCACGTGTGCTTAGCAGATTAAGATCTGAGATGATCTCTGAGAAATATTGAAAAGAAGTGTTTCAAGAAAAGGTAAAAACCTCCCACTTTTCCAGTTGGAACTAGTCTGTGAATACTTTGAATACTTCATGCCTATTGAAAAAGAAATCCCCTGGCTTAGTTGTATATTCCAACTAGGCAGGTGCATACACTGGCATAAACTTAGACCTTAGAAGCCAATGGAAATTGCTCATAAAATGTGTGCTCCATGCCACCAACACAACACAGTAAGAAAACTGAAGTTCTCTTTTAAATTATGATCCTTGGGATTACATTTGTTGCAAAACCCTTACATGCATTTATTAAACACTGTATAACAGCAGCAACATAGACTGTTAAGAGGAAAAATGGAGGGGGAAGGATTACAGGTGGATAGGAGGTGTAAAAGGCTAGGATGCAACCATGGGTTGTGTAGGGAAGAGAGGAGTTACCATGAGGACACTAAGGTGAGAACTAATTGTATCTTCCAGCCCCTAAAGGGAAATTACAGTAAAAGAGTGCTAGCCTTTTCTTGGGGGAAAATAGTAAAATAAGAACAGTTCCAGGTTAAAACAAGAGAAATTCCAGTTGAATATTAAGTGTCCCTGTGAGATTATCACAACACTGGAACAGCTGCCCAGAGAGGCTGGGAGTCTTTGTTCTTGGAAATCAAAGAATCCCTGAATGTTTAGGTTTGGAAAGGACCACTGGATGTCATGTAGCCTAACCCCCTGCTCAAGCAGGATCCCTTAGAATCCATTACTCAGGATTAGTTTCCAAGTGATTTTTTTTATTATTTCCAGGGAAGGAGATTCCAGAACCTCTCTGGCCAATCTGTTCCAGTGCTTGGTCACCTACACTTTACTAAGTTCTTCCTCATGGAATCACAGAATATTCTGAAGTGGAAGGGACCCATAAGGATCATTGAGTCCAACACTTGGCCCTGCACAGCACATCCCCAAGAGACCACCCTTTGCCTGAGAGTGTTGTCTGAACACTTCTTGAACTCTGTCAGGCTTGGTGATGGGACCATTTCCCTGGAGAGCCTTTTCCAGAGCCCTCTGAGTGAAAAGCCTTTTCCTGATATCCTATCTAAACCTCCCCTGGCTCAGCTTCATGCTTTTTCCTGGAGTCCTGCCACTGGCTGCAAGGATGCAAAGGTCAGTACTTTCCCCTCTACTTATCCTTGTGAGGATGTTAAGGACCACAACGAGATCTCCCTTCAATCTCCTCTAATCTGAACAAACCAAGTGGCAGGCTTATGTGGAACCTCCTGTGCATCACTTTCTGCCCTTTGCCTCTTGTCCTATTGATTGGCACCACTGGGAAGAGTCTGGACTCATTCTCTTGGCACTCTCCCTTAAAGTACTGACAGATATTGATAAGGTCCACTCTCAGACATCTCTTCTAGAGGCTGAACAGCTCCCTCAGCCTTTCCTCACAAGAGAGATGCTCCTGCCCCCCAGTCATCCTCATTCCCCTCTGCTGGACACACTCCAGGAGCTCCATGTCTCTCTTGGACTGCAAAGCCCAGAACTGGACCCTGCCCTCGAGATTCACCTCACCAGGGCTGACTGGAGGGGCAGGATCACCTCCCTCAACCTGTTGACAATGTTTTCCCTAAGGCACTGCAGGACACCACTGGCCTTCTTGGCCTCAAGGACACACCTCTGGCTCACGGACAGCTTGTTGTCCACCTGTATCCCCAGGTCCTTCTCTGAAGAGCTGCTTCCCAGCAGGTCAGCCCTGTACTTTCTAATCTTCCTAAAGCAGGAATTTATTCTTCATTATATACATAGAATACCATGTATCCTTTATAAACTTACCTTCTAAGTAAATGAAGTTATCTATAATCAAATCTGTATGTGTTAAGTTAATTTCTGAATTAATATTAAATTAAAAACAAATCCTGTTAGAAATGATCTCTGAGAAGGTTCTTCAAATTAGCACTGTGGTAAAAACACATCTGGGGTATTACTGGGTAAATATTGCCACCTTGGGTAATAATCTTGTTCACATTTTGGACAGTTTCAACTCTTATTAGAAGTCTAAGACGGTATTAAAAATCTGTAAACCCCTAATTCTGCATATAGAATAATCTCCAGAACAGCCCCTGCAAAACCCAAACCTGAAACTAATGGCATCTGGCAAGGGCTAATTGGTGCTGGGAATAAAAAGTTCTTATGAGAATAGAGCCATACTATGCTGTTCTTTAGAGAACCTTGGGAATAGAGTGGCCCCCCTAACACTAGGGACTACTTCCTTAATCCTATCAAGCGCTGCAAGTGTGAATTGCCCACCGTGCCTTTTAGACACATGCTCAGCATGGAGCCTTTTTTGGATGTTCCTTTTTGTTTCAAGTGACAGAACAATCCCTGAGAATATTTTTAATACTTTTGCCTTAAGTTCAGAGTCAAGGCAGAAGTGACCTGCTTTCTCTTTTCTCCAGTGCTGTATTACTCATCAGGGACAGTCTTTTGTGTAAATACTCTATTTCTGTTTCTTTCTTATGCTCTGTCCTCAGCTCAGGATCTTTTCGTGTCTGTGGAAAGGGAATTAAACATTTTAAACACGTGTCTGTTTCAGTCCTCAACGGTTGTTTTGTCATTATATTTTAATGCGAAGTATTGAAAATCAGTGGCTTTGGTTGAACCTTAGAGTCCATGAGAAACCTTCTTATTCAAGCCTTGAAAAAATGAGGCTCAGACTCTGTGGAAATTACCTGGACTTGGATTGCTGAGGAAAGCCTTGTAGCTGATTGCCCCTGACCTGCAAGGTCTTTGCATCCCTGTTTCACTAACGCTGACCTAACTGATCCTATGAGTGCCGAACTCAGCGGTGGTTTCCAAACCTTTCTGGCAGGTAACAGCTTTAATGGCCCTGCAAACCTGAATTTGCTTTTTGATCACTGTGATTTGAAGACAGCACTCTGGTAGGCACTCTCAGTTCTTTCTGTGATGAAGAAATACATGATTTTTTTTTTTTTTTTGATGTGAAGCACAAGCTAATTTTCCAGGACGGAATGTGCCTGAGGTGTGGTGACCGCCTCAGAACTGTGCCATTAACAGTATCAGTCAGAATGTAATCCTGCAACACTGAAGTGAATGGGCACTTCAAGTACTAAGGTAAGGTGGCCACAGTTGAAGAGAGACCAACACTTCACTGTCAGCAGTTGAAAGATGAAGCAGAAAGGGCAATCAATGTACAGCAGCTCTTAAATACTTCTCAAATAGGTTAATGAGATGTTCTGATCAAGTGGGGGTTTTTTGATGCTTCTTGACCTGTGCTTTCTGTCAGGTAAAAATGACACATTATCAGTAAAAACCCTTGGAAATATTTTTTTTCTTTTTTTTTTCTCATTTGTCTTTTTTTGTTTTAAAGAAGGCATGTGGTTTTATCCCCTTTGTTATTATTTTAATATTAAAGTTATAAACTATTCATGTAGTGGGCTAGAGAAGTGGATGGTTTGAAATGCTTTCAAAGTATAATTTAGACAAACAAGTAAGAGTTTTTCCTCTTTCAGTAACAGGCATCTCAGTGATTAGTGGCAAATAAGAAGATGAAGACATTGTTTGAGTAGATTTTTATATAAATGGAGGGCCTGAGAAAAACTATGGTAGATTTCCTCACCTTAAATTCCTAGAATCACAGAAGTGTTACTAGAAAAGGACTTGTAGATGGTTTTTTTCCAATCCATTACTGAAAGAGTAGCTGAACTCATTCCCTGAAAATGATAGCAATATTTGACAGATAAACTCGATTTTGTAAGGAAAGTTGTTCATCCTCAATCCAAAAATATGAAAGAAGCTTTAAAACAACAGCGATGAACTAAATTGCAAACAGTACCTTTTACTGCTGAATTACAGTTTAATTTCACTCTACATAGATACCATTCAATAGAATCCCTAGACCATATTCTTTAGACCATAAGAAAATGGAGGCACTGTACAGTTTCTGTGGAGGGAAAAATCAATAGAAATAGGTTTCTAAAAAGCGAGAAGTTGACAAATACTGGCAAAATACATCTTCAAGTATGCTTTATTTGCAGGTGATTAAAAATATTTTTAGGCAAAAAACTAGTCAATCTTATCCAGTACAAGATAGAACATGATTTAGTGCCTAATGCCAGACAGACTGGAAAATGTGTGGATAAGACTGGTGATGCAGTTGTTGATGAATTACATGTGATTAAATGGCCCACATTCATATAGTAAAAAGACCTGATACATACATATGAGGAATTATAAGCACTTAATCTTTTAACAATAAGCAGGAGATTTTTGTACGAAAAACAAGGGACTCAAGGGGACGGGAAAGCTACAGACATCTTAGTAATATCAGAAGCCATCAACATTTTTTTTTAAAGACATTAACTTGCTCCTGCAAATTACTGCACTCTTGAGAATAGTATTTGCAATTTAAAACTTATCTAAAACATCACCAAAAGGTAACACTAATTCCTATTTTTTAAAAATTATTTTGTATTAAGAGTTTTGCAAAGAACTGAAATATGGCATGGCCAAGAAGCATGAATTATCCACCATTTCAGAGACTTTGCATTCATCACATTTAAATACTAGGTGTCTGATTTTTGAAAGTCTCATGCAAAATCCAGCTATAAAAACTCACCACAGAATATTTTCAAGGATAAAAAGCTAATGTTTTTAAAGCTCTGACAGACATCCAGTTGTGAAGGTGAATTTCAAAACTAATGGTCCACATTTTCAGAGGACATTCAAAAATATATTTGTTGAACTTCCTGTAAATGCCCAGCTCTTATCTACACTTTGCATGGAATATTTACCAAAGCTGTAACGTTGGACAGTTAATGGAATATATCACTGCTTAGAGTAGTGCCAGAGGTAACATCATCTTTCCATAATGAGAATTAAATAATCACAAAACAAATTCCTATTATGAAATGACTTTTTTTTTCCTCATGTACAATATATATATTCATTTATATTGAATATAAGTCCAGTAATACTATCACAGTAATGTGCTGGAGTAGTCTTTCATAGTGAGAAAACTGCCCTAATCATCTTTAACATGCAAAGCTTGGAAGAACCAGAAATTCACAGTAAGTAGTACAATTTGTATATGCATCTTCTGCCATCCTAAATTTAACCAGAACACTCAAGACTGTTGCTTATTTTTTTTCCTATATTTAACAAAAGCTACAGTTCTGTATACTGTACATTCACAGTGGGATCCCAGCCCCCTGTACTATCTGCAAGAAAGATCAGGTTACCACCCTCCATCAGAGTAAACATTCTAGTATTTAATATAATAATCTTGTGAACAGTTGTTCCTAGCTTGAAGCTCAGCAGTTCAAGACTTGATAAAATTCTCCTTTTCATCTCTCTGAAAGGTTTCTTGCTAACGCATTTTGTAGTCATTAGATACTGACATTTCACATAGCTGTCCTTTAAAATCCAAGTCTACTGTGAAATCCAGGTCACGCTGTAAAAAGATTTAAATGCAACATGTAAGTAAGACCATAAGTTTAGTGTATTAATTCAGTTATCACTGCTTGGGTTGAAAAGATCAGCAGATTCAAGGGATTCCTGCGGAGGTTTCTACCTTCTTCTGTTTTTAAATGGTGCTAACACTGAGAAAGCAGGCTGTAAGATGTGTAACAGCATTCACCATACAACCTGTGCTTAGGTCATATTTCTATACCCTTCCTGAGGGGGATTTAATGTCCTGGTTACTTCCTGGTTCGGGCAGCTTCTGAAATGCTGTTATCATACGTATCCTATGAAAATTTTTGAAGGGTATCCCCCGTTGAGAGGCTCTTAATTTAGGCTAAAGTGTTTCCCACTAGGGGTTGATCCAGAATAGATCTAGTAAACTTCCCATTGTACAGAAGCCCTTAGTCATTTTTTTATCTTTTAATGACACGTTTTTAGGGAAGAGGCACTACACAGCCCTACAGAAGGAAGCTGTGTCTATGCAAGTTCTTGAAAAACTTCACGTTTCAGAAGAACAAAGCACTAGCAAATCCTTTTGAACCAAGGTGGTCTCTCTGTCTTATGACAACTATCAAGAGCACATTAATTTTAGCACCTAAATCTGCATTCAGGTGCTTACTGCTGTGTAAGAAAATTTGAGATATTTTATATTCATTTTTCCCCTCAAAGAAAATTGATACATTTAACCCAAAAGAAAATATTCCAGTTCCCCTAGGACAACGTAAGGGTGGGGAAGCAGATTATTTTCCTCTTGCAGCAAGTAGCTTCAGGGGTGAATGTGTTTGTTTTAATGCCAAGTTTATTTTGTGTTTATTTCTGCCTCTGTATCAACACTACCATATCCAATCTCTGTTTGATATAAAAATGGAAAAGCAATGTGAAAAGAGAAGACAATGAAATGTATAGATTTGTTGCAGGTAACAAATGCAATTTTTCAACAATTACAACTACTGCATAGATTGACAACCAGGTTCTTTTAACTGTTGCTTGCTGTAATAGAAAATTAGGAGATACTGCTCAAGATTTTTGACAGAAAATGGTCCAGTGTTTCTCCCAGAAGCCATAACCATAGGTTGTCCATCAGACCATGTCTCACAGTCACCAGTTAAAAGAAGCACTAGGGGGATTCAGACCATAGCAGAGAAACCGAGGAAGTTTCCAGCAGTCATGGTAGTGTGATATCCATCATGCTTTAGCTTTAGTATTAAATAAAGCATCTGTATTTTCTATGGAAAGGCACAATTTTTAAACAAACCTTTCACTCAATTAGTGAGTGAATTGAATCAGTACATTCAATCGGTGAGTTCATACAAACATTCCTCTGAAATGTGTTAGTTAATTTCTTGTTGGACTGTCCTTGGGCACTGAGTGGCAAATCACCCAGTGCCCATAGATGTGGAACTGAAGTACTTAATCTTCATCATCCTGTGCTGGCAGAAGGGATCTTTCCACTGATTTCAGTGACAATGTGAAAAACCCCTTGCCTGCTTGTGTCACAAAATGTGAGTCAAGCTGATTGCAGAGGGCAGCTGATTCAGTGGTGTATTTGAATCTTTCCTCCCTTCCCATGCTAGCCTGCTTGCTTCTGTAACATTAGCACTGCTTTACCATTGCTGTCATCAGCTTTGGTGAAGCTGTGACTGGAGCCCTTGCTAATAAACGTGAATGCCTTTAGCACGCTCACTGTTTTATTCCTATGCATTTTCTTTACTGCTGATCATAGCTTGGGATCAGTAGAGGTGGAATTAGGATCAGGGATGCTGACTTACCACATTTTTTGCATTTGGTTTCATGGATATAGTCCCATAGATTTCTTCTCCTCGTCTCACAGTTAAATAGTCCTCCAAGTAGAAGACAGTTTGCTTCCAGTGAGTATATGGAGCATCAGGTGCTAAAAATATATATATATATGGGTTCACTTATTGAAAATTCTTAAATGCCTTGCAAATCAACTTATGACTTGGAAACAATTGGGAAAAATCCTTTCTTTTCATAGAATGCCTTATGTACTATATTAGCAAATGTACTTTGCAACACAATTCCACTGGCTGCCTGTGGGTTTTCTTCTAATTTTTACTGGAATATGTCAGATGTGAATCACCCCCAGCAAGAAGGATTCCACAAAAAGTGTTACAGGCAAGATAGGCATATTTTTATGCTTTTCTTTCAACCCACAGGAGTTCAAATTGGGAAAATTTTTACCACTGAGTGCTTTGAATTTCAGAAGTCTAAATTAGTTTTTAAAAAAAATTATACAAAATCATGAAGGAAAGGTTCATCAAAAATTATTAATCACAATATTGCAGATAAAACATTTGACTAGTGATCCCAAACCAGCAAATTTTATAGTTTTCTTGATGGATGAAAGAGCACTTGTACCTTGGTCTTTTGGGACTATTAAAAGGCATTTTGGGCAATTAGCCAAAAATGGAAACTGGCCTAAATTAATTTCTACTCTTGCTTGGCAGAATCACTTTGATGATCCTTTGCTATTTCAGGCTTTTAATTTATTTCTTTCATTCTATTTCTGATTTAAATTCCAATCTTTGAGCAGTGCCTAATGAACTTGTATTGGTCACTCCTTGGTCATACCATTCTTGCAGTCAAGAACATCTAGGAACCTAAGAATAGCTGTAGGAGTTCCAAGACTTCCAAACCTGGCAAAAAAAGCCTCTGATAAATTTATTTTTCTCCTATTTGTATCCCCCAGTCACATGAGGTCACTCTTATCATTATAAACACTAATAAAATAATGATGTTATTTCAACATACCGATATTTCAAAAAAATAACTTGGCTTTGAAAATTATTTGTGACTGGGGAAATGCTGATGCTTTTTTAAAAAACTGGCAGGACAGGAATTTTTAACTGTTTTCTAAAATTCTAGACTCAAAAGACCGATATAAACCAACATTTTTCAGAAACTCTGCTGGCAAATTGGTATCTTCAAAAGGAAAAGGATTTTACCAGATAATTTCTGTCTATCTGTCCAGACAGTTTTAATGACTGTTAATCTCATTTGTTAAATGAGAGATCTTCTTGTAGGAGTTCAGATCCAGACTGTTTACTATTTGGACATGGCTGTGTAAAATCTCTCACTGAAAACATGTTAGACCAAAATAAAATTGAATTTATCTTTTAAATCACAACTGCTGCCTTGCACACACCCACGTAGTCGTGCACGTGCCCCTGTGCAGGGCCGTGTTCCCCAGAAAAGCCTGACACAACTGGAAACTTGTGCCCCATCAATGGTGGGGTGTGTGTAATGCAGGCCCAGGCCTCCAATGCACCCCAAATTACACACTTGTTCATAATTTATAAAAATACAGATCAGCGAAGGGGCATTTTGACATGTCCTACAAACTGGTGGATTTTCCTGAATTCAGTGCAGTTTATTGTGATAAAGTAAACAGAAGCAGAGAAACACTTCACCCTCCTGTATACACACAGGTGTTTACAGGATGAGATTTTTGCATTTATTGCAAGACTGGTTTATTCACTCTGGTAAATGATGCCTTAAGGGAATGGAATTATTCCTTCAAATATCTGCTCGACAAGGCAAGCTAGAGTTTCACATCTGGGTTTTTAGAGACCACTCACACAATCAGTATGTGGGTTTTTATAGCTTGGAAAAAAATGGTAGTTTTGTTCTAGACTCTGGGCCAAGCTTTGTTGAGTTTTGGATTTGGGGAAAACTAGGATGCAGAGCTGCTATCTCTCTCTGAGCCGATAATTCTCTGTCTAATCCGAGAAACTTGACACAGGATTTAGATATAACTGGTGAGGGATATAAATTCACAGGTCAGAATTCCTGCTGAGGTCTAAGCTTGATAGCCATTGTGAAGTTCTGCCTCCTTTTCCACAGAATTCCTATAAGCAGTTTTCCCTTCCCCAACCTGCTCACCTTCCCCAAAATTGCGATAGTTTTTATCACTGAAATTTAAATGTGGTGGTACATTAAACCTTCTTGTACCATCTAACCAGCAGCACTGACAGACTGATAGCAACAGAAACGAAATTAAAAGAAATACAGATTACCTGTAGAAAATCCCATCTTCTTGTGGCACTTCGTAAATTCAATATTAAAATAGGTGACCAAGGCATGAATGTAATCATTGCGCTGGATTTGGAGGCAGAATGCAGAAGTAAATTCCAATTCTTCAGTCTTCACTGTATAAATATCCACTTCCTGATTTGAGGAGAAAGAAATGACATTTACACGCAGATGTCTGTGACTCTCAGCTAAGTGTGAAATGAGGTACTTTAGTGTTTCATTTAATGATCAGACACAAAGACAACTGGCAGCCTTTGAACACTGCAAGAAATCAGAGGTATGTTCTAATATATCAAATCATGAGCAAATGATCCAGTTATCTGATTGAAAGAGAGGAGTGGCAGGGATGGGCTGTAGGAGCTCGGGAAAATCAGGGTAAAAAGGTCCTCTGATAAATACAGGAGATATTGAAATGGAGATATGGGTCCAGTTCAAAGACCTTTAATCATCAGGGACTGTCAGCATGAGGAAATATGCCAGAGTTGGGTTTTTAATAAAAACAAACTTATTTGTTTTTTGCATCTCTGGAAAGGAAAGTGATTTGACTGTGTCAAGCAATCAAAACATTTGAGCCACAAGAGGGGCCTGCTTTTTGACGATGATGCTTTCTAGTCCTGTGTCAGGTAACTGATTCCAAACAGTGTGCACAGGGGTCTCACTCTTGAACAAGACAAGCAAATTATGTCAATGGTGCTATGGCTGGATTGCAGTAGTTGGGAGTGACAATGTAGTCTTCAGGATTACTTATTTCCATCAATATTTAAATCTCACTTTTCAAGGCTTAAACTCTGTTTTTCAGATGGATCTGGTTTCCCCAGCTAGGTGCTGCTTTTATCTGGGTCATTTCCAAAAGTTGTAGTGATGATAGGGAGGATGGTAAGTCTGAATGCTATGGGAAATGCATTCTAATGCTGTGGGAAATGTTTCCTATGCACTTTCTGGTGCCTTCGTTGCTCATACTCATTGCTCTGGTACCGTTATTGCTCATGCATACAGGGAAACTGAATTTTTGTAGGCAGGAATCCAAATTTTCTCTACTCTACCAGCTGGAGTCAGGAATTGTGTCTCTGACCTCACCAGCATTTCTCAAGGCTTGCACTGCAAAAATGGAGAACAGTCTAGGGCCCATTAGAGGGCTCTTTTAACCTCTTTTAACCTCTTTTAACCTCTTTTAACCTCTTTTAACCTCTTTTAACCTCTTTTAACCTCTTAGAGGGCTTGTGTAAAAATTGCTTGTTGTAAACTAAGATAAGGCTCCAAAAAGAGATATAGAAAGATATAGCCATATTTCAGTTACTGAGGTCTTTGCATGGACCACAGATGTGTTTCTGAGACTTAGAAAACTTACAGGAGATGACTTAAGCAAACCATAATTTTGGACTGGTAAACATTATTGCTCGAGAACAACTTAACCATAATGAAAATCATTCTACTGCATTGCAATGACACCCTGAGGCACTAGTGTTTATCAGTGGCCTCTGCATATAATTGGTCATTTAAAGCTGTGATAACCTTAAAATGTTTTTTTTGTTATTCACCCTCCAAAGATGGTTAGAAAAAAAGCATGGTAGGAATGAGAATTTCTGAGGTCTCCTGGCAGAGTTCCATAGCAGCCTGCAAAATTTGCTTTGCCAAGCTAAACTGGACTGGTGGGTGATAGCTGCAGACTTCTGTAATTTTTGATGTCTTTTTAGTGATATCACGGTGGGCAAATTGGGACTTAGGTCTCATGGTGAGACACATAAAAGGGAGCTAGCTCCCTCTCTCTGAGCTGTACTGGCTGTGCAGGGTAAAGTGGAATCAAAAGCACTAGGAAATATTTTCATTAGAGAATAGAAATTTCTCAAAAATATCAAACAGATGTCCTCAATAAACTGTTGGTCACTTTTGCAGTACTTTAAGGACAGAAACACATCATTTTTATAATAAAAGATAGGAGACAAAAGTGTGGGCTTTTAAATTAATTAATATAATTCTGAGAATAGCCAAATCTGACTTTGGTGATCTCTTTGGATTGTACTCTGGCAATTATATATTCTTATATAAAATGGCAATACTCATTACAGCTAACTGCACGGGAGACAAATGATACAAATTGGAGTGAGGGTGAGGATTGCTTCTAGAGTGCCATGGCACCTCTTTCCTCATCTCTTTCCCAGGTTACTCAGCCAAGATTTTGTGAGCTTGGAAATAAGCTTAACATGCAAGTCTCTGCGGATGTCCAGGTTTGGTGGAGCTCTTTCAGGCTTTTGTTTTTTTTTTTTTTTCTTTGCTTGTTTTTGGATCAGAGAAGAAAAACACAACTGTTTTCCTGAGTATGAAACAAATCTTTCCATTTATTTGGCAGTGTTACTGAAAGCAGTAGGGCCCCAGCAGGACACCTGTACACTTATTCCTGAGTTCACTTACTGATTCTGGTGGTTTGAAGATGCTTTGTTCTCACTACTCTCCCTGGCTGATTTGGTATGGAAGTTAAACAGAGGATTCTTACTTGGCAGGACAATTCCTGTGCCACTCAGATGTATTTAAGAGATCACACAAAAGAGAATGGCTCTCACAGCAGAGAGGATGCTGCATTCCCTGCATGCACCTCCCCTAGTGCACCTGTGGCCTAGTGCCTAAAGTTCCTTACAGCATTCAGGACTTGGGTAACATACAGTTTCTGAGGAGTAATCAAAGAGGAAATTTACTCAAGTCTCCAGCATGTCAGATAAGTGCCATGGCTACACAGTATGCACAGTTGATGTCTTATTTTGCTGATTTTGTAGAACCGTTCAGAGCATCTAAATTGGGAATTGAAATAACTGCAGAAGCACAAGACTCTGACTGGTCTCTGAGGAATCTACCTAGTGACTGGTCCATCCACTGACTAATGTAGAGAGAGCTCAGATTCATCTGGTAGGCATCCTAAATTGGCTGGCTTTGGGTTGAATACAACCCTAAAAATCCCTCTGTGAATCTAATATGAACAAGCTGTGCTATCCTAAAGTGCTGTAATAAAACATTTGAATAATTAAACATTATGGCTTTGTTTATTCTCAAATGTTTTCTTAAGCTAATATTATTCTCTGAATTCACAAATATTTTCAGGACGAAATGCATTTTATATAAATAAACCATGTGCAAAACTAAATTAAATTAAAAGATATATAACGACACATTCTGTTTTTCTTGCTTCCATATTGCTATCTTGAACATAAACCTCCCTCCTTCGTGCTTTTCACTGGCAATTTTCTCTTTGCTTAGAGGTCGGTTTGTGAGATTAGTGACTGTTTCTGAAGAGGAGGGTGGTTTGTGCTTGTGTACTTATTACCTGCTTTGCTCTCATGGTGCCTCTACATGGTACAGCACCATTCAGTTTATGGACAAAAGATGTCAAAACTAAATATAAAACCTGAATAGAAACACTTTGAAAATTGTTGTCTGTCATCTTAAACCAAATTGCTTTCAAAGACCTTCTAAATAAAGCGTTGGATTTGCACTTCAATTAAGGGCGTGCAGCTTTTCATTCCAGAGCAGCCAACCCATTTTGCTCCCTGATCTCTTTCTCTCTGGACATATATCATAGAGTCTAAATAGCTGTTTCTTTTGTGTGTGCTGCAATTTTAAACTGCTCTGGTTGAGGCTGTTTTCAGGCACAGCCATCTTGTGTTCCCTGCAGTGCAGATGGACTGTGCATGCATACGTACTCATGCAGAGTTTCTGCTTCTGTTCCTTTTTGCTGCTTTCAATAAAGGTTCTGCAGACTGGAGGCATGGCTTTCCCTTTTGTATATGGGAATATTTAGTACTGTGTTTGTTACAGGCAAAAAGTGAAAGGGAAAAGTTAGAACTGACTCTTTGGGATAAATGAGCTCTTGGATTCAAGGTGCTGGAACTATCACTGCTATTGCTGCAGACAGCCTTTTTCATGACAGTTGTCCCACATGAGGGGGATTCCTTCATGTGAAGAGAATTTTAGAGCTTTCAAGTGTTCCTGCAGGCAGTTCTTTTATTTTTAACATACAGGAATTAGTGACCTTTCTGTCTCATGTAGAACAGGGTACCAATTAACCTCTGGGTGCAGATGTTGGGGACAAGAGAGAGCAGCAACATTCTATAGAATTAGGAAGTTAGAGAAGTAAATTGAGTTCCAATTCTGATCACATGTTCTGGAGTTATTTATTTCATCATCAATTCAGAACTGATGCTTCAGACTCTCTTATTGCAAACAGAATCATTTGCCCCTTCCCCTCAGCAGCATTCAATCAGTAATTTCTAATCTCTGTTTACAAAAAGGGCAATTCAAATTCATATCTAAATATACCATGTCTCTCTTCATCCAATATTTGCACATGCAAAATTTGTAAGAATCTTGAGTTACACCCTGCAGCTCTAACTAGATGAGTAGAGACACAAGCAGCATCTTGCTCTTGAAAATTCCATAAGAAATCAAGATATCAATGCTCATGCTCAAGTCAATTGACAGTATTGAGCATGTGAAACATGCAAGAACTGGCTAATTTAAAACTGCACATTTTTCCTTCTTAGTATAACAGCATTCTGCAATTATGGCTTTTGCAACTGGTTCAAAGCATGCTAAGACAGTAGCAAAACATAAGCAGCAGGTCCCAAAAGAACCCTACAGTTAGATGTAAAAATTCATAATTAGGTATATTCAGAATTACCAAACCTTTATTAAGCAGGCATTGGTCACCACTTGCTTTGGATCTACTATGTCCACCAAGGGCTCCTTCATGGCAACATCCCTAATACAGGTCATGTCAAAGCCGTACACATTCTCCCACCCTGTCAATGCAAATGGATTTGTCAACGTTAGCAGCAATAAAAGAAATTATTTTTTGCTTCTCAAAGCATTTTTCTTTTGAAAGAATTTCCACCATCCCCTAGTTTTCAGATGTCCCCTTCAGCCCTTTGCTCCCCACCCCAGCTGTCTATGTCATCATTGCTATTTTACGGATAATGCAGTTGTGGGAAAATAAGCCTTCAACGTACATCTTTGAACAAGTGACCCTTATTTTTTGGTGTCTACAAAACTGTGTTATATGAGATTGGTCAAAGATTTTCATGGCTTTAGACACTTGTGATTGTTGCCCAAAATCATCTGATGTCAGGCTGAGTAGTGAGAATAGCTTTTAGGGCTTCTGTCTTTTCCTACCCATTCTGCTTAAAACTTTTCTTTCCTTTTTTTTNCGTAGATTTCCACTCAATTGGCAGTTTACATGCTCTTGATTATTTAAGTAGTTTTAGTTTCAGCAAGTAAATTACTGCCAGGAGTAGAATTGCGGGTATGTTTCAATAGTTGAGACTCTTAAGTTTTAATCTGCACATACATCATGACAGAAAAGCAAAAGGTTCGCTTTGAAAAGATTTAAAAGTCATGCCAATCTTCTGTATTTCAATTGTTCTTCTGATTGTTTCAGTAGATGGTTCTTATCACGCTGAGGATTTTTTGCACAAAATGAACACTTTGAAAAATAGAAAAGTACACTGGCTTTGCTTTTTAGGTGCTTAACAAAGTGAAAACAAGAACCCTCACACAATCTCAGAAATCTCATGAAGCATGTAAGTCAAGGTCCATTCAGAGCTTCATCTCAAAATCTAAACTGAATACTAAGAGTGTTTTAAAAAATGGCTTGAACAGAACCTAAAGTAAACAGATAAACACATTTGTGAGCATGTTTGAAATGTCTCATTATTTTTTTAGAGCACAGCATTTGAGCTACTGGAGTTTCCAGAGGAGCATGACTGAAAATGCAATGTGATATAAAAATCTGCATATTCTTAAATTGGAAAAAAACATGGACATGAATGATTCTTTGATATCTCTTTATTAGCTTTTTATTGGGTTGTGAGTTTCTCAACATTTCAGGGGAGCTGAAACTTTTGTTTCAGGCATCGTGAGTTTGTGAGAACTTCAGATTATATTTATAAATGTCGTATATTTTTATGTGATTACTCAGAAAAGATTAAAGAAGAAACAACTTATTAATTTTTCATTTATTATTGAGGCCTCCATAATTTACTGCACTTCAGCCTACATGGGATACTTTTGAAATATGTGGCTCAATCTGTCATAGGCAGAGAGCTGTCATGAGAGGTAAAAAGTAAAATTATATGCTTTACGTTTTGCAGTAAATCAGAGTAATTGACTGTAGTAGTACTGTGTGGCATTAATCTTCAGTTAGAAAAATCAGAAGTTGGGTTTCTTTTTGGAGACCTCATATTGCATTATTTCTTAATCGATATAATGGTTCTTGAATGCCCTTTAAAATGCTCACCCCTGCAGCTCATATGAAAGCAAGATTCTATCCTCCTTAAGAGAAAAAAAGATGAAAAATTGAAATATGAGGAGATACCATGAAGGATTTATAAATGGAAAAGAGAGATAAGATGGTGGTGAAGATAGATAGTGAGGTGGAAATAAAGACAGAGATATATATAAGGTAATGGTGGAACAGAAATCAGAGGTGAAATTAGAAATTAAAATGTATTAAAGGAAAACAACATTTTAGAAGAGGAAAAAATTACTTGAAACATATTTTCAAATGGCTAAAAAATGAAACAATTTGAAAACAGATGTATTGTCTGTGAGAAAAGAAAAACACTCAAGGTCTAGAATGGAAGGAGTTCAAAAACAAAGTGAAAGATTTTAGGCCCAAACATCTCTGATTCTTTCACAGAATGGATGCCTCAGACATCCACCTGAATCTGTACATTTTGTAAGGAGTTTAACTGTCAAGGTCGTCACATAGCCGAGGAGAAAAATCTAGGCTGTACTTGAGGAGGAGACATAATCCTTGCTGGCACCTACGGAGATTTCTTGTCACCACCCCAATGCACTGGGCTCGCTTTTGACCCAAAATAGCAATTTTGACCAACTGGCAGTTCTGTGTATTAGCACTGAATTTGATTACAGAAACACCAAGCCTTCTTTTCTGGGAGGAGGTGAGAGTCAAGGAATGAGGAGTTAGGCATTTTTATTTAAAGGTTTTCTGAACTTTCACAAGTATCTTTCATTAATAAATCTGCCTAGGAATTTTGTGATTCTTTTTTTTTCCATAATGCAAAATACCTTTAAGTGAAACTGCCCAGCTCTGAAAAATAAATAAAATAAAAAAAATATTGAAAAAAAAAGAAGAATGAAATAATGTAAAACTTGTTCATTTGATCACAGCAAGAGCCTGGACTAGGTCACTTGTAGATGTCACTAGCAGCACCAGTTATTTAAAGATGCTTCAAAGAAACTCTCCCAACATTTTAAAGGCAAAGGAAAAAATCAATTATATACATCTATGAAGTATTAACCCAAAACTAGAACCCTTTTTAAACATATAAATAAAATTTAAATTTCTGATCCTTATTTTTAATTTTAAAACTCTTGCATAAAAAATACTGCCTAAAAAAGTATGTAATTTTTTTTTTTAAAGTACTACATGTTGGGTTTTTCTTCTTGACAAGTCATCATGGAGATATGATTTTTTTCTAGGTTTATTTCTTCACATATACAATTAATTTGCAACTGGTTTTGTTTTTGCTGTGTTAAAAACAAAAAATGAAGACCTGAATGGCAAAAGAATATTACTGGGTTTTGTGGTTGTTATGATGGATTATATATTTACCAAAAAAAGAACAAAACTAAATCTCCTATGATCCACATTTTAAATATAGCTAGAGGTATTAATATAACTCTAAGCAAAGTCTTCATCAATTTATACATTCATCTTTCCTTTGTGCACTTAAAATTACTGCAAATTTCCTGAATTTATCCGCAGACCAACATTTTCTCAGAGTTCACATTTATACTGGAATTCTGGCCTGCAGAGAGATTACAGTAGGCTACTGGAAACAAAAGATTTTAGGGAAATGACCACAGAAAAGTGTTACTGGCAGGTGCTTACTCACAGTGAATTTTGAAGTCCTTGTACTGTCTGTCTTCAATTGCTACCACGTACAAAGCAGCTCGGTCTGGAAACATTAGCCCTCCAGGTTTCTGTTGATGAATTGTGGGGAAATGGATCTCGTAATCTATTCACCTGACAAAGACATCACATTTTGAACTGCACATACAAAAACCAGACAAGCACCCCTTGCATGCCTTTATTGTTTTCCTTCAGATTGTCACACCAGCTTTAACCTCGCAGCCTGTGGCAATGCCATTAGACAGCGCCTACGCAAACTACGCCGGCCAGCGCTTAATCAGAAGCAAAGCTCTTTCACTGAGGTTCCCACTGTTATCTCCTCGTTCGAGCCCAAGAAATGGCACTGGGAGATGTGACCGTGTCTCGTTATGGCGACAGTAGGGAAGGGAAAGCTTGTAGTCAGAAAGTAGAAGGTGGTGGCTCCAGCAAGGAGCATGACATGCAGAGCACCTACCAGCCACTTGTCTCGTGCGAAGATGACCGTGTTTAACATTGACTCATAGAACAGACAGTAACCCATCCACTCGCTGATGATGATGTCTACTTGATCCACAGGCAATTCAACTTCTTCCACTTTACCTTTAAATATCGTGATTACTGAAAAGAGAATCCAAAGAAATACATTTCACATAATAAAACACCTGGCTAAGATCCTTACTGGCGAATGTCAGGCTGAGCTTTTCAATGTGATTCTCTTCTGTCATATAAGGCATGACTCCATGTGACTCAATGCATTTCACAATTTTAAAAAACTATTCAGAGTATGTACAACAAATAGAATTTTTAGTATCAGTATAAAAGGAATAAAAACCTGAGCCAAGGTCCAAAGACCAAACCAAAAAAACCCCACCATGTCCAAAAACAGCAGAAAAACAGGCCTTACCTGGTTACCTATATGATCTTATTTTATCATACCTATATGATCTCATGCCCTTTGGAATTTGGCAGATTTCTAGGTCATTGACCAAGTAAGGCAAAGCATCCACTTAGAAGCCTTTAAACACCCCTGCAGTTCTACACACTAATGTTTAAATGGTGGGCCATATTTAATTCAGTTTAAACACGTAATTTTGTTTTAGGACCACTATACAAGTCGCCAATCATTCCTGCTTTAAAAAAAATATATATTTCCTGTTCACAAATGTGTTTTCATCTTGTGCTAACTAATTTTCAGTGTGTGTTTCTCTGCTGTTTATACTGTTTGTTGCAGTGGATAACATCTCATGGTTCTGGATTCTTCTTGGACAAGGTAACAGACGCACTTGAAATTAAGGAATAAGGTGAATATTCTACTTTCCACTACTAACTGATAGGATTACTCTACTACTCTTAATTAATAGAAATTTTTAATAATAGCAGTCTTTATTGATTAAATGGTCAACATTCAGAAAAATGAAGGTAATTTAATTTAATTTAGCTCTAACTAGGTTAGCTGGCTGAGTGTGGAAGTATGGGTTGAGTGGTTTTTAGAACTCAGCCCAGGTAAAAGGAGCTTTTGTCTTTCCCAAATACATGCAGTACCAGTATTACTCTTACCAGATGTGGCCACTTTATTTGCTTAGCAAATTTTTAATTCAGACTGACCCCCTAAGAAATTTGGAACACTCTGACTCAGACTAGTACCACAAAGTATCAGCTATTAAGAGCAACCTGACTGGAAAAGAGCAGAGTTCTCTTCTCTTTGCCATTATTTAAACACATTTCTTTCACAGTTAGTAATTCAACAGCTCATCTGTTGTTAAACTGAAGACTCTTCATGTCTATAAGCTTCAGCCATGAATTCTCTTTAGCTATCTTTTCTCCCAAGAACTTTCACTGCCCCAATTATTTTGGAGTGAATTTTAGCACTGTTGAGACTATCCAGAGTGACACACCCGATTTTGAAGCCCCCTGTTTACATCTAGAACAGTCACAGTGTAAGCAGCAGCAGCAGCACTGGTTCCTCCCACCTCCCTTCTTAAGGCACCATGTGGGAGCAGATTGTGCTGTCCCCCCAGATGTCTCTGCTCTGGAAACAGTGAGTTTCCTCATGTATCAGCCCCTTTTGCTGACTCTGCGTTTCTCAAAACATTTAGGAGGGGGAAGAAATGGAAAATTTCCACAAGCAACAAGGTCCTTTGGCTGAGTACCTGGCTGTGTTAAAATAAAAGTGAATGTGGATCAGTGTAGAGTGTGAGAGTGTAAATGTTGGTTCAGGTGTGCAGTTTGCAGACCAAACAGGCAGAATGCTGAACCTGTCCTGCCAAGCCTCCACCCAAAGGGAGGGGGCTCTGCTTCTGCCTCCACAGCTTCCCAGTGACTTTCTCCTTGTAGAAACAGAAGGAAGAAGCAGAGATTAATACCTTCTGCATCCTCTGGAGCATGCTGGAACCTTCTGATTTATTGTGCCAAAGGTCCCTTCACACACAATTTTTGCTGCTGGAAATTGAAACGTAAATTGATTTGCAGTGTGCTATTTGTGTCTCTAGCAGATGAAAGCCATTTGGGAGCATATGGCCTCTGCATCCAAGGCTCAGGACAACCAAGGAGGTCACACCTCACTGCTTTAGTGCCTTATCCCTGCTGTGGAGAAGAGCATTTTCTGGCCCTCTGCTTCCTTCTTTTCCTGAACCAAGAGTTGGATACACTGCTGTTTCACACCACAACACTCAAATGCCTGTGATGTACAATAAATATTCCTCCCAGAGAGCTCGGGGTTAGTCAGAAACTGCCAGTGACAGCAATAAAAATTAGAACAGATCTGAAGCAGCACAGAAACCCATCCCTGCGCATGTGCGGGCAGAGCACCAGCGCAGACACAGCTAAAACTGGGGGCACTTGGTACAGCCCAGCCATGACCCGCTCTGCAGCAAAGGCAAGCTCTTCACAAAAAGGCACTTTTAAGCAGGAGCTGTCTCACGGCCTCAGTTAAAAAAAGACTGATTTTTTAGGTTGTTACAAAGATATCTTGTGTGCTGTGATTTGGAGGAGGACTGAAGGCATGAAATAGAACTTGTTGGGGATTATTTTGTGCTAAGGGTTTTCAGTAGTTTGGGGTTACTTCTAGGTTTTTGTTTGTTTTATTTGGTTTTGTTTTCAATTTAGAGGTTTCACATACTTGGAAATTTCATCAGCTTTCTTTTCAAGCAAAAAAGAAGTTTTATATGATATTTTTATTTTATGATTTGACCATTTTCGTTTGTGTGAGCATGTGTTTCGTTAAGGTTTTGAAAATAAATATTTTCTTAAAGTGGAGAGGGAGAAAACTTAGTTAAAAATTTTTGCCTTAAACCTTATTTCAATTTAAATGTAAGTATGTGTGTATATATCTATTCTGTTTAAGAGAGAAGGTAGAATTCAAATGGCAGAATTAATTTGACAAGTTCAGTTCTAACATAGGGTCTTCCTTCTGCTTTGCTAAACCAAGCTTCCTGTTGATAAATTCTATTTACTTCTTTTGTCTCTGATAAATACAGAAGTAACAGTAATTCCTGTGAGGAACTGTTGTAGTGCCTAGAATGAGGTGTTTCGTTTTGTCTTTACATAAGTGATTTCTGCAAAACTACCATTTACATGTAAAGCACACAAATTAATCAGAAAAAGCAAAACTGCTATCTTCTCTTTCTCCTGAAAAAAAAATAAAAATGTATGTCTTACTGTTGTCCAAGTGGTTGGCCTTGATAATTTTTTCAGAGTAGTCAGATATACTTGAGCATTCAATCTAGGAAAAAAAAACAACAAAGAAAAGCAAGATAAAGAGCAATTTATCTGTCAGAGAGCTCAGTGATGTGAATGAAAACAATATCTACTGAAAGCAGCAAAGACTCTACTGAGCATGTAACTACTGATAAAGAGTAAATCAAACCTGTGGGCAGGATCATAATTAATGATATTTTAACATTTAAATTGCAGTTTCTGCCTGAGTCAACTGGCTCCTGTAGAAAAGATTGCTTTTTAAATTGTTGAAATATGAGAAAAAGAGGATCTACCTACAAAATGTACATAATTTATTAATTATATTTAATTTATTCCTGCTACTTTAGAATATTGCCTCCTCCCCACAATAATCTGCTGAATTGAATGAATTAGGATTATTCTACACTTCCATATGCATTTTAAAACAAAATACATTCAAACTTTGTGAATATTAAAATTCAATATGCCAATACTGGTCTATGCCAAGAAGTAATTGTTTTCTATGTGAAAAATCTATATTCTTTAGCAAAGCTGCCATTCCAAAAGAGAGCAGGCATTTTACACAGAAGAAATTACTGATATTTTCTGTTTACAAGAACATCCAGATCTGCATGGCTTTTTCTCCGACCAGTTCTTTTTCTAGGAAAATAATTACAGAGCATCTCCTTGTTTTAGATTTGCCCTTAAACATGGTAAATTCTGTGTACTAGCATAAAAGCATGTTTGCAATGACCTTTAATATTTTTTAAAGAAAACTACACTCTATGAATCTCTCTGGGTTTTGTACCCCTCGAAAATCATGAAAGCCAAAGTTGTTTGTAGTCATTGAATCAGTTCCTAATTTACCTCTTCCAAATTTGGCATTAAACGGATGACACTACTTTGCATAATCCTTGTCTCTCTAATTCCCCTATGGGAATGTCAAATAGAACTATATTATCTCTAATGAAGTGGTTTATCTATCCAGTGAATCCCATTTAATCTCTAAAAGCTAAATTGTGCTTGACTTCCGTGATAGCACTCACAGATGGCAGGACAGCGGACGCAAGGACACACAAATCCTTTATTGTTTTTATATTGTGCATGAAGCAGACATAATAGCAGTCATAATACCAACCCCAGCCCCCAGGGGAACACACTGATTCTGCTAAGCTTGCCAGTAGATGGAAACCATTCCTAAAATGCCTGGCTCAATGGCCTGACATAAACAAAAACTGGCTTGTGGAAAGGAGCACCTGAGAGTCCAGAGAGTTCAAGGACAAAATCCTTTGGGGTGAGGGCCATCCTTTTGCCTCATCCAGGTTCTTCCCTTCCTGTAAACTGTATAGACTATATGCCCTGTCTTCAGCTACTGCCATTATATTCATTTTCCCTGTCTTTTTTCACATCTGCCTGGTATTTTCCATTCCATGGCCCATTTTGGAGGGTTTTTAAATAAAGCAGGCATCTGTAGGTGTTTGGAGGTTGCTTTCCAAACTTTTTAAAGAACAAGGTGAAAAGAAATAAAAAGCTCTCTCACATGAATGACAACAAATTTCCAAAAATCTGCCTCAGACCCAAGGAAGCAAAAGAATAAAAGACTCCAACACTTCAATGTTTCATGAAAGAATACATATTTCAGAAAATAAATTTGCTTCCGAGTAGCTAAAGCTGTTAATCTGCATTTTGACTTGGACTCTATACTGTGGTAAAATTTTATTTTTAAAAGCAACTCATTTCAGAAAAAAGAAAATTGAATTCTGTAGGTGAAGAAATAGAGGAAAAATTGGTGTTGTCAGGTTTTTTTTCTGAGTTTTCTTTCAAGTCAACATTCTGCTCAAATCTGTCCTGTTTTGCAAAGCATTGGGATTTTATGAAAAGCACATGTTCCAATAAAATAAGTCAGTACCTGAGTTTATAATCAGAGAATCAGAATGGTTTGGGCTTGAAGAGATCTTCAAAGGATTGCCCTGATTCAAGTGAAGGATCCTGTTCTTGGCCGTGTAGAAAATCATGAGGCTCACAAAGGCCCACTCCTCAAGCCTGACAAGATTCCTCTGTGAGGCACATTATCCCTGAAGTATATCAGCTGCACAAAGCACTTTTGTGTCACCTGCAAACTTGATGAGGGTGAAATCAATCCCACTATCTACTGTCCTTGATGAAAATATTAAGTAGTATTCCCAGCATAGGCCCTTGAGTTGCTTCAGCTGTATCTGGTTCTGCGTGTGTATATTCTCCTCTGCTTTCATTTTACTTCTCAGTCTTCAATCTACTGCTGCAAATGTCTCCTCCTTTACTGTGGTCTCTTCCTGAAACAGTCACAAGATCCTCAGATTTCCCCTGGGCTGTGTCCTCATCACCACCTTTTTATACAAAGCAGCTGACATCTAACATCAGCCTTCATTTTCTGTGTCTGTTTAACTCCTTCTTCACTGCACTGTCTTGTTTGCCTGAAAATACCATGAAATTCAGATAGTTCTACTGCAGTGACTGTCCTGAATTTTGTACAACTAAATGCAGCAGATGAACCAAGGCTTCAAGGGATATTTTATGTATTTTTGTGTCCCTCACTGACCCCTTTCAAGTACTGACAGCTATGTGCCAATTCAATCTCTACATTTCTTGCAACAGCTCCCTCACTAGAGGAACATCACTGCATGGCACATTGGTACCCTCCCACGAGGGTTAGGGCTCAGAGCAGGTGAAGAAAGAAGAAATGAGGGGGCTGTTCTGTTCAAGTTGTAGAAGAGATCCTGGGGGGGACGCCTTCTGGAATACTTTTAGATTGCTCTTGGACTGGGGGGTCCAATAGCAATCTAAAAGTATCCCAAAATGGCTTGCAAAGAAAAGTCAAGTCAAATTCTTTTCTGAAATGCACAGGGACAAGACAAAAGTCAGTAATCATGAGCTGTGGGAAGGGAAATTCCTGCTGATTGTAGGTCTGGAATAGGTGCTGAGAGAGTATTTAGAGTCTCTATACTTGGAGGTTTTCCAAATTGGACTGGCTATGTCCTTGGCCATCTTGATACAGCTTTAGGTTAATGGTTCTATGATTTACATCTCTTGAAGACCCAGAGATAATTCCAGCAGTTGGCTTAGGTAATGGCAAAGAATAAGTTCCAACAGAGAATAAGAAGGGATAAGAAGAACCAGACAGAGTAGTGGATGAATTTGAACCCAAAGAGGGAGAGTGTGAGTAAGAGGAGAGTGATTTCTGTGGTTGAAAAACCAACACTCTGCATTTGTCAACAGTTCCCACATCATGCTATTTGAAAAATCACATTTAACTGTAGAGAAGAAACTGGAACATCACAGCTCTATGTAATAACTCATGGCAAATGTTTGCTTTTTAAATGGAACACTCACGGTTTCCAGTGGCAAATATGACCATAAATTCTCAATTTGACTATAAGATTGCCACTTCTAGATCTCTGAAATGGCTGCTTATCCAACACAAATCCACTCTGCAGCTTGCTGTGTACAGGGTTCACAGTGAGACAGCTCATCTGACAAGAAGGTTGAAGCAGAAGAGTTTCACACCTAAGGGAGTTCCTCTGAGAGCTAAGTTCCATGGATAGCACACCCACCAGCTTCAGCGATGAACAGTCCATGGGTGAGCTGGCACTGGTGTGCCACGGAGCTTTATAAAGGCCTGAGGTAAAGCCTGAACTCTAAAGAAGTCCAAAGGGAAAAAAAAACCAAAACCACAAAAAAACCCTACAACAACAACAACAACAATAACCATAAACATGTGGAAAAGTGTTTACTTTTCTTTTACTTGGTGAATTTTCTGCCAGTGAGCTGGCTCACTGTAGAATCAGATAAGCACCAGTGCCAGCACAAGGGAGGGAGGAAGACCATATGGCCAGGGATCTGAGAGATAGGAAGGTGGGAACACAGCATCATCATTTTGTATATGCTTATACTTCTGGAGCACTGCAACATCTTTGCATGAGACCTGCATTTCTACACCACAGAAAGCTGTGGGTTTGTCCTCCCTGAGGCTTTGAGGCAATAAATCATATTAATAAGTAATACTTAGTTTACAGGAAAATACATTCTAGCTGCCAGTATTGGGCTTAAGCTCCAAAACTTTTCCCAGCACCTTTTGATTTCAGCCATCTATAGTTTCATGGTCTAGTCTGATATTCAAATGAGATACTCAGAAGTAACACTGGATTTTGAAAATAAAAGCCTGAGAGTTTAAATGGCATTTCATATATCATTACCGGTAATAAAGACACACAGTTTGGGTACTAGTGACATCAGTATCTTCAAATGCACAGATGTACCCAATTAAGATTTAGTAAACAATTTTGTTGAAGTACACTGAGAAATAGGATCTATTTCCCCTTTTCTACATTGCATCATGTCTTCAGGACAAACAGAAGTCCAAAGCAAAAAGAAACAGCATTTGTCATTTTAGAGTCAGTACAAATAAGTTTGAATATACTTAGTAAGCAAATCTATGCTCTCCGTAATGACTTCTCTGCAGAGAACAGCACATTCATGCTCCTAAAGTTCAATGTATTTAAGGTAATAATTTCCTTCTGCCTCTGAAAAGTGTTATTGTTGGCACAGAAAACATGCACATGCTTTCTTGCACAATTTGCTGAGTTGTAATATGAAGGAAAAAGTGTATTAAGGAAATTTGTTTCCAAGACTACAAAGTTGCAGACCTTGAAAATTTAAAAAGCAAGATAGTTCCCTTAACCCCTCTGAGTAGGAGTGAGTATATTTAACATTTTTTTTCAGCCAAGAAGAAATGTGAATAGGCACCAGATCACCAAAGGTTCCACATATGAAAAGACATTTACATCCGAATTTGGAAAAGGCACTGTAGTGCAAGTCACAGAATACAACAGAATCCCATGGAAGTCACTAAAACCAAGCCATAGATGAGCTTGGAGAATAGAATTTCAAACCAAGACAAGTAAGAAAAGGTAAATCACAATGCCAAATTCTCAGGCAAAATGCACAAATTCAAAATGTGAGAGAAAGTCTTCTTACCCCATATACCTTCTTGGCTCCTGCCTTTGCAGCAAACATGGAGAGGATTCCTGTGCCACTTCCAACATCGAGGACAATCTTATCTTTAAAAACATGTTTATTGTGATACATTGAGTTTCTATAGGTTAATGTGCGCACTTCATCTTTTAACATTTCCTGTGATGAAAATAAAAGCATTGTGTCACTATTTGAAATGCTTATTTGCATACCACACTGCTGCTGAATGCAGTCCCTTGCTGTCATTTAAGCATTATTAATACACATGAAGGGTTTCTCAAGTACTTTGGGGTGCACGCATCAAAGCAACTGTAAAACGGCAGCTACTTAGAGCTGAATTATTAAGAAGCAGCATGATGTCCCTTTTATGATTTTATTCTGCTATTACTTCACTGTTACAGTCAACAACCAGAACGTAATCTAACCACAGCACTGCTTTGGGAATAGGCAGAAGCCACAGAGAAATCCAAACATTCCTCTTCTCCTAAATCATGCATGACCCAGAGCCTCAGTGGAGGGACCTTCTGAGGTTCCTCTTAGAACCGAAAAGAAATTGTTCCATAAGACATTACAAGACAGCAGGCTTGACAGCCTTGCCCAATGTGAGGCAGAAGTCCACAGAAAGAGCTTAGAAATTCAGTATTGTAAGGTCCTCCCTCACTGCTCTTCTGTCCATTCATTTATCTGATCATTTTCTAGAAGATATTAATATATCACCTAGACTCATATCTAACTAGTTTGAGTTGGTACTGTTCAGTGCTGATTTTTGATGCACTGATAGCAGCAGTACATGCATTTAATTCCATCCATACCTTGCTTTCTCTTGTACATCTGTCAGTCAAATTATATCAAAAAACAGGACCCAGATAAAGACCCGGGTGCCATTTCTGAGACAAGTGTCATTCAACACAGATTTTAGTTTGCTGAAAATGCTTCTGTTATGTCTAGAAGGCTGAAGGTTTACTTGTATTATTGCATAATTCTACAGTTTAAACAAGTATTCAGATGAGTTTTTCACTTTCAGGATGAAAAGGATCCATTCACTGCCCAGTAATCCGAGGCAATCATGAACTGGATTGTTACATGTATCAGCTGCTTACTTACCTGTCTTGGCAGGACACTCTGTGCTCAGTAACTGCAGATGAATAAAAGGCTACTTTTATCATAAAGCATGGTTTGGTATCAGGCAAAGAGCAGTCCATCACCACTGGAAAGGTGTGAGTATACCCTCACGGAAACTGTTTCTACGCTTCTACACTACTCCCAGAAGGTGACTGGGAGTGTTCAGCATGAGCTCCTGGTATCTTTCTATGGTGAAATAATGTGCTTTGTGGAAGAGGGAAGAGGAATGGATGTTTTTTATCTTGATTCTTTGCAAAGTTTTCAACATTTTTTCCCATAACGTCCTCACTGAAAAATGGATGAACTACGGACTATGTAAATAGTCAGTACAGTGGGCTGAGAAGTGACTGAACTGCTGCTCTGAAAGTGTTGTAATGAGCAGCACAAAGTCCATCTGGAGGCTGGTCACAAGCGATATCTCCCAGGATACTGATGCCTTTTGGCCTGGTTTTTCAGGTGGATTCCATCTCTTCCTAGCAGACCTCAATCCTCAAAAAAAGTCCCAAGGATATAAAAACCAAAGACTTGACACCAGCTGCACAAGCAATTGTGGACCCATGGTAACACTTCTCCTCAAGTCCTTGTTTGCACTGTTAGAATTGAGGCAAAATTCCACCTGGCACACCTTGCTGTTGATAATCATCCTAAGAGCTGCCTGGTGACACTTGATATGCTCCAGGTCTCACTGGTGCTCATGTAGAAGAGCAGCAGGCTGTAAGGGCTGGTCTAAGGATGGACAAGTGTCAGCAGCCTCTCCACAATGTCCCAGATCCAAAAGCCTTGGCAGATGGTCTTGACAGCAGACGGGGGCCTCTGTACCCTGCAGGTGGGAGCCTTCAGCGGCTATCACTTGTCACTTGCTCCCAGTGCTACTGCCTGGCCCAGAGTCAACTGGTTCTGGAGGTTTGTTGGACAGAACTTCCTGCCTCTCAGCTGCAGTGAAAACACTGACCCTGCAGGTGGATCAAGAGTCTCCCTCCTGTTCCCGGAAGCCACAATTTTCCAGCCTTCACCATCAGAGGAGTCCCCCTTCCAAACCTGGTGAGTACAGGCTGTGCCTGCCTCTCCTTTCAGTACAGTTGGGGTTTAGGCTTTCGTACCTTCATGCTCCCAGAGGAGATCCAGTCAGTCTCTTCCTCATGCCCCTGATGCTTCAAAGTCTGCCAGCCTCCTCTATCAACTCCTTTATTTGTTGGCACAGACCTTTTACCCGTGCACACCTCCTGCAGGCAAGGAGGAAATCTCCAACTTCCCAGCCTCAGCAAGAAGCTCTCTGCATTCCCTGAGACCTACATGGCTGTATCCTCCCACCAGGAGATCCATTTGATTTAAGGTCTCTGATGTGTCTTCAAAATTTCTCCTAGGTCTCCTTCTCACTCAATTGTTTTATCTTCTTCCATTCTTGAACTGATTTTCTGAATGCTACACTGGCAAGATGTTATTGACAGATAGAAATCTTTTACATTTACAACCCACAAACAATTACTAGAGTAATGGAAGTAGATATTGTTTGTTATGTTGTCTGCCAGGAGTGCATTGAGTCATTTTACATTTGTTTTTTTTGCATCCTGCTCTTAAAGATCTCATCCTCTTTCATCACAAAAATATCAGCAGGGCAAGGTATCAGCGACTTCTTCAGAACTCATCTACGCTCAACATTTTGATAGTAAATGGTCCATCAATACTTCAAATTCTTTCCAGGAGTGTATTATGTCCAGGAGTGGAGGCAATTTGGCTTAATGCTCCCATCAAATGCATCCTGTGCACTCAAATAACATGCCAGGAGTCAAGAAACTGCTTGGCTTCTCATGTCAGCTGAGTTCTGCTGATATCTGTGCTCAAACATACAAGAGAACAAAATCCCCAGCTTAGCAATAAGGGAGTTCCCAAGGCTGGGAACTGGTTTGCAGCTCCAATAAATGCACTGCATTGATGCACTTGTGAAATTCACCACTGCACAGATAGCTACAGTAAGAATTTAAGTGGGACAGAGATTTTGAGTACAAGGCTCTAGAGAAGTGGGTGATATCTTTGGCACTTAACCAGACTACACAATTGCCTGAGGAAAGGCAGAGGAATATAATCGTAAGCAAGTGGGATACAGATAAATAAGTAAAAAAAGAAAATTAATAATAATAAAAATAATAATTATTATATTGTTAGTTATTTAACAATTACTCAAACAAAAATACAGATTACCTCATGAATTCCAAAGTGAGCATAGGAATCAAAGTAATAATCCCTGGATGTCATCTCTTCTGGATTGATGAGCTTTGCCATCTTGCCTCGGCCTGGGCAGCTTGGTTGCAATGGAGCATGTATGACAGACTGAACTGGCTTCGGGACAACAGTAGGCTGTGGAGGCTGGGATGGAATGGTGCAAACCTAGGAGAATACAGAATATTGTTAAGAAGCATCATTAAAAGAAAATATTTCTCTGTCTTGTGTAATGATACTATTGGTAGTGGTATTATTGCAACTATCTAGTAGATAACGAGTTCAAAGCCACCTGGTGTATCATAAATGAAATTTAGGCTGCCTTCTGTTCCTGGATCTTTAACGTATTTGATGTCTTGGAAAATTTCCTTAATGGATTTTTCCTTAATGTTTCTCTGTAGACACCTAAATTAGTTCAGAGTAAAGGCAAATGACTGGTGTTGGCTGAAGCAGGTTACTGCAAACATTGACACAAAGCAGTAAAGAGCTACTTTTTCTCCGTTAGTGTCCTTTTCTGTCAAACTGCCACAGCTTTGTGAGAGGCAGATTGCAATAAATAAATAGTTCCCCTGCAAAGAAGAGCTCATAAGAAAAGGATTCCAGACACAGTGTTGCCAACCAGGGCAGGATTCACAATTGATTCTTAATTATCAGGTAAGGTACCTGTCTACACTGCTAGGTATAGACACCTGTTTATAGAGCTAGGTCTGACAAGGCTCACAATATCTGAAAGTCCCTGACACTATCTGAAAGTCTCTCAGCATGTCCAGAAAGCACCGTAGGGAGCTGTGTGGCTTGTGTGGTCCCTTAATGTAGTTTCCTGTTGGGAGATGTAGGAGATATGTGTTCCAACACATCGTGGCCCCCAGCATGTAATTTTTTATTGTGTATTGCATCTTCAACACCAACATTCTGATAGATACAGAATTCTCATAACCCCTTGGTTCAGATTTGATACCTGTAGCACATAATACAAAAGACAGAATGTTTTCCAAATATGAGGTAAAACAGATCCTGGTCTGGCTCATGTGTGTATCTACATTTTGTATCCTTAATATGAAGCAAAACGCTGAAAACTGAGAAAGAGTGAGCAATATGCTACAGCTTCTGTGCACTAACTCACCTGCAAATTATGGGTCAACAACTTCATATATTAAGGTCAATCCTTCTTTAAATATATCACACCCTTTTGAACTTTTTTTTTTTTAAGACTCAGTAGTTTCCCAGTGGGGATTCGAGTTGCCTAAGCCTCTCTTTGCTACTTTCATAGACTTCATACTGTCTTCTATAGCTTGGTACTGTGAGGTATCAATCCCTTGTACTGTCTCTGAATAGCATCAATTAGCCTAGTTCAGTTTTCTTCAATTTAAAAAAAAAAAAAAGGAGGAAGAAAAAAGCCCCCACATTTTCTACCCTTGTTCATTTGAAGATTTATATGTGTCATCTTTTGATGATTTCTTTGGTCCATCTGTTAAAAAAATAGATACCAGTGGTTTATGTTCCTGTAACACTTTTCATCCCCAAAGATACAGAACTGCTTTACTTATAAGTCTTTTCTATTTCTTACATTTTTTACTTTATCACCTCACCTAGTTCACCTCCCATGCAGAATAGACTTGCTCCCAACTGGTGTTTTTATTTCTGTCTGGTCTAGTTTCAAAAACGTCCATCTGCAGTAATTTCTCTTAAGGCATTGCTTTATTGTCTGTTCATTGCAAGCAGGAACACTGATAACTCATTTCTGTCAAAGAGTTTCTCTTAATATTCAACTCTTTCAAATATAATCCTTCTACTTTTAATTACATACTTGAGGTTGTATCTTTTTTCTCCATTGGCATGCACTCTATGTAATTTTTGCAGTTACCTTTCTCAGCAGTCCTTTCTGTATTTGTCTGCTAGATTACAAAGACTTAAACTGTAGGTGTTTGAAATTCTGTTTTATTATAATATGAAATCTGTAAGGTCTTGTACTTTTTTCCTAAGTCTTACCCGCTGCATCATTTTACAAATAAAATACATACATTTATATAAATTACAAAATAAAACAGTCACTGAATTCTGTTCCTGTCTTAGGTAAGAATGTCTCCAGACACATGACACTGCATCACAGGCAACTGCTCAAAAGATAAGTAACGGAGAGAAGTTATATGTTTCTGTAAATGAAACCAGGGGACTTCTAGCATTTCTGTTACTGTCAAACTACAAATTTAAATGTGGTTTGCTGTACAATAGAGACCATTTGCTACAGGAAAAGAGGCTGGTCTTGAAGGCAAACCTCCTGTCTGGGTCTTAGGCAGTATCAATTCTGCTCCTGGCTGCATGGAAGGGTCTAGGATTATGAGAACAATGTTATTCTGACTAAAGATACAGAATGAAATTAAACCTAATAACTTAGGCTAGGAAAGTTGTCTGCATTAATTTTTCTCCCATAAAAGAATTAAAATCACTAGTTTCCTAGTCTGCAACTGAATTCTGCTATGGCAAATGGGTGTCAAGATAACTTTTATTAAGCTACTGAGGCAGTATTGCACCTTTGACTCGCAGTACTTTTCAGATTTATCCAAACTACCTGAAGACTTACTGCTCTCGACTGTGCATCTACTACTCTGCCAGGAAGAACATCTCCCACCCAGAGGAAGAAGCAGGAGCCTGTTAGTTCTGCTTCTCAGCTGCCTTAGTTTGTAGCCAAGCAGCCTGTGGTATAAAATGTGTAGATGCTGGTTGTGTGACAACATTTGACTCTGAAGGCCAAAAGTCACGCACTGTCCATCCTGTGCTCTGGGTACCACAGCCTCATGCAGCAGGAGCAGCAGAAAACTGAATAGGGGTGGTGATCTTCTCAGCCAGCACTCTGTCACAGGGACCTTAAACCAGCTGCTCCATTTCTGTTTGAGGCATACTAACACAATGCAGACCTTCCAGATTCAAATGGTGTAAATTTTGTAGTCTCTGTAATACCGCCTGCTGAAATTTCTGCATGTAGCACTGTAATTCTGGAATTCCAAAACAACATCACAATTATAAGAATAATTTTGTGATGGGGCTCTGGAAATCCCTCTGTCAATAACTTGCCATAGACTCTATGAACAATTTCACTCAAGAGTAACTTATGCCTTATAACAACAAATATCTGGAGAAAACATAAACACAGTGGACAACAACAGAATAAAGGATTGCAATGAAAGCTATTATTTGTATCAGAAGCAATAAAGTCTTTAAGTGTACAGGTCTGAGACTGTAAACTAGAGACAACTCTGCTTTTAGGGATATGGTATAATTCTTTAAGGAGAAAACATGCTTTTAAGACAAAAGCTATCAAGGAAAGATAAATTCCTGTATTCTTTCCAGAACCAAAAAGAACCCTTGATGTGATTTGCAAGCTTAGCATATATATTTAGCCTACACGAGGAACAACTCATCTTTTGAATAACACCTAAAAAGGCAAAGCATCTGGGCTGGGGGCAAACCTCACATCAATCTAAAGAATCTAAAAAACTCTCTCTGTAGGACCCATGTATGGGTTCTGGCCAGCTGCACACAATTCCAGAACACTGGCTTGCTGCTAATGCAGATGAAATCTGAAAGAATAGAAGCAGCTGCTTCAGAATTCATTCTGCACGGTGTTAAACATGCAGCCCTCTATTTTGTACTGAAGGTGGAGGCAGGGGGCCTGAAGGATCTGAGAAGCAGTCTATCATCACTTTGAGACTGAAGTCCCACTTTTGTTTACCATTTAAACATTTTTAAAAAATTAAATTCGGGAAATATTTCCCTACTTTTAAAAGTCAAGTAAAATTTATATCCTGTTTCTTTGTGGACACGGTTGGTACACTGCAGGTGATCAAATGTACTAGCACAGGACAGGTTTCCTTCAAAGTTTTTAATTCTCACAAAAGACAAGATTCTTAAACTTCATTCTTTCTCAAAATCCCACAACTCAACATCCTGATGTAGGTTTCTAAAACATGTATAGGCACCTCAGTGACACCTCTGTGTGACTTGGAGATATACAGAGTTGCCCATGTGCATCCAATGGGTACTTGAAATTCTTTGAAAACTGTGCCTGATCCAACATGGACTGACAAGGCTGTCTGGGTGTACAACTCCCTAAATACAAAAGAGAACGAGGTATTCAAAAATTGTGAGCTATTTTTGAAAAGTTGAGCCTTTTAGATATATCCATCTGTCTACAGGGAGGCAAGATGGTGAAATATGCACAATTCATTTTTTAGGAGGTTTGTGACAAAAGCTGTGGTGTGTAGAGTAAAAATAAACTTGAATTTCTTGATATTACTATGGAGACATCGGGCTGGAGGTTAAAATTCCAGTCCTTGTAAAACTGTTGTTCAAGCTGCAGTGTTTTATTCTTGACAAATTCTTAGTTATTTATGGCATTTTTATGACATTGAAGTGGTTAACTGTACCTTCTGCTGGGAACTGCTTAACTTTTCCTTAAGAAACTAATTAAGAATGGAATTACAGTTTTAAATTACTCAATTTCAGCATCATCCTCCTTTTAAACAAGAGGATTTTCCATATCTAAATGTCAATTTTACTTATTTTTTGAGCCAGATGTCTTTCTAGTAGCCAGAACTACTAGAATAGAATGTGCCTAATACCATTTTCATTGGTCTGAATTTAATAATCAAGACCTCTAGAGTGCAAGAGATTATCAACTGATATGCAATCACCATAGCAATTCCAACAAAACAGCTTCTTCCTGCTGCAGATATAAAAGCACAGCCAAATATAAGAGGTATTTCAAATCCTCCTGCCAAAATTTAGGCTTCAACAAAAACTTCTTGGCAGTCATCACTCAGGTTAAAACCTCTTTTGACTCCTTTATCTTGTATTGTTTTGAAATCTTTGTCCATGGCTTATCTTAAGTGATCTTTGGAGAGGGCAAAGAATCTAATCCATTATCAGAGAAGTTTTACCCTGATTTTTTGAGGAAATGAAGCTCCTGGAGTATTAACTTTTGAGCTTGTCCAAGCCAGTCTGATTTGTCAGAAGTGTGGAAATATCAAATGCAATTATAATTTAGTACATTTCTTGAAAACCAGAAATTAGGTAGAAGGATAAGTGATTTGATGATCCACTAAAATTGAAGCAGCTAGATTTCAGCTGTCATGATTTCTACCTGCTCTAAGTTTATTTAGCCACCTGGCTGGTGTTACATGGGCAACGTGTAGCCTCCAGACTGGATGATCAGTAAGGAAGGTGTACAAAGAACACCAGGCAATGCTCAGAACTAAACTAAGAGATGGGGACATAAAGAGCACATACTTGCAGAAAACCAGGCTTTGTTAGCTCCACTACACATGGGAAAACCATCCCATGCTAAGGACGGGAAGTTCACAAGGAATGCAAAATGTCAGGAAATCAAGGAGTTCCAACATTCACCTGCAGACAGAGGTAGTTGTTTGGAAACAAGGATATATATATGTATATATATATATATATATGCCTGTATTAGGTGCATGCTTTCAGGAACTAGGATCTTTAAAGACCAGTAAAGAACACTTACTTAGTGGAAGCTTTATGTTGTCTAAAAATCAGTATGAAATTGCCAATTCTTCAGCAGTTATAAATCTACTTTCTGCTTGATGAAAATCAGGCTCAGGCTGTTTTAAGTTGCACATAACTATGAGCTCAATGCTAATGCAAATCTATCTAAACTCTAAAACTGAATCTAGTCAGACAGACTCTGTAAGAAAACTGGGAGAGAGAACTGATTCTTAAAATTGCTTGCTTTGAGGCTACCCCTTGTTCAGCCACTTCAAAGGGAGGTGCTGCTCTGAACTTTCTACATGTACTGTTTGAAATGCTAGATCACCCTGCCATAGACAAACCTGTCCATTTGTTACCAGCAGGAAATTCACTGTCCTTGATACAGACAAGCAAAGCTTAGAGTGTATTGCAATTATGACATATCCCTAAATAATGGTGAGAGGAAAAATATTGTGAAAACTCTGATGCTTTAGAATAAAGTCTCTGTCCAGAAAAGCTGAGACTGATCAGTTATACAAAGAACTAGATTATACCTCAGATGTCCAAATCCTCAAAAAGTCAAAGGAAAAAATCCAAGCTGGTCATCAGTAGGATAAAGGTGTTGTCAACATACTTAGGCTGCAGCAGAAATAACACCAGCTAGCAAAAAGGAATGCAAAGATCACAACAATTTGAAAGTTGTTACTTATTGTGCAGAAGCTAAATGGAAATTTATACATGCAAATGCAAGATAGATGCTGTTATACATTTATGAATCTGACCCATGATAGTTCATACTCTCAAGATTGTTAATGAGGACTGTCTGTTGGGTAAAAGCCAGAATTTTCTTAGTGACAAGTCACAAAACAAGCAATCCAATTTCCAGTTTCTAATATTCCTGGGTATGCAGGAATAATTCTTCTCCCTAACAGAGGTTAACCACTGAAACAAATGCTTACAGGATCTGTGGGGTCTCCAACTGTGTAGATTGCAAAACTCAGCTGGAGAATATCCCTTACCAGCCTTTAAAGCTGTCTTTCATCTGAGCAGGGTGCTGTACTAGATGGTCTCCAGAGGTCCTTTCCACACATATTATTCTATAATATTAAGACACAGACAATTATATTTGCACTGTGCTGGAGATGTAGGTGGCAAGGTTTATAAACCTGAGCCTAGTGCAAATTATGAAGTAGGTTATAAATTCTAGTTGATAGATTTGTACACACAGTAAGAACAGAACCTGCTTTTGTGACATTAAAGAATGTACACTATAAGAAGACGAGGACGTCACTCAGGAATGAAAACCTTCTAAAGCTACATGTAACAGAACAAAAGAGAACAGAGATTATAGGAAATGAGTTGATAAAATTTAAGGATAGGAATGATATTAAGTATTTGTATTATTAATAAATGTGTGAGCAGTTCTAGACTGTTCTGTGTGTCAGTGCACATATTTAAAATTCTCTTCATCCAATCTGCTCTCATGACTGCTTAGCGCCATTGGGGAAAAAATAGCAACAAGTTACAGAGGTTGACATTTAACTGAACTTAAGTTACTCTTCACAAAGATGGAGATTTTGCAATGCATGTACAGTAGCATATCCCATGCAGGGCATGAAAAGTCCAAGTTCAGCACAGAACAAAAGGAAAATATCAGAGAAATATATTCATATTATAACTGAAATTTATTATTTGCAAAGACCCTTGTGGAAGGACAACAAAGCATTATTTTAAAAGTGCTGAGAGGCACCTTTCTTTAGGAGAAGATTGCATTTTGATCATCTTTGGCATTTAGTAGATCTAACACCTTTTATTATTTTAGATTTGATACCACAGCAACACCTTCTTGGTTTGCAAGATCCCTGCTACAAGGAACAGCTGGAGAAATGCCTTGTTCTCCACCTGCACTCTGTGGTGTTGAGCAGATGGTCTGTCAGTAGACTCTGTTGCCCATCTGTTTGTTTGGAGCCCCTTGAGCCTCATTAGGAGTGAGGAAAGTTGCACAGTGAGGAGGTTCTCAAGCGCTGGCTGAGGTCTCAAACCCGCTCCCATCACAGCCAGGGTTTCACAGCCTCAGCTCAGCAGGGGATCATGTTTCAGAAGCGTTGTCCTCAGGTGGATAACACCAAAAGCAAACTACAGTTGGCAGATGGCTAAATTCATTCTCCTTGTCATAGGGTAGAGACTAATCTAACAGCTATCCATAATCTGGAAATGGGTCCCCACGTATAACCATGCTGTTCCCTCCACATACGCAGCATATGGATTTGTTGTAGTTTAATGGTCTCTGCCACGTAAGTCAAGAATCTGAAAGCTGAAGATTTAAATAAAGGAGAACTATAGATAAATAAAGAAAGCTGTGATGATCTGTGGCTAGATGTCCTGCGGTTTTCTTTCCATTTTTCACTGTAATCAGGAATAGAAGAGGTGAATATACTCAAGCATACTGGTTATTTTGACGCAAGATTGATACCTATAAGTAAATCTGGCTGGCTGAAAAATACAGGCTAGGCCACCAGGGCTAGGTATTTCTGAGAGACACTCCAGATTTCTCAGCTTTTTCCTGACTCAGTACCATGTATCAGGAATCCTAGAGAGCTTTCTACAGGAGCCCTTCAGAATACAGTGCCTTGCTAAGATGTATGATCTTTTTGGTTGGTTTATGCTACAGCAGTCTTTTTCCCATTCCAGAATCTGGTCTGAAAAGTTTACTCTACTCTGGTGTGTGGACCACAGAGCAGCACATCAGCAGCATCACAAATCCGTGTCTCCTGAAGGTTGAAGCTTCTGGACTTACACAGATTTACAGCTATGTCTGACATGGTAACACTGCAAGTCTCTGCTTTTTGAGGGAGCATCCTGACCCTTTTCAAGGATTCATGAAAGGCAGAAAAAGCCAAAAGATTAAAAAAAAAAAATCCTTCCTACCTTCCTGTCATTTTAAGTCGCTCCTTTTCTGACTAAAGAAGATGAGAATTCAATTTAATTTCATTTCATGCTTTATTCACTTGGTAGAAGCTAACTTGGTGGTGAAAAACAAGAAGGTACCTTAATGTGTGGTCCCCAGCCTATCAATGTTGACTGTGTGAAATTCCGATATCATCACAGGAATTTAAAATTTACAACTCAGGTCAACTGTGAGAGTTATGGTTGTTATTGACGACCATACATTACATAATTGGTATCACTTCTATCAAAATCTGAAGAGCATTTAACACCTAAAATAGCCAGTAAAGGCCAGGGAGTGCTTCAATTGACTCATCACCATGGAATACTTTTCCTCTTCCATTCAATTATCCAGAAAAAACAAGCAATAGGTATAAACTATGTTGCATGTTCTCCTGCAATATATTTTCCTTCTGAGATGTCTGCGTTTGGGAAGTTTTGACTGATCTCTTGCCTCTAAAGTGCTACATCTGAAACTATCTAGAACAAAAGAAATCAAGATGCACAGATATAAGAAGGGGAAACAGCCTGTTATTCTGACAGAGTTATTAGAGGCTTATTTTTTGTGGTTGTTCAGAGGGAAGGTTTGAGGTATGACTGCTGCCTGTCTATTGTTGAAACTGGAAAGAGGGAAAGCTGATAACAGTATTTTCCATTTGAATTAGGCTACAGCCTCTGGGAAATAAAGAGCTTTTCCAAGTTTAAAGTCATTTTATTTCTGATTTGCCTTTCAGGGAGTTACACAAGGGAAAGAAATATCTCTGCATTAATAAAATGCATCAGGTCTTCCAGATGATTTAAAAATATCGGTCCCAAACTAGAAGAATCTAAAAATAAACCATATCAATTTCATTCCTGGGCATTCATTGCAGAGTCACCTCTATATTTGGTAGTGATAATTGTTAATGTTATATGCTTACTAATTGCACTGATACTGATATTTAATGTCCCACCTGGCCTGACTGAGCAAGCACTTCTATGCCATCACCAAGCAGCACACAGCTACGGGGTGCTGTTCAGGGACTGAACTCCCCCTAACCATTTCCAAGATCCATTCAGGTTTGGCATGGCAGAGAGAGAAGGCTGCAAAGGTGTCATATTGCTAGAACAGCACTGGCTTAAAACTGCAGCTGTGAAGTCTTTCCCTTCCCCTTGTATTCTGCAATACAAGTAGTCAAGCTGCACCAGTCCTGCCTCGTTTTTTTCAGACAGGATGGAAACATCCTCAGTTTTGCGTGTGGCTGAGAGGAGTCGCCAAGGCCTGTGAATCCAGCACTGGTTCTAGAGCAGCTGGGTGCTGTGAGGGAGCAGCTGGAACAAGGATAAGGGGTTCTTGTGTGCACATGAACAAAGTTCAGGGTTGCTCGTGAGTCATGTACCCTGCTGCTTGGGTAGGTTTGGCACTATGCAATCATACAGAATGGAGAAATCATTCCATGCTATGTTTCTCTGGAAGTAGCTCAAAGCCTATATCATTATCTAGCAAGTCACGACTCAGCTCCTTTCCCTCCTGTAACATGGGGCTCAGTACATAAGGAGCCAGTTTTCTAGGGCTGCCTTTGCACCAGCTTAGACTAGCCAGAAGGAGGATCTAGGTTTCTCATTTCTCTGTCCTTCCTTCTGCGTGCAACAAAGAGGACACATCAGTGTTGCTTGAATACCTCTTTTTACAGTATAACTCACAGTGTAAATTGATTAAAAGGCTGCCCTAGCATTTCTCTGTGGAGTCCAACATCCTGTGTGCAAGGCTCCATAGAAGAAGTCTTCATAATGTGCGCTGGGTCACCCAGGTAAGCTGATGTAATTCCACATGAATTCTGAATTACAGACAATTTATCATCATGGCTTTGAAACCATGAATGGTGCATAAGGATCTATACTCAGAGCATTAGGGGCCTGTTAACAGATGGTAATTAGTTCTATTTTAAGGATGGCTAGGCAAGTCAGCTCTTTTTGTGACAAGAAAAAAAAATAAGGACAAGGTCATCTTCTGAGGCACAAAACCTTAGCAGTTGTTTTCACTTTGCTGTCAGCTATAACCCAGGGAAGACATGCTCCTGCTATGTGGAAGCAGTACACAGAACTGTAAATGTGACTGAAGGTTTTTATTGATTTTCAAGTGAAGAGAGATATTCATGTGCCAGATTACTTTAAGACGCCTCGCATCACAAGGCACAGCTTGTTGTAGAAATAGCAACAGAAGTTATAGAAGCCTGCACTGAAAATATCAAAGTTGAATGCAGTGAAGAGGAAGAGTTTGTTGCAGAGCATTGCATAAAGAGTCGTGAAGATACAAAGCCAGAGAAGTGTGAATTCTCCATTGTGATTTTCTTATTGGTTTTTACTATCATTGCTGCTGAGTAAGTGCCTGCCTTGCTGAACAGGCAAGGCAATGGAAATGAATGGAAAGGAAACAAAAAGGACTTGGTACTTTCTTTAAAGCTACTCTACATCATGCCAGCAAGTGCATGAAAATCTCTTGAGGAGAGGTCAGGGGGAGTCATAGCCTCCCTTATCAATGCTCACAGTACCTTTCTTGTAGGAAAAGTAGCTGTATCACTGACTGGCCTCTTCCCCTCCCCAGCGACATCTCGACTGACTCTCTAGTGACAAAGTACAAGAACCAGAAAGTGCTAATCAACTATAAAACCAGTTATTTTTAGGCCTTTTCTCAGTATCAGGCAGTAAGCTGAACTTCACATGAAAAAGTAGAGCTCCACTATTTTTAGAGGCTAATTATTAACAAAAATAACCAGAGTATTCTATCTGTACAAATTATTTTCTTAAATTAGCAGAAAATTTAATGGAAGCCCTCCTCTGCTTAGCAAATTTCTAAGGCACTGATCTCTGAAAGTCACTTTGCAGCTGCTATACCAGCCTTTTCTTCCCCTGAGTTTCAGCTGTTTCACAAGAGCTCTATGGGAAGTTCTTCAGGAAGGCATTATATTCTGTAGGCTTTGCTGAGCCTTAGTATGGAGGACAACAAATATCCAATTGACCACCTACTGCATGTCCTTAGCCAAGCTTCTGATCTACACTCAGTGTAGTTTCAGATGTACTTCAGCTCTAGAGGTGGTCTCCACCTAAGAAGTGTCAGGTTATTATTTCATACCCTCCGCAGGATAAGAGAGGACAGAAAGAAGAGCAGGAGTGAGAAACGGCAGTTCCTGAGCTGAAGTGCCAGAGAAAATCAGCACAGTGACTTACAGTTCAGTGCTGCAGCAGAGCTACCAGCAAACAGGAACCAACATTGAATAGAAGTCCCACATTTGGCACTTCCATTTGTCAACTGGCAAAAAAAGACATTTCTCCCTACAGACCAATGACACAGCCACTTCCTTCAGAGCTGTAGCTCACTGGATCTTAATATATTATAGCACAGATTTTCTCTTCATCAGCTGGCAGTTATTTTGTTCACTGTGTTGGTCTTAAGTCCATCTCATTGTGTGATCTTGAAAGAATCAGCCATTTCTTAGTGTGAGTTATCAGGATTTTGCACCTTTTTGTGACAGATGAAACCACTAGAGGTGGAATGTAGCTCCCTGAATCAACACTTATAATGGAAGATGGTCCACTGAAGATGGGCAAAGATGAAATGCCTGTGAAGCTCAGGAAATAATGCAGCTTCTCACAGCTGTTGCAAAGAAGCTGATTTTAAGTGAATCAACTGATAGTTTAAATGTTTCTCCACGAGTTCATTAAAAGAACATGAACACCTCCCTGAGTTAGTCAGACCTGCAAAAGGGACTGTGCTTACATGACCCAACATAAAGTATAAAAGCTGACAAACTAATAGAATAACTTCAGTGAGAGCAATGGGGTTGAGCTGCCTTCAACTCATATTATCTTCCCCAGTAACTGGGAACATCCAGTGTCATGATGTCAAAAACACATTTGTGTTATGATTTAACTGCAATTGCAATTCTTATATTTTTCTAAGTTAAAATTTTGTTTATATTCCATTTTCAGTGTCTTTTGTACCCCTTTGCTAAATCAGAAATCTCATATAATGTCAACTGTCTTCAAAAGAGATATTAATAAGACATTTGATATTTAGCGTTACATCTTTCATGCAGGAATTTCTAGAAGAAACTGATCAAAAGCATATTGTACTCTGATGCCTCTTAGCAATCACTATTTTCGTTTGTAGTCATTAGAATACAACTCTTGTGATGACATTCAAAGCTTTATTTTTTTTTTTTTAATCAGATGTAAAGGGTCCAACTGTAGTTAAATCACTGAGGAGAAAACTGGCAGAAAGCCTTTTCAGCTTATGCTCAGGATCCCCAGCTGCTAAAACTAAGTCAGTAGCTTTTTGGCCTCACAAGCCTATGAAAGGAAGAAAATTCTGACTGTTCTCTCTCAGGCACTTGAAGTTCGAGAAGACAGTTCCCCTTGAGATTTACAATGAAGAGAGCATCTTCTCTTCTCCCTCCAGGAGTGAGAACGTATGAATTTTATACTGACTGGCTTTGGATTAGTTAAAATACTACAAACAACCTACCCTGAGCCACCTCCATCGTTATCGACCTATGGGCTGTCTCCATCCTGGCTTTTGCTGCTGTAATTTGCCTTCCCTTGCTTGTTGCTGCCATTTCCATAAGGCATTGGAAACACTTTCCCTTTGTGCCTCAGCACTTCTCTTGATGCTGATTCATAAGGCAGCATATGTTATTTTGAGATGAGAGTGGGTACACGCTTGGCTAAGACAGAATGGAAATCCTTGCCTGACTTATGGACACAAAGCACAGTGCTTTGTCCACAAAACACAACCTGTGACTGTCCTGACAGTTGTCAGTGCCTCTCTTGCAACAAGCAAATGCTGCTTGCATGGCACAGTGTCAGCTGGAGCCGAGTCCTTCCTGCATGTCTCGGCGTGCAAGGGCAGTCTGCATCCTGCTCCCCCATTTCTGCAGTGGCCACACGCTCTTTCACACTTCTCTGTTGAAATCCTTCCTGGGTTCTGGTTGTTTCTTGTTGTGTGAAAAGATCTGGCCCTGCCAAGAGCATCCACAGGAGCAGCTGGGTAAGGAAACGCCCTTGTGCATGCACGAGTGGTTCATCCTTCCCTTTACTCAGGCAGTAATAGAGAAGCAATACAAATGATTGGTGTAGAATCACTACAGACCGGAGAAGAGGCTCCACTTAGGAAAGCTGCGGAGCAAAAAGGAAATTACTAGCAACAACAAGAGGAGAAAATTTAACTGACAGCAGCAAGATCTGTATAACTGGGCTTCTGTTCAAATTAGTCTTCTGTTGATGCTGTGTAAATAGCTTGATCAGTGTGAAGACTGATTTTTCTGATTAAAGTGCTTCTGACCCATGAATTTCACTGATTCATGCAACTTTTCTTAACCTGAAAAGCTCAGAGAGTGGATTTCAGATTTAGAAATGTTTTTTACTATTTACAGTTGTGAAGAAACCTTGAAAAAACTGAGCAAAAGTTTCTGGGTACAGAAAGGCCTATAAAAGTAACACACTGACGCAGATTCAGTGTCTTTTTTTAGCCAGTCTTATCACCTTTCTACATATAAGGTTCGCATTATTGTTCTTTAGCCACAGTATGGGCACAGCATGATGTACAGCAATGCAAAATTCTTTGTTTCACCAACCCTATCTGTGTTCCGACAGCATAAGAGACCTTCAGATTTTCTTGTCTTTTGATGTGCTGTTGTACTACCCTAAAAACCCCTAAAATTAAAAAAAAAAAAAAATTAAAAAAAGCTGCAAATTGCTTAAGATAACTTGGAGTTAAAGGATAAGACTGAATGTTTCACTTGCTGGTTGTTTGAACATTAACGTGATCTCAGAAACTGGAAGAAAAAGAAGAGAGAAATAACAGAAGTAAAAATAGTGTTTCAATTCAAGGTGATTCAAGGTTTTATTGACATGGAGTGCTTTTTCTTTTTTTTTTTTCTTTTTGGAACATATCAAGCTTCATGGGATCCTGTTTCTTTAAATATTTCTTCTGTTCATGGAATGATTGGCATCTGAGTGGGATAAAGGAGGAGAAGAAGCATCAGCTCTCACTCCTGAACTGGCTGCACATTCAGAATTAATGGGGAGGGAGAGATTTCTGACAAGGAGAAGATTTTGAAAATGTAAAAAACACAGACAAAAAATAGGATTTTTCACAGACATATAAATCAGGGGAGTATGCTCTTAGTATTGTCATACAAATCAAAAACCACTGTGTTTGGTCTGTTAATATAACTGAAGTTTGGCTCACAAACCACCCTAGGCTTTGTCTAGGATCAATAGAAAGAAAAAGGTTTCTTTAAAGTATGGTTTGAGATGGGCAGAGTTCCCATTCAGAGGTGTTTGTCTCTGCTGCTTAGACAGGACAAGCAGGCCAGCAGCACAGATACCTTATAAAAGCATTTGAATTCATGTGAGCAGATTCCAGATCCTAGCTGATCCATTGAAAGTAAAACAATAACAACAGAAAATAATAAAGATTTGTTGATTCAAGGTCAGAGAACATTAGGACTCTATCCAGTGAGTTGTGCATATTTCTTAAAATACCATGGAAAAAATTACTGACATCAAGAAGATCCCTTAAAAAAGGCTTGCAAAAATATTTGGGGTGGTTTTCTTGTTTTGGTTTGGGATTTTTTAGTGTGATGGTTTTTTTTTTTGAGCTACCGAATCCCTGGAGGTAAAATCATTCTGCACCACATAAAAAAACCCAGTTCTTATTTTTCTCCTTTTGCTGATAAGACAGTAATTTTCAGCAGAACTCTGAAGCCTGTTACCAGTCAGAGGAATCCAACATTCTCCCACCAGCAGCAAGACACACAAATTGCATCCCTCAAACAATAATGTTTCTTATGAAGATCATAACTTGGACAAAGATCTAAATGGTTAAAAGATGAAGGAAGAATATTGGGAACTGATCACAGCATCCCCCCTAACTCCTTAGGAAATCCCAAATAAGTAATACTATATTTATTTAACCTAGGATTTCGTACTAAAACCAGATGATTAAGAAGGATTTTGATTTTAAATTGATATCAGAGATAGCAAAGTCACATCTAGCAGTCAAAAAACTAAAACCAATGCAAAGTGAAAATAGCTAAATATAGAATTGTTGCCTAGCACATTAAGTTAATTGACTTGACTTCCTTTGTTCTGTACAATCTGTACAATCCAGTGACTTTAATAAATCATTGGTACTTTTCATTTTATTGAGACCTCAGCTCATCAGGTGTAAAAAACACCACAGTGAATAGAGATGTGAACATACTCAGCATTTCACAGGATTGAATGTTTGAGAAAAAACAGGAGCTGTGTTTCTTTGTTAAATTTATCTGATTTGAAAATATCAGCAAAGAAAACAAATGTGATGAAACAGACATATAAAACACTTAGATTCCCAAATTTATTTATATGTTGTGTTTGATTTCACAGAACCACAGAGCAGTTGAGGTTGGAAGGGACCCCTGGAGGTCATCTGGTCTAGCCCCTGTGTTCAAGCAGTGCCACCTCAGGCCGTTTGCCAGCGTGTATCCAGATGGCTTCCGACTATCTCCAAGGAGAGAGACTCCACAATCAACCTGGGCAATCTGTGCCAGTGCTCAGTCATCCTTGCAGTAAAACAATATTTCCTGATTTTAAGATGGAACCTCCTGTGCTTCACTTTGTGCCCATTGCCTCTGATCCTGTCACAGGGCACAGCTGGCAGTGGGAGACCCTGGGAGGCAGGAAGGGAGCCCAGGATCCAAGGGGGCATCTCTATGAGCTGTGAGGTGTGTAGGTGTTACAGAATTAAAGAAAACAAGACCAATTCTATTTAATTGCTGAATCAAAGGTGTGAGTGCTTGGAAGTGATCTAAACTCAAAGAGAAAAATATATTTAAATGCTCCCTTTCTGCATTGGGAGCTTGTATTACTAACAGCTCACAAAGACAGTCGAACTTAAACTTACTTCAGCTTAGCTGGTACTATACCTAAGATATGAGGTTGGTTTTGAACTTGATATGGAAGGGTGCATCTTCCTGTGATTCTCCAGTCTAAACTGAATTTGTCACAACACTCATACAGAGGAACTTAGTGAATACAAAGGATGTAAAAAAATATAAAGCTAGGAAATATAAAGCTTTTCCAACTACTAGGACTTTTAAGACTACCTTTTTAAACACTGAGTTTCTGTATCAATGTATAAATGTATATGTATACATGTATATATAAACAAACACTTGCTGTGATATAAGACTTTAAACAGAATTTTATCATTTTACAGTGTTTTAGCTCACATAGGCATAGCTGTCTTTTCTCTGGCACAGTTTTAATGAGACTAACATGAGTACACAAAGAAATGAAAGTCATGGCGCCATATCCAGTTTGAATTTTATGTAAAAATAAAACATTATGTATATATGTATGCACACACATATACTTGCTAAAAAATTTTAAGCAAGCATATTAATCTGTCTTTAAGAAACTGCATGGCTGAAATAACAAATGATCATAATTTCAAGGCAGTTATTGAATTCTTAAATAGCATAGTCCTGCTCACTCAGAATTAGGGTTACGTATAACATTTGCATTTTAGTTCTAAGGTGGGGAGTGGAGTAACTTTCTTGATTTGGAATAGCGTCAGAGAGGAAACTCTTGTGTGACTATCTTATGGCAACTTATTAATTATCAGATTCTGGAACTACATTGTGTATCAGTGCTTTTTTTTAACAGTGATGGTATTTTATGACCATGTTAAAGCAGCTGATTAAATTTAAATCTGAGGTTTAAAATGCCCATGTAAAGGAAAGCTACTTGTAAGTCTTCCTCCTGGTTTCAGCTGGGACAGAGTTCATTTTCTTAGTTCCTGGCACAGAGCTGTGTTCTGCATTTAGTGTGAGAACCATGTTGTTGACACACTGATGTTTTGGTTGTTGCTGAGCAGTGCTTGCTCTAAGGCAAGGACTTTTCAGTGTCTCATGCCCTGTCAGTGAGCAGGTGCACAAGAAGCTGGGAGGAAGCACGGCCAGGACAACTGGCTGAAGGGATATTCCACATGCTCAGTGTATAAACGGGGGAGAGATGGCTGGGAGCTGCTGATTGCTGCTCAGGGATGGGCTGGGCACCAGTCTGTGGTGAGAAACTGTATTGTGCATCACTTGTTTGTCTCTCCCTCTCCACTATATTAAAATTATTATTATTATTATAATTGTTAGTAGTAGTCATTGTTATTGTTGCATTTTACATTCTTTCAATTATTAAAGTCTTCTTAGCTCATGATTTTTTGCTTCTTTTTTTTTCTCCTGATTCTCCTCCCCATCTTCCTGGGGAAGAAAAGGAGTGAAGGAGCAGCTGTGTGGTATTTAGTTGCCAGCTGGGGTTAAACCATGACAGTGTGCAAGTAATGGACAAAGAAATATTAACCTGTCTGCAGAATACAAAGGGAATCATGTATATTTCTGAGACTAGTCCCCATTTATAGCAAGGATAGCATAAATGTTCTTAACCACTCTGTAAATTTAGCCTAATGAATGACACTTGCTCATATTTGGCCATTAAAAGTTATTTGGTGTTAGTTTACCTAGTGTGAGAAATTTTATTGGAAGAGACACAGATTAATAATCTATCAATTCCAGGTTTGGTAATATATCTTTTCCCAGGAGGGCTGTGAATGCCATAATTGACTTCAATGTGTTTTCAGCAGTCATTTAAGAAAATGGATATGAATCTAACATGCAGAACAAAGGTAATACCTCCAGTTTCAGCAGAATTACTCTTGCTCCATACTATACAAGGTAGATGAGTGTTTTTAAGTACCCTGCTGATATGGACTTGATTCCACAATAAATAATCATGCTGAGTGCTACTGACACACATGAGCAAACCATAGTGTTCAGCATTTCTTGCATTATTAATCAAACATCTACGGAAATGTTCAGACATCTTCAGTGATTCATGTTAGCTACAGTGGGTTCTGAACCACACCTGTTAAAAAGGCATCTACACTTTGTATTTCAGAAGCAGCAATTGATTGTTGTGTTGGTATAAATCAGGCTTTTGTAGCTTTGTGTTAATGATCAAATAAGCTTTTGGAATCTTACACCCATCTTTTAACCACGCTTAAGAAAGCAATACAAAAAAGTATGCTCGTGACAGTTTTATACAATCGTGAAACAGAATGATGAAAATCATTCTTGAGCAAAACCACCGGTGATTCATCCTTTTAAATATAATTTTATATATAGATATGAGCTGGTTTTGAATCTATATAAATCAAAAATAATTCTGCTGAAATGGATAGATTTACATGAGGGTAAACCCGTCTTGAGCTTAGAATGCCTTTGTTTTCTGGTAGGCATGGGTATAATACTCAGTTTTACCAGGTGGACATAAGTCTTGCAAACACAAATACTTTTGCCTTCCCTTTTACAAAGCAACAAAGACATATTTTATGAGCACTTGAGAAGCATTATTGGTTTTCTGTTGAGAAAGGAACAGACCTAAAAAGATACAAAGATGGCATAGAGATTTTTTTTCTTCAATAAAATAGTGGTATTGAGGCTATGAGAATAGTTTTGCATTTTTCATGAAAATCTCACAGTAATAAGCGCAAGCACCTTCTTTACTTAAAGTCCTTATCTATCTTTGCTTCTCATTAAGTTTATCTGATTAAAAAAATTCTCTTAGAAGAGCAGGACAGAAATTGAATGCCAAATATGCAGAAAACAAAAATATAAACCCATTGGCCTAGTTTTAGAATTTTTTTAGGCTAACCTTCATTAAACAGTGTACACACTGTCATGGTACTAGTATTATTATTCATTAAAGTATATTTAAAAAATCTAAGAAGTGTGAGATAGAGTTTGGCACTGGAGGCTTGAATTAATCTCTTGGTGCTGAATAAGAAATTCAGATAGGTAGCAGGACACATGCTTTGAACAGCCCTGGAAAGTGCAATCAGCTTTTGGATTTAATGGAATATAAAGATTCAGCAATTTAGATATTAATAGAAGGGTAATGTAGTTGAAACAGCAAGCTAGGAAAATGATCTTTACAGTAATATGTCAAATTCAGCGATGACAATGTGCCTGTGAGGTGAGATGAGGTGAGTTGGAGCTGAGCTGCTGCTTAGAATCCTGACGTGGAGACGAGTGAGGAATGTTGCACGTTGTCCTGGTTCGACTCATCAGAACAGAGACTGGGGTGGGTTTCAGTGTGTGTGCAAAGGTGTAAGAGTGGATGAAAAGTTTCCACTGGCGCAGTCTCCCTCACAGTACTGTAAATCCCTTATTTGTGAGATTACCAATTGATTAATCATTTGTGAGACAATGCTGGTAAAGGTAAATTATAATGAAGAATTTCAAGGAAGCTTTAAAATACATACCCTGATAATTAATTTAAAATTGTTTTTTATACGTTTCGTTCTTTCTTTTTTCATGATTGGTGGGGGTGAATCACAGGCCTAGAACTACACAGTGTCTCTTCTTATTTAATAACTGACTAATCTGTCAAAAAACAGTGAATGTTGGGCTTATTCACTTTGACAGAGAAATTGAGATTTGCATTAGACCTTACAGGCTGTTGCAACACTCCCCTCCCCCCCATTATTTCCTTATTGACAGGCTGTAAAAGGGTAAATTGATTCACTCCTCTGAAGGCCTCCTGCTACCTCTGCCTAAAGCTCCTTGATTCCTGACATTTGTTAAACCTGACAATGGAACAATGATCTGCAAGTACATTGGCACCAAAAGGGAGGCCAAGGAAAATGTGGGCCTGTGGCTAAATGGAGCAGGGGCCCTGGGGACAATGGATGAGGGAAAGGCCAAGGTGCTTTTTTCACCTTGGCCTTTATTGATAAGAACAGTTTTCAAGGAGTCACAGAGTGATTCTGTGACTTTCTGATAATGAATTAAAGTATTTCTACTGTTCATGTGTTCTCTGTATTTTGACTGTATTTCCTTCCTGCCTTCCTTCCTTCCTGCCTGCCTGCCTGCCTGCCTTCCTTCTTTCCTTCGTTCTGTACCTTCCTTCCTCACCTCCCTCTCTCCCCTTTTCACCCTCCCCTCTTTTTTTCCCCTCCATCTACCTGCCCACCCACTTTCCTTACTGCCTTTCTTCCCTTTTGTCTTTTCTTTTCAAACTTCACAAAATAATTTCGTTATATGGTTTGATCTCCAGTAAATTTGCAAACCATTCTGTAACATTGTTCTATATAAATAGTACTATAGTACTATATAAATAGTACTATTTATATAGTACTATATAAATATAATATTTTCCAGAACAGAGCTTTTACTTGAGGGTAACTTTATACTTGCCTCTTCTAATCCAAAGAAACCAAGATATTAGCAAACTTATACAGAGCTGAAAAGGATTCCGCTGAAATTTCAGTCTGCAACATACTTTCTTGCACACTAAAATAAGTTCCCTTTCTTTGCCATCTCTGTCCAATAACTGTTTTGTATCTCAGTTTTGCTATTTTGCATCTTTAGTCTGCTTCAGGCTTGGAGAGTGTTTGCTGGGTTTTACCAAAGCCAACAAATCTGCAAGGGTAATGATGGCCCATACCTTTTTTTGAGGCTCAACAATAGGCAAGCACCCCTAGCAACTGCAGAACACCCCCTGCTCCTGGTAGATTTGGCTAATCTTAATTAGGTTTAAAACACTGTGCCTCCTAAGGAGACAACTACATTGTGATGTAGTTATCTCTATCTCATTTTATTTCCTCCTGAAACAGCTGTTCCAGATGTACACTTAGACATCTGTGGGTAAGAAGCAGTGCTACCTTTTAGATTTGACCTCTCTTTCTAGGGAAAATATGAAACTACTGACCCAAAATACTGAAGTAAAACATGCCAAATATACAGCTGGGCCCAGTCACAAGGGATTTCTGCAAAATACACTTTACTGACACTACTTGGCCATGTGCATTAGTTAGTCTTCTGCTAAGCCCTTTCATTTAGGAAAATAGTCTTCCTTTCCATTCTCATAACAATTTCTGCACAGCCTTTACTTCAAAAGAGTTAAGCAAGATACTATATAATACAATGGTCATGAGGCTGAGAAGATGACCTGTAAGAGATAACTGTGTGCTGAACTTAATTTTTGAAAGAGGAGACTAAAGGACAATCTAATAGCAGCCTGCAAGTACTTGAAAGATAGTTACAAAGAATATGGAAGAGAACTCTTCTAAATACAGCAGATGAGCTTATGAGGTGAAAAGGTCACAACCTGCAGCTAATGAGGTTCAGGTAGGACAATAAGAAAAACTTGTCCTCTGAGAGATCTGTGCAGCACTGGAAGAGGTTACCCAGAGAGGCACTGGAAACTCGGTGTTTGGAGATTTTCAAGACTTGGCCGGAGATGGCAATGGCCAACATGAACTCTGCTCTGCACTGGGCATGAGGTTGCATGAGATGGTCTACAGAAGTTTGTTCAAGTCAACATGTCTGTGCTTCTGCCACATGACTGTGATCCCTATTTATGCAGGACTCAGAGGTGTTACTCCTCATATAACCTAATGTAAATCATATTAGAGTAAAATAGAAAAGCACAAATTCTGTACTTCAGACAGTTTAATGTCTAATATGAGGCATGCTCATGACATATATGATCCTCAAATAGAAGTAGTTTAGAATGAGTTACAGGAAGGGTAAATTACTTCCCTGTTTGTAACTAAGGAAAAGAATATCAGTAGCTGGTCTTTCTCCCAAGCCAGGATCAAATTTCACAACAAATTGAAGAATGGCATGACACAACTAGAAACTGAAACAGATGGCAACATCTCCTCTCTTCCTATCTAAATGAGAAATTAAGGTCCAAAGCAGAAATAAGTTTGAACTGGCAGATTTTTCTTGGAAGGCCCTGTCTTGGTCACATATTCTGGGCTCTGAGATCAGGTCTGACTATTCCCGGTCCTATTGGAAGCAATGAAACAAAAGCTGTCTGGTCAAAAAAGTACAAGAACGACAGAACTGTGAGGCCACACTTGACCCCAAGTGTTCTTTGTGTCCACTGAGGGAACACTTCAGCACTACTCCTTGGAGATCACGACATATTACTGCTTCCCAGTCAGTAGATATTTACTTTCATCATGCTAACACGAGAGACAGAAGTGCAACTTTTACTTTTAAAAAGGGGCACAGGGTAGGAACTGTGGCAGAACATCTCAGATGCATTTGGTACCTTGGGACAGGACAAGGAGAGCACTAGGAACTGAAATGTGTGCTCTAGACCAAACAGAATGCTAAATGAGAAGCTTGCCAGCTGCACTATGGTGAAGAGTTTGGCACCAGGAAAAGCTGAGGAGGATAGTGGTAAGAAAATACCCACCTCTAAGCCCCTCTTCCAAGGCAAATCCTCCCCCCCCCCGAAAAAGAAAAAAGAAAAAAAAAACTTAAGAGCTTAAGTAATTCCTTTTCTGTGAGCAATGGTTAGAAAAAGTGGCAACGTCTCTTTTTAAACAAGAATTCACTCTCTGAGGAAAGGACCCAGGTACAATCCTCAACACACACAAACTTCCAGAAGCGTGTACTGCAGGACAGGATATTTTAACTGAGGGGGAATGATATTCTCTTCACCTTCTTTAGTGTTTCTCTGTCAAAAATTTCAGCTAAACAATTTGTTCTGATTTTACTATCCTTTCAAATGCTTTATTACTAAAATATTCTCTTCATTTTGGAAAGAAAAACATTGAAATTTTATTTATAATCACCTAGCATTTCACACTCAAAATACAAAGGAAAATTATCTTTAATTTCTGCACTTAATGGAATTTTCAGAAAAGCGAACTTGGCAGTGAGTGCTTCTGAAAATGAGTCTGCCTTATTTCCAATTCTGGTCTTTAAATATCTGAATTGTTGATGCAATAAAATGAAGATAAATAGATTTTCTATTCCAGATTTTTAAAGTGAATTTCCATTTTTATAACTATGTAGACTATGGAAAAGACAGCATTTTACATGCCTTTTAAAATTTTGAGAATTTTATTTTTCAGACCAGGGACTTAAACCTAGCTTATACAAAATATGTAAATTCTTGACCTTACTATAACTCTTCAATCATAAGATCATAGAGTCATAGCATCATAGAATGAGCTGAGTTGGAAAGGACCCATCAGGATCATCAAGTCCAGCTCCTGGCCTTGCACAGCACTATCCACAAATCACACCATGTGCCTGAGAGTGTTATCCAAACACTTCTTGAACTCTGTCAGGCTTGGTGCTGTGACCACTGCCCTGGTGCCCAACCACCCTTTGGGTAGAAAGCTTTCCCTGATATCCAGCCTAAGCCTTTCCTGACTGGGCTTCACGCTGTTCTTTAAAATCCTGTCACTGGTCTCAAGAGTGAAGATGTCAGTACCTGCCCCTCCACAAATTTAATTTCAGCTTAAAGGTGAAATAATAAGAATGAAGTAGTGCCCATCCCCTGACTGCCACTCAGCTCCCATGCAAGACCCTGAAATAAATAACATGCCAAAAGAGTTCATGAAGCCAGCCAGGACCTGTTTAGGGTGTGATTAATCAGCAATTGCTCCATTCTGGTATGGGGAAGACAATCTTGTGCTCATCAACTCAGACACTTACTGGGTAATCTCCTCTTTGCCTTCCTGAGATGAGTGCTTCTTGTTTCTGTTAATTAGACGTTACTCCCAAAGGAGAAAGAAAAAATATGGAAAAGACCCATTTTATCCAAAACTTCTAGACCAAAATAAGGACAGAATTCAAGCCAGTGATCAGGGCAGCAGGTAACAGGATTCTCTGTGAAATCAGAGGTAGGAGCAACAAGTTTCACCATTCACCCCCTTCAGCTGCTCATTATCTCACCTGTCCAGGGACTGAACTTTGTTGCAAACTCAGAAAGGCTGAGGCAAAATCTTATGAAAAGAACAGGTTCAATGCTTTTTTACCTTTAAGTATTCTCTACTCTGCCTTTATCAGTAAGGGCACAAGCCTTCATCTTTCACAATCAGGCTGAGGAAGGAGCTCTGGAAGGCATGGGAATCAGTCTTGCTAAGCTCATTTTTTGCATGGATGTAGAACAATTACAAAATCTATCACCTACAGAATATCTTGTGCTCTTCCTTGAAGAATTTGGTGCTTTTCACAAACAGGTTGGAAAAAAGTGTCATTAAAGCCTGCTCACTAGCATGGAAATCCTCTTTTAGCATTGGTACAAGGACATAATGTGATTTGGCCCAGGATATCAACAATATGAACCATAACCTTTCTAAAAATCCCAATCTTCTTGACACTAAAACATTACTCACTGAAACAACCCTAAGCCAGCAGATGATGAACCATGCTAAGATATCTTCATCTTGAAACTCTGCTTTGAGTGATTGCTGTTACTCTTTATTTAAGCGTTTCTTCATCCTATCTCTATTATTAATGCCAACTGAAAACTATTTCTTCAATGGGGCCAAAATATCATGGCTCAATACCTTGAACTTTTAGTATTAAATTTGAGAAAGGAGTGGAATACATTTAGCTATACCTTTAGCTGAGCTAAATTAATGTTCTGCACAGCTAAAGTTGTAGAAGATGGCTCAAAGCCATATTTCTGCTCCCCTAATCTTGAATTGGCCAGAAACCAAAAAAAAAGCCCCTATGACTATGTTAGAACTACCTTGTACCAGTCTGATAGCATGGTTCTAGCAGGAGCACTGTAAAGAATCAAAACGTGTTGGAGGTGGAATATTCCCTGCTTTAACTCAGAGCTGCCTCTACAGCCCTTGGGAATTTGGCTACACCCACAGTGGAGCCCTGACATCATGGGCCAGCTTTCTGACTGCCTTGTCAGCAGTGCAAAACCCCTGGATCATGAGCCAGTGGTCTGGTCTCTCTAGCTCATCTACACTACTTGCACACAGCCACAACTTTTCCCATCACAGTTATATGACACAAGCATGTGGCCACTCAGTAAGGTTGAAATTTGCGTTGCAAACTGCCTCCTCTGGCTCTGTGACACCAGGCCAGGCTTCTTGTGACTTCTGTTAGTCTACAATGTACACCACACAGCACTGCCATTTCTCTCTTGGGTAAACATCACCCACTCATTAATGTTCATTCATATATGCTGTTTTAAGCAATTTAATAACATCAAATAAGAAATTTCATCTTTCACTAGTGAACCCCAGAATTAAATTGAATGAATGGAAAAACTTGGAGGGATTAAATTCTATCTGCAAGATCACCCAGCACAATAAGCAGGAGCAAAACTTCAGTTTACTGAATAAATTCAATAAAGTCCAATTTTCTCTGTTACACACACTCCTGCTCTGCTTCTGTTAATTTCTACTTTGGTAGCTTATTAAGGAGAAATCCCTCTTCCTACTCATAAATCACAAATAGAAGCTCATGGTTTCAACAGATTCTATTTTATCTTCTTTTCCCCCTCAGTAGTGGTATGACTGGATTTCATGCAGATAGAACACTTTAACCTCCCCACTTCTGACAACAGAATAGCCAGTTACCTTTGCTGACCTGTATCACATAATCCCGAATCAGATTTATTCATCTGTTTAGGGAAGTACATCTATTAGGCATGTTACCTCAAATCTAACCAAAGCCCAAGGTTTGCATAATAGGACATTCAGGGAGGACTCTATTATGCTACCATAAATAAATTAACTGATCTCCCTATTCTTAGCAATGATGCAGGAATATTTTCTCTCTACAGACATGTGAAGTCTTCAGCAGAAGAATTACTTTTTATGAAGTTACTGAGCAATTACTGTACAAAACCAGATCAGTTTCAAGTTCCAGGATTTTTTCAGTCAGTGACTAGCCTGTCACAGGTAGATATCTTTTGGATGTGCACATAAATCCTGGTACTTTGTGCTATTGCAGAACTTTGTGGTTATTGCACCCTCTCAGTACTCAAAGGGGGTCTATAAGAGAGAGAGGTACAAACTTTGTAGCAGGACCTGTTGTGATAGGACAAGGTGTAATGGTTTTAAACTAAAAGAGGGTTGATTTAGACTAGGCTTATATATAGACAAGACATAAGGGAGAAATTTTTTACAAAGAGGACAGTGAAACACTGGCACAGGTTGCCCAGAGAGATGATTAACATCCCATCCATGAAAACATTCAATGTCAGGTTGGATGGGGCTCTGAACAATCTGGTCATGTTGAAGATATCCTGCTCGTGGGGGGAGTAGATGACCTCTAATTTTCCTTCCAACTCCAATTATTCTATGATTATATGATTGTGTTCCCTTCACCTGGCATAAGGTCACAAGTTACAGTCAAGCACACTTCTTATGGAAACACCTTTCTTTCAGATTTTTTTCTCCATCACTGATATCAGTCCTACTATTGATAAGGATTCCAAATAATGCATTTAAAATAAAAAACTCAAAGTAAAATCTACAGCAGGTCAGCACCATGAATTTTGCAGAACCTTTGTGCATATGTTCTACAAAGAACAGTTTCTCTTTTACTTGGTTTTCTGTCAGAATGTCTTTAATTATTTGCAGAGAATGCAATTCTGCATCTGTTATTTATGCAAACAGTCCTGTCTTATTTAGACAAGCCTCCTTTTGTGACTAAAGATACAGAGGTTCATTTTTGTATCTTGAGGAGAGATTCTACAGCTTTTGTTCCAGTAGAACATCTCTTAAAATTCATGTGATGGCCATGGGCAATAAAGATTTTCTGCATCTTTTCTCCTTGTGTGCTGTAGATATGGATCTGAAAGCATTTTGGCATGTTTCCTATTAGTGGGACCCTGTGGCATTTAGTCAGGGTCTAAATAGAAAAATCGTAGGGTTTTTTTCCCCTTGACCTTTATTTTTATACAAAACACTTTTCTCAGGGTACTATAAACTTATACAATAAACCACTGGTCCTGCATAAACTCTGGCAAATAGACTGATATCAGGCAGTTTTCAGTGAAATATAATTGCAAAACCATTCTGACAGTTCTGATATTCTGTTCCAAGGTCCAACAGCTCCTGTGGCAACACTTGGACTCACTTAGCCATGTTTTGTACCAAGATATAAGGCTGTGGAGATAACAGTGATGCAAATGTCTGTACAGCTGGAACCATGGGAGCACATTTCTCTAAGTTTCCTGATAACACAAGGTGTCTTCCTTGACTGGAAAGTAATGCTAGTGAGCAATTGCTTTTCTATTCTGTATTTTCACTTGAAGAAACAGTGAGTGTTTTCTTACTGTAGCTTTTTTTTCCTCGTCTGTGCCTACTGTCATCACTTCTTTAAGCTCTTGAAGCTGAAGAGGTAGCAGCTATGGGCAACAGAGAATAGTCAAGGGAATAAAAAGTTTCTCATGCATTGTCCATTTTCCTTGACTTAATGCATTGTTTTAAACTGCCCTACTACTGAAAGAGTATACTCGCCATATTTGATCAAAACTTATTAATGCTCTTAGTTGTGGTAGATTTAAAAAAACAACAACAACAACAAAAAGCCATAAAAAAATATACTATGAAGACGTAATGTAAGTAAATTGGGTCAAATCAATCTAAGCAAGAACTAGAAGGTCTTTGGAATAATTTGGCAGTAGAGCATTCTGACCAGTTGTTAATTGTTTTAATTCTTCATCTCTCATTACTGCTGTTTTTGTTTATATCATGGCTACATCACTGTAGCATCAAAATTCTTCAGAAATTTAATATCAAATAATGAGTATTACTGGTACCCTAAATGTTTCAAAATACCAATTCCTAATTTCCTCTGACACTGTGGTAAGTCCAAAAGTGAGATATTTATCCCTGCATTCCTTCTGTCACACAAATTTGTTAACTTCAGGAGAAAGTTGGATAAATACAGGTTTGAAGGTCAAACTGGTATCATATGACTTTGCTAAATATAGATGCTTGACGAGTAAAAAAGCTTCACAGGTCTTGGCATATTTTGCTTGGTGCACTTCTACCTCTGCACATATGCAGACAGACAATTTCTCTCAGACCATATCAAAAGTAAGAACATTAATAAAATAGAAAATACCTAGGCAGTGGTTACAAATGCATCCCTTCTGATTTTCTGAAGGTAGAAGTGGAGCAGGATATGCCTAATCTGCAATATTTTCACTCTCATTTCACAAGTCTGTCACTGATGGATACTCTGAGGAGATGAAGCACAGCATTTTAATATTCTCCTAGCCTGTATGCAGCATTGGAAAGAGTCTGTTTTTTTGTTAAAAAGTCCTTCTCCATAAAATAACATTGCAGTGTTTGCAGCATTGCACAAGCAGGAAAACATGATTAAACAACAAAAAATGTGCTAAAAGTGAATGAAATAGAAATGGAATCTTTAAAGAGCTCTTTTCACCTATTTTCCCTGTCTAAAAAAAAATCCTTTGGAAAATAAGGCCTTGAAAGGAACTGTCTGTGCTCGTACATTTCTCATTGCAATCCTGTCCTGGGATCCTGGGACCTATAATGCGATATGTGCTGTCAGGACTACGACAGTTTACAGATGTGCAGCCAGACTCTTTGCTATTTATAGATTCCTCTCCTGCAAACAGTACTCTATGGGGTTGTAGTGCAGTAGCAGGCATGTTCTTGGATTTAGTGCTTACATCATATTCATTTAAGAAAATTTGGCTCTTCACCTGGCATGGCAAAGGAGGCATATTCATGAAGGTCAAGCAGAGAGAACACTATTGTGAAGAGAAATGTGGATGGAATTCATGAGCGAGCAGGACACCTACTGGGGGGACTAACTGAAAGGAGGAGATATTTGGCAGAGATTTGGAAATAATAAAGAATGGAACGGTCATGTGTTCACAGTAGGTTTTGCTCTTTATTCCTTCTGCGGGGTAACTGGGGAGAAGGTTCAATGCCGCCCCTGCAAGGGCAAAGCTGTGAAGTTGTTTGGGGTGCAGTGTCCATGGGGTCTGTACACGGCTGTGCTGCATCTTGCTTAAGCATGTGTTAAGTGTTCAGTCAGAGTGCTAGGCACAGCCTATTAATAGAAACAGCGAGTTTGGCACACGCTCGCACTTTCGCCTGTCTCCTTCTCACATGCTCCCAGAGATGCTGGGACTGCATCCTGCATCCTTCTGCTTTTCCAGACCTGAGACTTCGCACACTGCTGTATCCCTTGAGAAGTCTCAGTGAGGTCAAGACAGCCCCAGACAAGTAAACAGGGGCTGCTCAACCCCAATGTTGAGGAAGCAGAAGGTAACGGGTGGGGGAGCGGCGGAGGGGGGTGGATTTCTTGCAGAAAACCTGAGAGCTCGCAGGGTACCCTCCCGGCCTGAAAGCAGTGCAAAGCTATTTTCGGCACTGCCCAGGCCAGCCGGACAGCCCCCACCTCGGGCAGCTCCGCTCTGGTAATATCCAGGATGCAGCAGAGACACGGATGCTCCTAAAGTCCCCCCAAACGATCCTAGCCAAGGTTGCCGACGGAGAGCACGGGGAGCTGGCCAAGGTGCTGCCGCAAGAGACGGTCTGTCCCTTTGGGCGCCTCCGACACCCGAATCGCCGCCGCCCGCCGCCCCCGGCGCCGCCACCCCGCGGAGCCCCCGCTCCCACGGCCGCCCAACTTCCCGGGAAGCGGCGGCCCCGGGCAGCCCCGAGCGCCTGGAGGGCTCGGCGCCGGGCAAACTTCTCTGCCTACGGGGAACGGAGGGATCCGGGGGGGGGAAGCGGGGCGGAGAGCGGGGGCAAATGCAGGAAACCATAGCAGCAGGAGCTGGCCGGAGGGGCCGGGAAAGTTGTGCTGCACTTGCTGCTGCTTCTGCCGAGGGATCAGTGCTCGGGTCTGGGGGAGCGCGGCGCCGGCTCCGGCTCGCATCCTTACTCACCTCGGTGCTGTCGGCAGCGTTCTCCGCCATTTTCCTCCTTAGGAGCAGGCAGCGGGAGGAGTGTTTCATTCCCATAAGAGCTAGCCAAGGGGTTGGGGCTTCGGGGCTGGTGTTTTGGTTTGTGTTTTCAAAGATCTCCAAACACTGGTGTGCGCCAAAGGACAGGGAGATAAAAAAAAAAAA
>VZTB01002118.1:530638-585018 GCA_013397245.1 Thryothorus ludovicianus
AAAAAAAAAATACGGAAAACAGCAATAAATCAGTCAGCTTTGTCCTTTCTGCGTCGTCCACAGGAATGTTTGTCTCCTCTTAGCATCGGGAGCTCCTCAGGCACTTTCAAGTCCTCCTCTTTCTCCCCTCTCCTCCACCTCCAGCGAGTTCTTGGGGTGGGCAGAGAGAGGCGGCACACACTCTTCAGGTTAAACTAAAAGGCTGTCGGGCTATGAGTCCTCCCCTTCAGAGAAAGCAGTCAGGCTAAACAGGAGAGAAGCACCAGCTAAACTGAACTTGGGCGTGCAGTGACCAGCTGGGCATCTTTGTGTCCTGTGGCTACTCTTCCAGAGGCAGAGGGAGCCAGAGACAAAGCAACAGGACAAGGAAATCATAGCCCTTTATTTTCCTTCTTTGGGCTTCTTTCTTTCTCTCTATGTCCCAGGACACTTCCTTTAAAGACGGTCACAGATTTTGCCACCCTCTTTCTACGAATGTCTTCTGAAATAGAAATCCCTTCTCCTTCTCCTTCTCCTCCTCCTCCTTCTCCCTCCCTCCTCCCCCCCTCTCCCCTCTCTCTCCTCTTCCCTTCCTTCTCTTCTCCCTTTCCCTCTCCCTACCCCTTCTGCTCTTGGGCAGAGCTTGGTGCCCCTCACTGGGAATTGCATTCACGTGTCTTTCGTAGGAAAAAAAATATAATTTCAAGCTCCCCCCACCCGTCGCCTACACCCTCTCACACACAAGCACGCATTCACACGTACGCACACACACGTTGTCTCCCTCTCACACAGACATGCACAATTTTTTTTCTCTTCCCCATCCCTCCTCTTCTTTTGAATCAGCAACACTTTTCTTTGCAAGGACTCTCGGCAAGGCTCTTAGAGAGCAACCGGAGAAGTCTGCTCCAGCTTCTTTCCTCCGAGTTAAGTAGCAAACCTGCTTTCTTAATATATCTTCTCGTGTGTGTGCTCCCAGCTCCTGTTTTACTTGAAGTTTTTCAGGAGGATCCACGCTCCGTCAGAGAGCCGTGAACTGTAGGAATATAGTCCCGATCCGGCTGCAGCTCCTGCTCAAAAGGGGGGAGGAGGAGCTGGGGGGAGGAGAGGGGAAGAGGCGGAGGGAGAGGTCTTGCTGGGGAGGGAGGGGAAGAGGCTAAAGGTGATTTGAACTTGTTTTTAGCCTTTTCCTAATGACATCTTCCTCTGTAGGAGTGCATCGCCACCTTCCCCACACGTTTATTTTGCTTTCACTCCTCCGGGCACTTTCTAGTTCTGAGTTGTCAGCTGGGAGGATTGGGTTTACCTCACTCGTGTTGCTGTGGGTAAGGGCGGGAGAGGGGGCGTATTACATAATTAATCCTTCCAACTTCACTTTCCGCAGCTCCATCTCCAGCCCACTGTTCTCACGTTTCTGTTTTGTTTTTATACGGAGGAGGTGAGAAAATAATGCTGGTGTGGGGGCGTGTGTTGCTCGAAGGATTTCAAGGACCAGAACAAGATTGCTGCTCTCTGAACAGTTTGAAATTATTTCCTCTGGGGGTGCCAATGGAGACCTGAAGAAGAGGTTTGAAAGATTACTTTTGATGCATATTTTAAGGACATAGCTGGCTCAGATGCTTAATCAGTAACAGATTTTGATAGATTTGGGGTTTTGAATTTTTGTCCCTTGCAACCTAGTTTAATATCTTTCAATTAGAGTTTATCCTGAGCTGACCTCTGGAATACTGACATACCATGAAGTACTGCCAAAAAGCAGGAGGTCCCTGGGCACACAGGAGGTGGAAATATTCCTGGGGGTGGGGGAATGGAAATAGAGAATATGAATTAGAGAGTAGAGAGCAAAATTATTCTCCTGCCCCATGGGGATGAGGAGGTGGGGCCAAGGAAATTAAATAGGTGAATTTCTCCTTTTTACTTGAATGACCCTCACAAATTCCTGCTCAGAAACAGATCAGTAGGTATACATTGGATTTCAGGAATTTGTAATAAGCCACACAGTAATAAGTAAGAAACCTAGGGAAGCAGAAAGTGTGTGTTAGGCTGAAATGTCAAGTGGCAATGAGAGTGTGCCACATAGGGCACAATGGTACTAGATGGAGTGGTTTCAGAACATGAGAATATGTTTTAGACACGCATTCCATACAGACTCAAACTACACCTCTGTGAGACACTTTGCAGAGCCATTTGATCACTCAGTCTTTCACAAGCTTCTGATTTTCCCTTATTCTTTTCATCTCACATTTATTTTGACACCTCAGGTTCTTTCATTTACTCCACATCACTGCTAATTTTTTCAGTAATCATCCACACCTCCTTTGTTTATATAGTAGAGTATAATTTCACACCTTCTAGGTATGAGGCTTAAGTAATGACAGAGGTGGAAGCAGGTCATCTCCTCTTTTCTTTGTGACATTCATAGAGCTTTTGAAGGTCTTAAATCCCTTCAAATATGAAAACCTCTGTACTCATTGCCAAATATTCCAAAGCTACTCTCATAGTCTTGGACTATGGACCTCTTTCTCACCAAGTACTTCAATTTCTAGGTAAAGGGGTAAGGGGAAAAAATAATCTGGAGATAAAAATGTAATGTCTCTGCAATCTTTGTCACAATGTTTTTCTCTGCTGTGGCACGAATATCTGGTGGTTAGTGAGTGCATGATGTTTTAGTCAGCATGCCTTTGGACTAACCTGCATAGTTTTAGTGTGTCTTTTCTATTTTCAGGTGATACACACAGCTAAACTTAGCCTAATTAAATATTTTAAAATAAACCAGTGTTCTATATAGAGAAAAAGAATTTGATTTTGAAAAACTACTCCAGAACATATTTTCCAGTTTTCTCTGACAGCTGGGTTTGTATTTCTGGTACAGCTCAATCACTCTTTAGTCAGCTAAATGAGGCATCAGATTTTCAAAAGCACTCGGCAACTAGCAAAGTTGGCAGGCAGAGATTTAATATATCTTTCCCTCCTATGCTTCAGATACTGCATGACTTACCCTGGCACCTATTCTTGTCCTCCTCCACCTCTTTGTCAACACAGATGATACCTGACTGCTCATCCTTGAACATGGTGCTGATGTTTTAGAGATACTGGGAAAGCCTTCCAGTCTCTTAGTTTCCAGCATAAGGATGAGCATTTTAGTCCTGAGCTCCTTTGGAAATCTGCCAGATGGTTGGTGTCTTCACTCCATTTATGTTCTATATGTGATTGAGGAAACTGCTTTGAAAACATACACAGTTTTTTCTAATCTGCTTTATTCCAAAGGGAAAATGATTGGTCCTACTGGAACCTTTCTTTTTTTAAATCAAGTAGGAATTATTCCTTGTAATAATTTTTAAGAGACTTGGAGCAGTTTGTTTACACACACAGATGTCTGTGAGCACACAGACACTTGGCCAATCCTTCAGTTTGAATATGAGGCTCAGTGCAAGTTCCTGTTGATACTGAAATTCACAGCAACACTGAACTTGAAGAATATGAACTTTCATACTGCTTAGGGAACAAATTCAACTCCCATCATGTGAATACAAATCCTGCTGACACCACCCATTACCCAAGGGTGATAATTGGTTATTGGAACTATATTGGGAAAATATTTCTGATCCCCTGTTTTGTTAGATCTTGAGAAAAAGGAAACTGTCATGAAGAAAATGTCATGGTAGTACAAGAGTATTTACAGCAAAGCCAGGAGGTGTCAAAAGCATTTTCTGAGTTTAAATATATCATGCGTAAGTACATGTGAAGGTCACCAAGTATTAGGAATTGAGTGGTGCTGAAGGGAAAGTTGAAAGGGAAGCATTTATTACTTCAGAATTCCAATAATAGCAGCTGTGGTTGAGGCTGCTGTGCTACTTGCTGAGTGTGTCAATACCTCTGTGCTGGCCCTCAGAAGATTCAGATGTATTGCCAGCTTTGTCATTAGCTTGGATGAAACCCAGCTGTCTGCATTTGATGTGGGGTGATCCCGTGCATCGGTGCAGGCTGAGGAATGGCACAGCAGTCCTGCTGGAAAGCATCTGGGGGTTCTGGGGTGGAGGTGCTGCAGGGCGGAGCTGGCTCGTCACACGCTCTGCTCTCACCACGCGGAAGGCAAAGCTGTATAATCCATCCACATTAAATGGAAAGCAGCCAGTGGAGTGACGGAAGTGTCACTCTCTCTCTCTCCTTGGATCTGGTGAGACCACAGCATTGATTCTGTGTCCAGAGCTGGCTCCTCTGGTTCAGGAAGGAGGCTGATATGTTGCAGATGGCTCAGTGAAAGACTGTTACTGTGGTCTCTTAGGACCCTAAACTCTGAGGAAATCTGGGCTTGTTGGGCAGCCAGTAATGTCTTATGACTAGCTTTAAGGAGTGTAACTAAGATGACCCAAACTCCTCTTGGTACAGTCAGATTATTGGAAAACAGGCAACAACTGCTCGTTGAGGCTTTGGAAGTTCAGATTCAGTATTAGCCAATTCTTGGACTATAAATCCACTTCCTATTTGGATAGCAAAATACTGTAGCAAAAATCTATTCCTATTCCAATATCCCTACCAAATTTTGTTATCTTATCAATTTTGGTTTTTATCTGATTTGTTATTGGAAGGATCCCTCTGTTGCTCAGGAAGTCACAGTGACTTCTTTTGCCTCAAAAGATACATTTGGCAATCTTTCCAGTGTCTTCATGCGCTTTTATCCCTACTGTGTCTCTCAAGGTTGCCAGTACTTCAAATACTCCTCTTATTCCGGAGGCATGCCCATGTTAATTCTGAAGAATTTGAGGTAAATTCTAATTATCACTTCAGATTTAAAGACCTCTTTTTATTTATGCTGTTCCTTCCTTGTCCTTTAGTTTTCCTCCCCCCTCCCCCATGTGTCATCTTCTTATCTTTCTTCATGAACACTACATATTCCTGCTTTTTCTTGATAATCATTGCAGTTTTCAACCATTGATGTTAGATCTGAGTGAGGAAAGGTCTGTGAAAAGCTAAGCTGATCTGAGGTACCCAGAGCTACAGGCCAAGAATATATGTCCAGGGCTCAGATAATTCAGTGTTAAATTATAGACACCTTCTCACAAACAAACCCTTAGCCATACTTACAGATAATGGAACACACCAGAACTATCTCTGCAAGATAGTTTCATTATTTTCTCTAAGGTTGTAGACTTCATTTAATTTAAAAACAGGAGCTCTGTTTTGCAGTCGCAAACCTGAAAACTTAATCTAAACAGAGTCAAATGTGTTCCTTCCATTTGTTTTCTTCCATTGAGAGTCCCAAACTCTGAATAAGTTGTAACTGGGTCAGTTGGAAGAAAGTTATATTATGACAACTTCTATGAAGGTCACCAAAGTGGGTCTCCAGTCCTCTGTGGCTTGGAGGAGCTAAGCAGGTTTTTGGGAATTGTGATTACTACAATGGCAGAGATAAATGGAAGTAGTGTCATGGTATATTTGTTATACATTGACCTTGTTTAGTTCCCACCTAACTTTTTGAGCATTTAAAAATCATGTACTCAGAACAGACATCAAAATACTTCTGAAGTTTGATGTCAACTTACCTTAAAGTTATGAAGTGCCTAAAACTTTTGTTATGCAAAACCTTTCCCCTGGTAAGAAAAACATGGATATATTGGAATGAGTTGAAAGAGACACAATTACTGAGTAACTGAGGAACTCTCTCGTATGAAGACAGGCTCAGAGTGCTTGATGTGGGAGGGGTAAAAAAGATGAAGCCAGACCCTTCTCAGTGGTATTCAGCAAAAGGAGAAAAGGAAATGAGCATAAATGTAAATAAAGGACATGGAAACATTTAAAATTAATACTTTTTTTACTGTGAAGGTGTTCAAAGATATTTTGTAGTTTTCTCCCTTGGATGTATTAAAAATCTGGCTACAAATGGCCCAACTGTAGCTGACAGTCCTTTGAGTGGCAGCTGGACTAGATGATTTCCTGATGTCTTTTCTAACTTCAATCATCCTGTAATTCTGTGTGATTGTGGAAGAGCCATGAAAATCACTCTGCCAGACCTGGCAAATAGGTATTTATCTTTTAGCTTTCTCTTCAGTATTATTCCTGAAGCCTTGAAAAGAAAATATTATATATGTATAATCTCATACCATGGTGATTTGATAGGTGCAGCCAATACTTTCACAGAAAAAATATGCTGTGAGAAGTGACAGACTGTTGCTGGTATTCTATTCTAGAGTTCTCACAGGAGAGAGAAGGTGTATAATGTTGTTTGAAGAGCTAAACCTCATTTATAATGCCATCTCCCATAAGATATCAATGGGTGCAGAATATTGTACCCAGGCACACAGCTTATCAGAAAGAAAGTGAAGTAATACTCTCAGAGTCACGAACTCACTGAAAAGAAATGCAAATCTCTAGGGTCTGTCCTATCTTGTCACTTCCCTTGTGTGATAGCTTTAAGAAAGTTTCTTTTCTGAGAGAAACTCTGCATACTGCCTTATACTGTTTGCTGTAATCTGAGATTGAATTTCTACACTTAAAGACTGATTTCTTTTTCATCTGCTCTGCCTTTCTCTCCTGATGGATTATAGCAGGATTAGCAAGTCTGAGATAAAGACTAAATATATAAAAATGTCACTATTCATTCAAACAAGAGGTTTTCTGGCTTTCTAATATCAAATCTTAGTTGTTTCTTTGCTTCTTAGGCTACAGTCTGTGCCTAAAGGTTTGAATTGCTATGTCACATGAGGTTAGAGGAATTTAACTAGACCACAAATGAAGCTGCAATGATTGAAATTACACCTCTCTTTTATTTTTTTGCCCAATAGCAGGCATTCTGTCATCTTGGTTTCCATTGCTTTCTGTTTCTCAGAAAATGGATGAGGCATTTATTTGCCTCCTTCTGTGATACACATAATGCTTTGGGAGCACTCCTGTAAAGCTTTTTAACTGGAAGACCTATGAAAATAACTTAGATGGCTCTGTCAGGTCTGGCAAATAGCTGTCTGTCTTCTTGCTTTCTCTTCCATAACTGTCTTATACAGTAAGGCGTTCTGCTACGTTTCTCACGTTTCCCTGTGGTGTACAATTTTCTTCATGTTCAGCTGTCACTGTTGACAAGCAACCAACGGTAACTATGATAGTGGGCTGGCATTTTTTCTCCCCAGTTTGGTATTTTCCTTCCTCTTCCAATAAGGAAAATTGCCAAATCCTGCTGCCTCCCACTAAAACGTGAAAAATAAGAAAGTGTGATCAGTACTGTGTATTTCATGAGCTGAGAACAATGTAGCTTGTTTTCCAGAACTGTCTATAACTTAGCAAAAGTGAGGTCATACCTCTTCAGAATGTTGCTTGATGATGTTCCCCAATAAATTAAATATAATCAGGCTTTGGCAGGGTTATAGCATGGAGTCAGCACTCTGAGGTGCCTAAGATGATGATATTTCTGGCTGAGAGCAGAGCTCAGCCTCCTGGCTTATTGATCTGGTGGTAGACCTTGGCACCTGATGTAGCCGTGGGCTTTGGCAGAATCTGGAGGCTCTGCTAATTCATCTGTGATGGCTGCCAGGGAGAAGATCAACTTATTAATACTAAACTCTTCATAATACAGGTATAATTGTGTGACCTAGGTGTTAATGGTGTCCCTCTTCTCTCTTTCTTCAAATTACATAAAATAGAAGGGGTATAATAAAGGAGCCAATACTGAGAATTACATGAACTTCATACGTGGTGTGTTTGTACTTTCTTTCAGGAGGAAAAAATAATTCTTAAGTAGTAGATAATGGTTTTGCTTGTAGTGTTCAGAAAACAGATTGTTATAATAAAAAGCCTCTGGAATTACAGATGTATTGGGCATAATTTATCAAGTTAGAGAAATCAGTGTGGCAAAGTTCACAGTTTGGGTGAAAGCTTGCTTCTGAGAACACAGCTAGTACTTTTAAAGGCATGGTAAAGGAAAGTGTTCTCCTCCTTAAGGAAAGAGTTTTTTACACCAGTTATTTTTGTTACAGATGTGGCCTAGAGAAGCCCATCAATCTTCAAATCCCATTGTTCCAGGTATTGCCCTTCAGATCCTGCTTTGGTAGTTTGCCACAAAATAGATGACACCAAAACATTATTTCCCTGATTCTTGCTTTACAGTTTTGCCACAGAGCTCAAGTGAATTACATGAAACATAAAACAAATTCCAGGAGGGCTGGGCCACAGCCAGTTTTTAGGTCTATTTCAGTAGCTGACAGGATCTTTCTGTCCGTAAACCTAAGAACAGGCATTCTGGAAAAAAATTGAAATGAAATTCAAGCTGCTCGATCAAAACAGTGCATAATTAAAAATGGAGGATTTAGAAAAAAAGGAATAATGCAGAATTAGAACTCTTCTTGTGACTAAGCTAATTTATGTGATCCATTCCTTTTCATTGGGAACGCTACCTACTTCAGTGTGGAAACAACAATAATAGAATAGATGGGTTTAACAAGAAAGGTACACCAGTGCAACTCCAGATGAAAATATGCTAATCTTTACTGCAATGTTGGAGCCTGCAAGAGGTTTGAAAAAACATGTAATTTCTTAATGACAGAAAAAATATAAGAAGGTGACACATTCTCTCCTTTGCACCTATTACGAAAATACATAAAAATTATGATTTATAGGTAGTGAATCCATGTATGTACAGCTTATGAATAATTACCAGCTTGGTGAGGAGGAATATGTGACACACAGCAATCTAAACCACAGATTTAAATTATAAGCAAATGTAAGGCATGTTTTTAAAATGGCATATGAAAGGTCATGTTCATTTTGTAGGAGTATGAGCTCAGGATGAATTTGAGCTGTTCTGTCTTTTGATGCCAGGATAAATAAAAAACTGAACGCCAACAACCTTAAGCCACAATAAATCCTATATAATTCCTGCAAATTATGCTCAAATAGGAGTAAAAACCTTGAAGGATATTTTTAATGAGAAAGCATATTGAAGTTTCTAGTGCCTGAGTTAGAAATACACACATGGTTAGAAGCATTAGATTTTCATCTTGTCTCTATCCTAAAATACTAGATGATTTTATCTTCAAGTTTTGTGATCTACTATATTAATATTTAAGTTAATCTAAAATATTACGCTGCATTCTGGGGTGTGGATAATCAGCTGGCTGTACATGCCTTGTGTTGTACATATTTAAAGACAATATAAAAGTGTCCCTAACTTCAAAGTATTATCTAAAGCACTTCTATGTGACACAAGAATGGGACAGACTACCTAGATTATTGTTTCAGGGAGTGGATTTGGACATCAGCAGGTATTATAATGATATTTGGAATATTATTGTATCATATTACAATGATCTTTGGAATATTGTTACAAACACACATAGACTTCAAATTAAAATTATATTAATTATTTTATGCATTGCAAACCAAAATATTTTGTTATCCAATACAATCTCAGAATTTACAGTAGCAAAGGACAAGAAGTCCTCAAACTGTGGTTTGCAAGAAGAGAACTAAAGAGATTGAAATATGGTCAAGTCCAGAGTATTGTCAAATATAGTATCCTAATCATGGTTACTCCACAGAGATGACTGTATTTACATATCTTTATATTAGATATTTTAAAAATTATTTTGCCCCCCTGCTACATTTAATAGCTGTTTTATCTTCAGTACAAATACAGTAGTGAAGGACCCAAAAGCCCTCATATCTGAGAACACCCCAAAATAAAACAATTATGAATTCCTCTGTGGTAAGAATTATGGATTTAAGTTTTAATTGTGATGTAAGATAGAATTTTGCATTTGGCCTATAATTTGGGACTATTGCAGATGCCTTTGAAAACTACAACACATAATTGTACCAAACAGGAGATTCTGACATGGCTTGTACTGTGCTCTCAATCCTAGTCATCCTGACCTCTGAGCCATCAGGTCCATGTATACTCACAGGAATTTAAAATATGATTGTTAAAAACTAAGAGTTCTGTAGATGAAGTGATGATGATCAGCATAGCAGAAGCACTGACTGTTGCCAAGAAGTGCATTGCTGATGGATCAATTTAGAAAAAAATCTAGTTTTCTTGTTTAAAACTGGAACTTCTCGCCCTGATCTCTCAGTTTGCTAAACATTGCCGTGCCAGCAATTCCCTAACTGATATATAACATCCAGATATACTCGTTTGTGACAAGTTGCAGTCACAGTGTAGCTGTGTATCCTGACTGTGCCAAATGTGCATACTCAGCACAATCACTAATTCCCAGGGTGGCTGAGGAACTCTGCAGGCTGATCCTGCTGGCTGAGACAACTCATTTGACATAATGGACTGACATGACATGAGGGGCCAACCAAACTCCTAGCTGCCTTTACAACAATAGTGACAAACCATTGCAGAAGCTCTCCAAGAGAGAATTTCAGCCCATCCCAGAGGATTCCGCAGGCATTTCCTGCTGCTTATAAGCTGATTGATGGCACTATTGTCCCAGAGATGATCCCAGGCAACTGATGCTGCAGAATTGGCCAAACTGTACACAGATACTTACAATTATTCTATAGAACTGCTCGTGTAGTTGCAGAAATGGTCAAACATAACACTGGAGACATCTAGACTAGGTTTGCTCATTAGATTGTTTGCCAGCTGTGTTATAAGAATTCAGCAGGGAAGCAATTCAGTGAGTCTCACTAGATTCAGCTGAAGATGATTTTACAAAGATGCTTGCAACAGAGTTACAGGGTCACAGTTCAGATGTCAGCTGAAAAACTTGTTGGAGAGATTTGATTTCCTATGTGAATATTATCTTATGCAAAAAATGAAAAGAAATATATTTAAAACAAACAACATATTTTATGATTGTCTGTGCACCTGTTCTCATGTACATCACCTCCCATGGAAGTTTTAGAGAGGGGAATTGACAGAGAAAGGATTGTGGGGTGCTGAAACTCATGAGAAAGTGGGACTTTGTCTCAAAAGCAAGCTTTCTTATGGAGAGATAAATCCCTACTGAGCTGACATGAATAGAGTAACTAGATCAGTGTTGGAGGCCCAGAATTTGACCTTTGATATGCTGCTGTGGAGTTGTTAGGGATGTAACTTTTATAGTTAAATTGTAATTAGACTGGTATTATGAAAACACATCTAAGTGGCAAAAATAACAGAACTTACCTGTTAATATTTGCCTGGCAATCTGCTACGTTGATCAGCATATAACACCTCAGAGCCGCCCATCAATTATAACAATAAAAGTCCAGAATTTTCTCATCCGCCTCTGTCTGAAGGGGAGAACTTTGCCTTCTGGAATGCCTAACTATGGGTCCACTCCAGGGATACCTGGGACCAAGCTCATGTGGCCAGAACCTACTGTTAACAGCCTACTCCTCCAGAACACTGACAGCCAATTGCTTTTCTTGTCAGCAAGGAAAGGATAAATAGAAATAACCAGGGCTCTGTAATGTTGGAATATGCATCAATAGTCACTCTTTCACAAAGGCAATAAGTACCCAAATTCCTTCATGTGGATACAATTATTGCATAATAATTAAGGAATGGTTTAGTCTGCCCTGGTCTAAAGTGCAGCAAATTCCCATGCTCTATGTTCTGGAGAAAGTGACAAGTTGGGCTTTTCTGTTTTGTTTTTGCACAGTATGCGGGCTTTTTGGAGCAGGACTGCACTGGCTTTTTAGGGAAGGTCTGTTTTCTGGAAAGATAAGAAATTACATCCATTGAGACTCTTTCTTCAACATCATAAGGATCAATTTGAGCGTGCATGTCAGAATGGAACAGTGGCACAAGAAGTTATTAGAGAAACAGTTTTAATCCCAGATCACAGAACTAGAAATTTGCTGAAGCTGATAGTTATAGAAGTAATTGTTCTCTAATGAGGACTTATGTGTACCACTGTATGAAATTGTTCGATGAGTTTGAGATGCAGCTCAAGACAGCAATTTTCTCAATAGCAAGATCTGTTGCCCATTGTTGCTTTTTTTTGTTTGCAGACCTATTTGTCTGTGTGGATGCATGTTGATCCAGACCAGGACACTGATTAAAATTGCAAACCTAATTTTTTTTTAAGAGAGTGCGACATTGTTATTTTGGAGGGTTTACTTTTATTCCATTTCATTTACTAAACTAATTCTATAGCTGAAAAAAAGAGTTGAACTAGCACAATGCTGAGGCTGTTGGAGGGTAAGCCCAAAGAGAAAGGGACAGAAATTTTGCCCTTAGTGCTAAAAAAATATGATTAAAGGCACAGCTTCAATCCTGTGATTATAGTGGAGGTAGTGATTCATTAATGCCTGTATCAGCAATTTTGGTATCACAGACAAATACAGGCCCCTCCAATTTGTGGTCTGACTCCAGTTGATGCTCTCAGGGTTTCAAGCCAGTGAGGCTAATGGCCTGCCCCAGGAGAGGGTGTCCATTTCAGAGGAGTCATTTGTAGAGAAGGGCCTTTGAAGGATTGCTGGCTCTCCCTGCCAGAGAGGCCAGAGGCTGTAGTGAACACCCTCTATACTCAAGGAAGGTTTTTGTGGTCCTAGCTCTAACGTCACCACTAGACTACACTCTCTCTCACAAGCAACACCTTGTAAGTGTTTGAAGAGTTAAGAGTAAGTGTTTTAATTACAACTACTCTTTTATTAGTAATTATAACCGCTTATTGAACTGCAATGGGCAATATTTTGAAGAGATGTAATCAAGAGACGTAATGACCTCCAGAACAAGAGATCATGTAATGATTCCAGCTGAAAGGACACTGAGCTTGCATGCTGGGCATGGAGGCATCCCAGCCTCATGGAGCATGGAGCATGATGCTGGTCCATCAGGTGTAGGAGAGGGCATCTGGGGCACCACAGCATGCCCTGAAGACAAGGAAGTCTCAAAGGGAACTAGCTCACCTTCTGGGACACTGGGCAGCTTCCCCTGAAAGAAATTGATCCAGAAACAGAGCAGCCTTGAGGGAGGCAGGCCTCCTTGCTACATCCTGGATGTAGGGCAGCCTGGGGAGCCCTGGAGGACAATGGGGCTCTCTGATGGAACTCAAGGCAGGGCTCTCTGGGTGGGAGCAGGACACCCTGGATGGGAGCAGGACCCCCCTCCAGCCTACCAGAGCTAGGAGAAGAAGGGAGCCCCAGTGGGACTAGAGCACTAGGCTGGCCCCAAATGCTCTGCCTTGAGCGGAGAGGGGCATCACAACAGACCACTGGGTCTCAGAAGCAAGGTCCCCTGAGGCCAGCAGGGCACCATGCCAGGCTTCCCTGGCCAGGGGGCTCTCTGAGGAGAGCAAGGTATCACGGCAGCCTTCCTATCCCACAGGGGGGAGCTGATGTTAGAGCTGGAACTGAGTTTGTTCATAATTACACGATGGAGGATGACAGAGCAAAACTCTTCTCAATTAGGGTAGATGATACAACAAGGGTCAAGGGGCTCCAAATGGCTTGGGAATTCCCAAAAAACTCGGTGAAAGCTGTTTTTATCTTAGAGGAAATGAAAGCATTCATTGAGTAGGGCAGCACTGGAAGGCATCTCTCAGCAAGCCTGGGTAATCTCCATGTCTGAGCACTTTCAAGATTCATCTCACAGAGTGCTGGCAAACAGCCCCACTCCGATAATGAAATTTGGATGGAGACCTCTGAGGTTCATTCCATTCACTGCTTCTCTGGGTCTATAATTCTTGAATGATCAGCTGCTGTCTAAGTGCTTCTTTATTTCACCGATTCCTCTTGTTATATAATATTTATTATTAGTAGCTTTGAGCTTAACATTTTCTTACTTTGCATCACAAATTCTTGACAGAAGAATACTAGTCCACTGAGGTTATCATGGCATGAAATATTCATATTTGTTAAGCAGTGATATAGACAAATTTTGTTTATGAAACAGAAATAAACAGAAAAACAAGGGGAAATACTTAATTTTTGAAGTGCGCATGTGAGTGAATTTTTAAATACCTTTGAGTATTAGGAAGATATGAGCTAGAAAATAACCACTATTAACACACTTTAACATCAGGGTCTGGAGATATTTAATTTATGTTCCTAAACTTTCTTCCTAGATAGAGTGCTCTGAACCAAGGCTTAATAAAAACAGTTTAAGGGTTATGGACTTTATCTTATCTTACCCTATTATGAATTTAACAGGTTTGTAAGTGAGACATTAGTGGGCATCAGATGCATTGACCATGAGGCCAATTTAATAAATCACCTTGGTCTTATTGTCCACATACAGTAACTTGAGGAAAGTGGATTAAAATAAAAGCATGGATGTTGTAATGAGACATCTCTTTCAAACCATTTTGGTTATCTAACAAATTATTATGGAATATCATGGAGAGGAGCTAATCAAATATGGCTAATAAAGTGAGATATTCCAATATAATTTTAAATTGTATTTCATCTACTTTGGTTTCTTGACAAAAAATGTTTTAAAATTTGGCTTTTTGTTGTAGAAGGTTTCCGAAGATTTCAAAGGTTTCTAAGTGAAAAGAGTAATAAGCTTCTATGACAGAATAAAAAATCTGCCAATCTTGTTACTTTAAATTTAGGAGTTTTCTATGCCAGGTTGCAGTTTATATTTCATGTTGACATCTTAAAACTCGGGATTTGCATTTCCTTAACTAGACACACTCTGCTGCTAATGTATGTTAAGTAATGTCAGTGTATATTTACCCCAAGAAATAATATCAGACCACTAAAACTGAATTCCCAGAAGTGATGACAAGTCAGTTTGCACCTTAACAAGAGAACATCACATTCCCAAAAGCAATGAAAAATTAACTCTGCTCATCATGCCACATGCGCTGCAAAGTAGAGCTGTGTCATGGCAAATCTTATTATATATATTATCATATTATTTAATTATATTACTATGATATTTTTCTTGATTTAGTCCAAGCCACTAGGATATGGTTTTATTGCTAAATTTTGATACAGGCCCATTTTCACTCCCTTCAGCCCTGCCTCTTCTCTTTAAGACTTGCTAGATATTTTCTGCTTGGTGTCAGCCTCTGCTCCCTTCCTTTCTCCAAGCTGCCCTGGTTTCATGCAAAAACTCTAGCACCTGCTGTAGTTTCTGTTCCAAAGGTAAATGAATGTGAGTAGTGTGACCTTGAACATAAATTGAAGATTAATTACTTCAAAGAAAAAATAAATGTCCATTTAGAGCCAATTTTAAGTAAAAAAGAGGTAAATGCAACAATCCTAGTTAAACACAAAGGGCCTGATTCTCAGATCCATTGAGCTTAATATCTAAAGTACAGGTCAGATAGGACCAGAATTTTTCAAAAAGAGCACTTCTGAGGAAATGCTATCATTGCAACTAATAAGAGGTTATTACAAAACCTCTAATTACAAAAGCCTTCCACTAGAGGATGGTACAAATGCTTACTCTGTTTCAGGATAACCCATTTTAATACAGTACTTTAAACACTGACTACTGGTTGCACAAGGCCTTTTGCTTCATAAGAAAGATGAGAGAATCTCTAAGTATTTTAAAAATAATAAATTAGTATTTCTTATTTTGACTTTTTCATATTTTTTACTTATATATAGCTTATAAATCCCAAAAAAAAATCTGTTTTATCTATTTATAAAGTGTGATATTAAAATCTATGCTAGAGAATGCAGACTAATTGATGGTGTCAGACATAATAAATCTGTTTTGCTGATATGAAAGGGTTTAGTTTTGGGAAGGTTGTTTTTTTCCCTAGGAAACTTCAATGGGAATATGTGTTTGAAGAAAAAAAAAAGGTCTAAAAATAAACTTAAGACTTGTTTACTCTTGGAAAATATGTAGATATTTCTTTCCCTTCTCCTTTTTAATGGTTTCTCAGTCAAGCAAGGCATATTTATGCCCTTCTTCATATTTTCTTTGCCCATGAATTCATCCCTCCAAACAGATCCATCAGATTATTTTTTTCTTTTTTTTCCTTTAAACTCGTCCTTTATGGGATTATCTGTCTTAAGGCCATGTCTAGAACAGCCCAGAAGACAATTTTGTTAGCTGCAGAGAAAGAGAGACTATTGCTGTGTATTATCAAATTTCAATACCATAGGCCTTTTTCACTGGCATATTCCTTTAAAAAATTGCCTCACCTCTAATTCTTCACTGTAATATTCCCAAATTTAATAATGTTAAACTTTTTTTTTTCTAAGTATTTCCTACCAATCATGCAACAGCCTCTAAACTGAGATTTTTTGAATCCTCTTCCTTATCATAATTCCAACAACTGTAATTCCCTTTAAAATCTCCTGGTTTTATCAGTATCTTGCAGCACCTCATAAAGCAGATCTACCTTTGAATTTGACCAAACCCATTAACCCCTCTTATACAAACATAATCAAGGATAATGAAGAATATAATCACAGTAATGAAAACAAAATCACTCTGAGACTCCCTTAGTGATGCTTATCATCTTTCCTTTCAGAGCCTCTCACGTTTCCTTCCCACACTATTACAGCGCTTCCTTTCTGTATTTTAATCTCCATTTGAATGGAGTTTTGCTGCTTAAATAATAACAGTGCAGAAGAATCTACCTCAAAAGGAAAACACAGACATGGCAGAGAAAAATGCTGGAGTCTTAAGGGTTCTACACGCTGCTGCTATTGATAAAGCTTTGGTAACCAGTGCTCATCCAATGAGCTGGGATGATATACATTAAATTTCATTCATGTCTATGCTTTCCATGGGAGTGGGATGACATATCAGTGGTTGATCTTCCCAGGTCTTTGAAATTTGTAACTTGTACCCCTGACTTTATGATTCCAGCAGGGGAATACTTCCAGTCTCTGTCAAGTGCTAAGGAAAACTTTTTCTACCCACAGTTTGCATACCTGTGTTGCAGCCTACTTAAAAGGCTGCAAATGGTCTAAATTGGGACAATTTCCAATCTGCTCCCCTTTTTTTGTGTCAGAAATCATCACTTACTGCAGGTGAGTGAGCAAACATGAATTTTAAAGAAATCAATTTGCAATTCTTCTCTAGAAATGGCTATTGGAAAATTGCTTTTTCACAGCATATTCTTTCTGGGGATGTCACAGAAAAGAATGGGACTGTGATAGTTTTGGCACAGATGTAAAATATGAATCATGAAGAAGACTATCAGATTCTCAATTCCTAAGACCTTTCAAGCCCTCTGTCAGAATCATTAGTGCCTTGGGCTATTTGAAACCCAAATAAACCCCAATATAGCTCAGTATTATTGTAAATTTGCATGTTTGACTGCAAGATGAAATTTGAATTCTTGTTTTTAAAAGGAAAAGCAGACTAACCTGAAAAAGCTGAGTTAATTCTTAAACTAAGCCAATAGGCTGAATAATATCTGAAGCAGAGCGTTTTTGTTTCTCAATGGCGTCATGGTACTGTGGTCTGTGTAAGAACTGAGAATACAAACATGATTTGTGTATCACTGTCAGTGGGGTGACTTCTACAGATGATGATTGAACACAAACTTGCTTTTGCAATGCAACTTACTATGTTTTTTTGAGAGTATGAGTTTCCATCAGATTGTTCCATAAAAGAAAGCACATGACCCCAAAGAAACAGCAATTTCTTAACACAGCAAATGAGCTAATCAAATTAGACACACACCCACTTTGACATACTCAAGTGAATCTCAGAAAATTTTCCAAGCACTCTGCTTGTTCGTAATGCAAATATGCACATCTTTGCTTTCAAAACCACTCTGAGTTCTGTTCAAAGAACAAAAGTGCAATCTGCAGTATTAAACATCCAGCAAATAAATAAAGAATAAAATTAACCTATGTGCTGTAAAAATCATCACCTAAAGAAAAGGAGAAGCTGACAACCATAATAGAATACTTTCCTTTTTCAGGTTACTGCAAATGCAAAGTGACACTTTTATAACTTAGTTAAAAACCTGGGTCTACATAACCAAGTTCCGGTGTTCCCTTTCTAAAGGAGCTTACAGCTGCCTTTTGTCCTTGCTGCTAGAAACTTTCCACTCAACCAGAGAAAAGAAAGAAAACAACAGGTCTGTTTACCAAACTCTCTGGTTCGTGGCATGATATTTTAGACCAAAACACTTTTCCTGGCAGAATGTTCTAAGCAAGGAGATTTTTCCGCTGCAGTGGCGTGATATGAAGGCTCATGTTCTCCATCACCGCCCTTGCTCCCAGGGCAGATGCAAGCAGCACAGTGGCCAAGAGGGAGAGAAATAAACTCTGAAATGAAATCTTTCTTCATGAGTGTTATGTTCTGCTTATGAACATTTTAAAATGAGATACATTTTCTCATACCCTCATAAAAATCCATCAAAGCTAGCGATGTTCAGATTTTGTGTAGAATGCTTAAATGACAATGCACTATTAATGTGTCTCACTGTTTTCTGTTCAGGTTTCTCCTTTTCCTGTCAATCCACCAGTTGCCTTTGGCAACTAATTCTGTATCTTTTGGATAGAGAAAGAACAGTCTCTTCATTTGGGTCGATTTATCTGCGGCTGCTTGATATTTGATTTATCCAAAATGGAAAAACTGACTGATGTTCCAAAACAACAAAAAGCCTATTTTTCTTTTCTGTTAGATCAGGCATGGTGATCCAAAACAATGTATTTTATTCTGTAACTGTAGCTAAGAGTTATCTTTCTCACTAGAAGGATTCTGTTTCGTGCAGGAAATTTGATAAGCTAGTTTATTCTTGTATAGCCAACATCTTTACAGCAGCTTCACTAAAGAATAAAATCAATTAAAATCCTTTTGAGTTTTGAGTTGAACTCCATTTCTTTACAAAAGGCTGCTTAACCTACACAGTGAATGAGAAAGCTTTTCATCTACCAAATAGGAAAGTCACCATTTCCAAAGACAATAAAAATGACAAAAGTAATAATCTGATTTGCGTTCTTCATTAGCCATATTTTAATGCACAATTGATTTTAGCAAATTTACAAAGGCAATGTTTCATTTTGTCTAGTGAAAGGACCATATTATACAAATCTAGAGAGAAATCATCTTTATAAAAGAAAGTAACTAAACAGTACAGAATGAATAATAAGATCATAGGAATCAAGCTTTCTTCCTTCCAGATATTTCAGACATACTCCAAATGAGTTGTTTGATTTTCCTGGATTTAATTTATTCTACTCTACAAAATTAGATGAAACAATCTTCTTTACAGATCTCACTAAAATGTTCTCAAATTTATTTATGTGAGCCTGTTTATGCTGATGTTGCAATTCTTACATGAAACAAATTTCACCATTTGTAGCTGTGGATCAGCAGCACTGTTAGATAGAAAAAGCATGTTAAAATTGGTTGAACCTTTTTATGAACTGCTTTAAGCTTTCTTTGGGAAGCTGGGAAAAGGCCAATGAACTTCCATGTGCAGTCTCCTGATAAATCAGTGGAACAGACAGATCAGTGGAGCTGAGAGGTTTCACAGGAGTAGGGACAAAATTTAAATTTAACTCTTGGTTCTCATTTAAGTTTTAAACAGTCATCACTCACAGGGTAAAGACGGGTAAAAATCCATCTGCATGTTCTCAGAAGTTGCATATTGCTTTATTTACAGGAATATGATTATCTCAGCAGCAAACTTAGCACTCCCTACTCCCTCCTTAAGCCACATGCTTAAGTTCAGTAGGAATCCTTATGGTGAAAGGACTAGGCCTTGAGTAGTCATCAAAAAAGCCTTGCATAAAACAGGCTTGGAGAATGAATGGAGGTGTCTTGGGAAAGCTCTGAGAGAATAGAAACAAAACACTTTTGCAGGAGGGAGGCAGGAAACTCTGCACGGTTGCTTTCTTGTTTACTATTGAGTGATTTCAGTCTCCAGAGCTGTCAGGCCAATACATGGCACAAATCCTAAATCCACTTAAAACAGCCAGCTGATTTTGATATAAGCATGCTTTTCCTTGACTTGCCAAGAGTACTGAGGGAGTCTCTTAATTAAGAGCCACAGTTCATTTGTTATACAAAGACTCCCGTGGTTTTTTTACACCTGCTTTGTGAAGTGTCTCTCTCTAGGGAAAATACAGCCAAAGCATTTTGTTCATTTTGAGTTCTACTTTAACAGCTTCTGTATCACCTTGCAACATGCTGCAAATTAACTTTTTAAAGAGGTATCATCTTTTCAACTCCATTCATTGCATTTACAATAAATTTGTTGGAGCAATCATTAGCTATAGATTTCATCTTGGCGTTCATCATTCCTACTTAGTTTGCTCATAATTTCTTTTTTCTTTCTCATGATTAAGTCTAGGCATGTTTGATATAAGCATGAGACAGGAAAGAAAATGAGGCTAAGGACCTCATTTTTTTCTTTTGATAGTTACTCCAGTTTTGCTAGGAAAGTGAAAGCCATGAAGAAGTGAGCAACTGTTAAACTGAGAACTGTGCTGTGAGGAACCTCCCATGTTATCTTCGTTGGTAGAACCTCTTCCATGTATTTGAGACGTTTGGGGTTTTGTTATTTCTTTTGGTATATTTGATTCTGATGCTTTTAGGAATTCAGAAGTAATTCCCTTTTAAAACTTCTTTTTGAGATGCACCAAAATTTCTCTCCCAAGGGCTATAAAATTTTGGATTAAGAGTCAAGAATCTTTTGCTTTAAGGACTCTCATCATTATCTAGGAACAAGTAGTAGTAGAGAGATGCTAAGTTTGATATCCAGAAGCAAAATCCTCTAACTGAAGTACTGTGCCAATGATCTTAGTTAAAAAAGGCACTCAATCAAAGTCTTTCATTGAGCACTTCTGTTTGGAAATTCTTGTGTATTTGGTCTTACTACACTGATAAATTAACAAAAAAAATTTGTAATCATGCATAGCTAATCATCTTAAAAAGCCACAGAATGGCATATATAACTCGTCTTTTATAATGTACCTGAATTTCCATGCTTATGTAAAAGGATAGACAGAACCCCACTGGTTATTTAGGTCTTAATGCCTTTGAATGAAGCTTTGTGGGCTGCCTTGGAAGTTCTGGAAAGTGTCTGAACTTATGCAGTCTTTGCTATTTCAAAGAATATTTTCAGGCAAGGTCTGGAGACAAACATCTCTTGTTATTGACAGAATTTAGACTGGATTGATTTAGACCAAAGTCAGGTTTCATAAAAGAGAGCAGAACAATGAAATACAAAAGAAAAGTACTTTTGCTTACCTCTTTGAACTGATAATATGAGAGACACATGAGAGGCAGAACTTTAACTGTTAGAGACTGAACACATGGTAAGATTTCAAATAAATGGCACACAAAAGATCTATGAAGTATTTCTACAATGTCTGACTAGGAATTGTATTTATTATGTCTAAACCTTTATCATTTGCTCCCCAGTGTTTTTTAGAAACAAATGGATGACTGTTATTTTTTGATATTTTGTTGTGTACTGTGCTGGTGGACACTCCAGTGGGAAAGGGATCTCACAGAGACCAAGCTAATGAATGTTTAGAGAAACCCCAAAACTCTAAAAGCATAATTCTGCAGGATATTTCTGCAAATACACACTCCTCTCAGAAGGTGCAACTGTTTGAGGGTATTTCTAGTCACCTGTATGTCTCACAGACTTTTGTTGAGCCCATAAAAATATCTGAAACGTGCTAGAATAAAATAAACCTACTCTTTTGGTTTTTTTTCCATGAGAACTTCTTGGTGTCCAGTTAGGTTGAAGAAAAGCCACATAGGTAGCCAGTACCAAGTGGAAGCTGCCTGGAGGCTCCTCTGTTGCAATGATCTGTCTGTGTCCAAGGGATTTGTGTCCAACAAAAGCCTGAAGACCACGCAGTATGTATGGCACAACACATACCTGAGCTTATTCTTGGACCTGTTGTGTCCATCATTAACACCTCAATGCACAGCAGACTCACCATCAGGATGATTGCAGTAAAAATACATATTTTTAATGAGACATTAATAAAAAAGGTGTATTAAGATATATTTACCTGAGGTTATCTCCCACTTAAATTTATGTCTCTTCAATTACAAGCACATTTTAGATAGCTGCAATTATCATAATCACATTTTACTTGCATTTTCCTCCTAGTTTTGACTTTTCATAATGCATCAGTAAATATGTGTCATTTCATTCTTGAAGTTACCTCTGTTCTAACACCTGGCTACTCAACTGAAGTCAAGAATCAGTCATTTCACAAGCAGCTATACTTGGAAAGGAGGAATTTCTTCCTTCTTCAAAGGCTAAAGATTTATCAGAGATTGTCTGATTTGGATGTATACTGAGTTCCCTTTGCAACGCTTTGACTGTGAAGGAATCACTAAAGCAACTGCAAATACAAGAGACTATTTTTTACACTGTACAAAGACATGAAAATCAAAAGATTGTTCGTACTCCCCACAGGCTTGAGGAGTAACAAAAAATTTGTAAAGAGACAGGGAATAGAAAGAGGATAAAGCAAAAATTGCATTCATGAGCAAATCAAAAATAAGGAATTAATTAATTAATTTCAGTCAACAGGCAGACATTTTGACACATCCAGGAAAGTAGGGTTTAATGACACAGAATGGTTACTTGGAAAGACAAACACAGCAAATCTGAATCTCCACCCTCTCTCTTTTCCCTGGATTTTTACACTGAGTATGATGCCATGTGTATGGAACATCCCTTTGGTCACTGGGGTCAGCTGCCATGGCTGTGTCCTCTCCCAGCTTCTTGCACATCCCCAGGCTACTTGCTGGCAGTGCTGCGTGAGAAACAGAAAAGGCCTGGATGTTGTGTAAGTGCTGCTCAGCAGTAACAGAAGTTTCATGTATTATTGACACTGTTTTGGTCACAAATCCAAAGCACATCACCACATAAGCTACTATGAAGAAAATTAGCTGTGTCTCAGCCTGAACCAGGGCAGGGTGCCAAAAGGTACCTGCATGTACTTTCTATGGTCCTCACATGAATTGGAGTGAGAAGGTAAAGCCCAGCTTGTTCCCAGAAGATCTCTATCAAGGCACAGTCAATCACTGCCGTGTGGTGTTCAGTTACAGATCGAGGGCTTTCATATACCTCAGTGGAGCCTGTGTAATTTCTCCAGTCTGCTAGGGTCCCTTTGGAAGGCAGTTCTATCCACCATCACAAAGCTCTAGATATTCCTTGTCTAAGTTGTCCACTTATGAAAGCAGAACTGCTGCACAGAATTTAAAAAACCCATCTAAATAAGAAACAAATAATTGCATTTACAATTTTAATTTGTGTGTTTCACAGTGATTCTAATACTCTCTGCCAACATGCAGTGATTTTAAACTGTATAAATAATTTAATTTTTCCCTCCAGAGAATTGTAGATTCCTTTGAGTAGACAGCAGTATAGATCAAAGGCATTTGGAATGTTTCATCTGGTAAAGGCAGATAGAGAAAGGAATGGTATAAGCCTTGTTCACATAAAAAAACCAAAAAACAACACATTGAAGGTAGTGGTTAGTTGGCATTACATCTACTGGAGGAGGAGGAGGAGAAGAATAAGAAGGAGAAGGAGGAGAAGAAGGAGGAAAAAGGAGGAAAAAGGAGGAGAAGAAGAAACAAAAGCAGCAACAGCAGAAGATGAAGCAGAAGCAAAAGAAACAGAAGCAAAAGAAGCAGAAGGAGAAAAACGAGCAGAAATGCAGCAAAAGCCACAGCAGAATAAGCAGGAGGAGAAGAAAAAGCGGAAGCAGAAGAAATAAGTAGAAGCAGAAACAGAAGAAGCAGAAGCAGATGAAGAAGAACCAGATGCAGAAGCAGAAGCAGTGAATGAAGAAGTGGAAGCAGAAGAAAAAGAAAAAGGAAAGGGAAAAAAAAAAGAAAAATAATTATTGGAATTACTCCTGGAGATTCTTACACATTGGTTTTCATCTTCCCTTTACCAGACTAAATATCTCCTTTGCAGATCAAGTGCTCTAGATCAAGAGCAGATCAGGTTCTCTAGGCCCTACAGCATTTAAGCATGCCTCTGCCAGACCCTTTCCAAGTTTTTCCACATCTTTCATTTATTATGAGCTCTTCAGCTCAAAATTAACTGAAATTTCCCCAAGTCATTTCCCTAATTGATGTATTTTAAATTGTTAGGAAAGCTAGGCAAGATCCTAGGGACCTAGCCTTCCAAGAGATGGATCTGGGTGTTGTCCTTCATCCAAAGTAATATGAGCAAAAGAAGTGGCTTAGCTCTGATAGGAGAATTCTAGCTCAAGATTGCATTTTCATAGGCTGATAGTAGCTAAAAAATGCAAAGTGGTGCCTCGCAGGGCTGTCACAGTTTCCTATAGACAGATCTGCATGTTTTAGCACAGAAGAGGCTTCACTTTCAAGATGGTTTTCTTGAACCAATATATGCTCCAGCAGTTAAAAGATATTGTGATGGTAAAATAGATTTTTTTTTGGTCAAATGAGAGAACTCTCATTGGATTTTCTTGCCTTCATAGCTTAACTAACCATCAAAATATGAGGTTTTGCATAATTTTCCCCTTCTTTGAAAAGCAGCATGTACAGGAAACATGAACCCCAATGTCTGGATTTTCATCAATTTTCTGCATTTTTGATGCTGCTGTATTTTGCAATCAAACCGGACCTCTCCCCACTTTGTACAGTTCCTATGAAATGAAAATACTCTTATCTACAAACCTCAGTCACAAACCTAGTGAACTGAAATAATCCACACCAAAAAAACATTCCCCTTTTACCTGCTTTGTGCTGACACAAAATAGTTTATTATAGCCACAGAGTTGTCACCTAATTAAGCAAACAGGTTTCTGTAAAATAATGGTGAAATCTTTATCTTGGTTGATGCACCATTCTGTGTTCAGAGCAAAGATGGCACTGTCACAGATTGACACGTGTGACACAATGTGTTGTACAAAATAAGAGAAGGAGGTGGGGATGTGGACCTTGTATGAGGATTTTCGTGCTCACATGCTGAAAGAGAATTCTGATCTCCACCCTGGTTGGTCTATTTTGACGGAGCATGGGCTTTCTCTTACCTGGGGACAATGTGCACTAATAACATCCAATTGTCCTCAATAACAATTTAGGATAAATAACAAGCATAAACAAGCACACTGATGCAAAGTGTAACAATACAATGAGTGTTCTGCTCAGCAAGTGCTGCTCTCTCACTGACTACTCCAAAGAGGTGCATGATAGACTCGAAGAGAGTACAAAGACACACTTGCTGGCAGAGGAGAGAGATTCCTTCCATACTTAGCAGTGTGAGGGAGAACCTGGGAAGTTGTTAGAGTGTGTATGGTCTTTCTGGTCCACGCTGAGGAGTGTTCAAGGGAAACATCTCCGGAGGGATAACAAAGTTTTGGTGTCAAGCTCTGCTTCATCCATTACATTTGCTACTGGTTTAAAGAAGGGAGTTTAGAACTTTTACATCAAAAATCCTCCAGGACATGGCTCAAAAAATCAAACAAGAGGACTTCAAAGGTTAAAGAAAATGATGTTACAGAAAGGAAGTAAGAGCAGAAAGGGGAAAATGGGGAACACTACCCAACTTAGAGAACATCTAATCTTAGCAGCTTGAATTTTATTTAGGGAATGATTTACTGCATTCTACTTTATTTAGTTCTCAGAACAAAGCTAGGGCATTTTTTAAAATATCTTTACTCCTGACAAATATTCCATGGACACAGAAACCAGGCAAACTATATTCGCAAGTGATACCTAAAAAGTTTTGTGGACAGCAAATTGATTGCATGCTTGAAATATAATATAAGGGGAGAGGGATGAAAGAACATAATACTGAACAGCATTTTCCAATGTATTATTTCTTACACAACTATGGGCTATTATTCTGCAAAGTTAATGAACATATGCTTAGATTCCAGCCCCAGTGTAGCTTTGACTAGAGTACTATGTTAAGATTTATCTGCAGGTCTAGGTGCTGCTGTTTGTTCAAGAAGTAAGGAATCTTATGCAATTGAAACTAAACCAAACGAAGCAAATAAACAAATAAATATTTCATAGTGAGTGTAGCATTAAAACCCAGGCCATCACACAACCAGATAGACACTTCATGAGTAAGCTGACTTCATTCTTATATAGTTTTGTAGATCACATAATGGGATTATTTTGTAGAACACAGAAAAGTGAAGCTAGAAGGAACATTGACATCACATGATACTGATCATACCTGTCTTAAAGTTGTTATCTGCCTCCCAACTCCTATTTCAAAAGAAAAACAACATAAGATAAACCAAACAAGAAACCCAATACAAAACAAACACCAAGACACATTGTTACTCTCTTTGAAAACATTGTCACAATAACTTGAGGTTCAGAGATTCATTTTGCAATGCTGATACCACATGAACAGAGAAACAAATGGTGTGATGTAATCTGGTTAATATTTGTAAAAGCAATGAGACTCATGACATTGCTTGAAAGAAATATGAAAGATTTGACAACTGTGAGAAGGTGGGACTTTGAAAAGATGCAAATTATCTGTCATGAAATATTAAATTTGGTTATCATCCTTTGAAAACTTCTGCATCAGTCAAGAAAAATGCAGAGAATGTGAATTTTTGATTCTACAAAAAGCTAATAGTCTAATCTTCTGCTTTAATTAAAACATTAAGCTGGGCAGATATTCCCCACTCATACATCAGTATGTCAAGATATTTAATGTAAGATTACTTCTTGGCAGTTATTTGTCACAAATTATAATGGTTAACAGCTCTTGCACTTTACTGCAGGAAAATAGGGGCAGGCATATATGAGTGTCAGTATTTTTCCAGTCACAGTGAATGTTCACAACAACACTGTTCAGTGAGAGGAAATTCCATAGGACATAGTGGCAAATTTGCATTTAAATGAATGCCTTCTATTTCTGCATTCCAAATAAAATGCACCATCTGCAGCTAGACAATATATCTAAAGTTAGCATGATCCAAAGAGCTCCAAGGTACAGGATAACAGTTCCCTTTGGTAAAAACAAGTGGCACGCTAGGTTTGGTCAATAGTTAATATCTCTGACAGAAATACAAAATCTGTTTGTGTATCTCTCCTTTCAGAATGAGAGAAGAATTTGACTCTTGAGGAACTACTAGAAGATAAGTCCATGATTTTTATAAATATTCATTATTTGCAGATGTTCCACTAGCAACTAATAAGATTAAAATTTTAGAAGTATTCATTGTTTGAGGTAAAGGAGAGTTAATTTTCTTCATAATTGTTTATCATTCCATGCTTTGGATTTGTGACCAAAACAGTGTGAATAATACACCAAAGTTTTCAATACTGTGAGTAGCAATTACACAATATTGAGGCTTTTTTTGTTTCTCATAGGGCCCTGCCCATGAGTAGGTAGAGAGTGTGGTAGAAGTTGGGAGAGGACAGAGCAAGGACAACTGACCATAATGACCAAAAGGATGTTCACACCATATGGCATCACACTGAGCAATAAGAGCTGGGGAAAGAAGAAAAAAGAGGAAAGATCAGAGTCTTGGCATTCGTCATCCCATTACGCGTGATGGAGAACTGCGTGCCTGGAGATGGCAAAATATTTGCCTGTTGATGGGAAGTAATGAATGAACTCCTTATTTTCGCCGTGCATACAGCCTTTGCTTTACCTATTAAACTATCTTTATCTCAACCCATGAGTTTTCACACTTCCACCCTTCCGTTCATTTTCCCCATCCCACTGCAGGGGAGTGAGCGTGTGGCTGCGTGGTGCTTAGCTGCCTACCCAGGTTACACCACAACAGTACATTTTTAGTTACCTCATCCCCCTCAACACCAATATTTCTTTCATAACTGTTCCCAATCCTGCATTATGTTCTTGCACCAAATATTCTTGGTATGCCACATATGCTTGGATAAAGACACTCATAAAGACTAATTAATTAATCCGTTAGATATGCTACTGAAATTTTACCATGAAAATAATAATCCTTCCAAATACTCCTTCCAAGTTTATTGTATTAAACACTGTCATTTCACAACTCTTTCTATGAGTCTCTCTTCTAAGCCAAGTGGGTCTAGTGGGTTAACAGCTTCTCATAAAGGAATATTCAGCCTGTGGTCCTCAACTTCCCATTGTTTAATTGCATGCCTCTAGATACAGTATATATGCTTGGGATGACTGAATAATTCCTGAGAAATGTACACCGCCATACTCCAAAGACACAATGTTATCTCTAAGATGATCTTACAGATCACTCCTGATTTTATGTCCCTTTGAGAGGGAAGAAGTAGAAAATGCATTTGAAATACTGTGTGATCCTCCATCTCCTATCTTACCAATTCCAAACCCTTACATTACATATTTTTACACCTCCTAAACAGAAATCCAAACACATGTTCCTGTCACTGCCACACAACTCACCCAAAAGATGAATTAACCTTACCCACCCTCACCTCGCACTGCTGTTTCCTCAGTTCTTTATCCTGTGCTTCCCTGCTTCCATGTTTGGAATACTGCTGTGTTTTACTTCCAGCCACTCAGTATTACACAGCCACATGCTGCCTCCTCTCCCCTCTGCAGGATGGGAACTAGAAAAAGGTAAAATTCACAGGTTAAGAACACTTTAATTATTGAAATAAAGTAAAAGATGATGATGATGATGATGACGATGATGACGATGATGATCGTAAAAAATAATTTAAAAAGGGAAAAAGGCAAACAAATGATGCACAATACAGTCACTCACCACCCACTGCTCAATGCCTAGCCCATCCCTGAGCAGCAACTCCCCTCCATTTAAATACTGAGAATAACATTGCATAGTATGGAATGTGTCTTTGGCCAGTTCAGGTCAGCTGTCCTGGCCATGCTCCCTCCCAGCTTCTTCTGCACCGCTTGCTGGCAGAGCATGAGAAATTGAAAAGGTCTTGATTCAGAATAAGCACTACTTAGCAACAACAGAAACATCAGTGCATTATCAACATTATTTCACACTAAATCCAAGACACAGCACTGTGCCAGCTACTAAGAAAATTAATTCTATCCCAGCTAAAATCTGTACTACATCACTTGTTTCAAATAAGGTATGTCATGCCACACTTCCAATACCCTATTTATCATCTTTCCTCTTTTTTGGTATATGCACACAGATATATTCTCTTAGCGTATGGACCATTTATTGAGTTCATTTAGTCCATGAAATTGGGCTCCATCTGTCATAACAATCTTTCAAGGCAGCAAAGATGGTGTGTGAATTGTTGCATGTTGAAGTCAGTTCTGATTCCATCACTGCTGCGCTTGTCCAGTTTCATCAAAATTCAGTTTTCATTAACGTGGCAATCAAAAGGAAGTGGGGTGCAGATCCCAGTGTGATGAGCATATAGCCACTGCACAAGTAATGATATATAGTGTTATCTAGCAACTAACATCAGGCAATTTAATTGACTGGCTATTCTTACCACAAATCAAATCCCCCTGAGGCACACACTGGACTTCCCCATCCTCCCACTTTACCCAGCAAGGGCACTCAGGCTCCTGAGTAAAAGCAATCCTATGGATGGGTCAGCCTTTGCCTGAGACAGGAATAACCCAGACCGTTTTCCCTGGAGTATTTTTTATGCCCACTCCAGGAACTTTATCCTAGTCTACAGTCATAAAATTATGGGCAGGGCCAGATCAATTGGTAGATTGCCTGGTGTTGATTAACCAGGTTGCCTTTGCCAAATGTGTAACCCAAAGTTTGAGGGTCCCACCATCCATTACTTTCAGAGTAGTCTTTAACAATCCATTGCATTGTTCAATTTTTTCCAGAGGCTGGTGCATGACAGGGGATGTGATATATCCACTCAGTGCCCTTTCCTTTGGAAGTGAGTCCATTGTCTGGAGCTCTTTCTAGAGTAACATATCACAGAGATTTGCTTTACCCTAAACAATATCTGAACTGAATTCTACTGTAGGGTGGATCCTAGCAGAAGGGCCAAGTTTGTTTTGAGGTAACTCAAAGGATATTCAATATCTTTAAAAATCTCACACGTTACTGTAAACAGCCTGGGGAGGGGGGAAGGAAGAAGGAAGGAAGGAAGGAAGGAAGGAAGGAAGGAAGGAAGGAAGGAAGGAAGGAAGGAAGGAAGGAAGGAAGGAAGGAAGGAAGGAAGGAAGGAAGGAAGGAAGGAAGGAAGGAAGGAAGGATATATTTGTCCCCTAGGTTGGCTCTGCAAGAAGAGGTGGAAAGTGTAGTTATTAATAGTTCCCAATAGATGGCTCCCAAAACACAGAGGTGACAGCAATGCTGAGCACACACATCACACGTACCAGATTAGTTTCACAACCAGTGATTCGATCTAATCATAAGCCAATATTGCATAGAACAACAAAATGACAACCTTAGCCCTGACCTCGAGAAGAAGAGACAGCACAACAGGGAAAACATACATCAAGTGAAGTATATAAGCACACATGCAGAAACTTGGAGAGCAAATAAATCAGCAGTGACTATTGAGCTACTAAAATGAACACTTAAAACAATTTTGTTTTAACATGCTCTGGTCAGATCTGTTGTTTTCTCAGTTCTTTTTTCCCAACACTGGACACCAAGAAGGACTATTGTGGTTTAACCCCTGCTTGCAACTAAGTACTACACAGTCACATGCTCATGCTTCTCCCACACACAATGGAATAAGGAAGGGAACTGGAAAAACATAAAATTCATGGGTTGAGAAAAGAACAGTTTAATAATAATAGTCATGGCAAAAATAATTTAAAACGGAAAAGGAGAAAGCAAATTAAACCCCAAGAAAAATTAGTGATGCACAATACTTACCACCCACTGACTCCCCAGCCAACACCTGTGCAGCATTTTCTGGCTTCTGGCAAAACTCTCCCCAGTGTATGTACTGGGCATGATGTTCTCTAGTACAGAATATCCCTCGGGCCAATTTGCGTCAGCTGTCCTGGCCATGCTCCCTCCCAACTTCTTGTTCATCTGCTCACTGACAGAGCATGGGAAACTGAAAAGTCCTTGATTTAGAGTAAGCTCTTCTTAGCAGTAATGAAAACATCAGTATGTTATTAACATAACTCTTACAATAAATTCAGAACACGGCCCTGTGCCACCTACTAAGAAGAATAACTCCATTCCAGCTGAAATCAAGACAAATATCCCTCTCTGCCTGAACATTACCACTCTGTCCTTGCCTGGACGTTTAAAACCATTTGAGTTCTTGCAGAAGCTCCAAGGGATTTAGAGATATCAGCTCCCATTATGGAAGATTAAAAATGAGCAGAGACAACTTGTCTCTGAGCCAAGGCAGCACTTCAACAGCTGATACAAGACAAGGTGATGTGGGACATGAATGGGGGTTTTGGGTGGCCTTTTCCAGGAAAAATACAGTAGAAACAAACCAGAATTTACTGTACAATAAATAACTACATGTTGATTGCAATATTCTGCCATTTCCCCTTCCTTTCCACTGGCACTGTTATCCTGCATATGGGAGACATAGGTTAAAAATAAATTCACTGCATGTATTTGAAATTTCACACCAAAAACTAAACTAAAACCAACTCAATCAAACCTTTGTGAGAACTTTCTGGAAAATAAATACTGGGAAAAATTAAATATTTTTTGCTAACTAAGCCACTGACTAATTTTTAGGATTTTTAAAAACTCCTGATTTAATATATGGTGGAAGAAAGTTTTGGGCTGTTTATAGTGAAGGTAGGAGGTGTTAAAATTGGTTTCTGTGCTGAAACTCACCAACTACAGAACAAAGGATCTTTTAATTCCTAGTAAGAGTTGCACTGTCAGAAAACTAGAGAAAATGCACCTAAGTATCCCTGCATGTATTGGCAAAGTTAGGAGTAAGGAAATTGATTGACATCCATGTGGAAGCCTGAAAACAGACTAGAAGTTATGGACAAGCATTTTATGTTGAGTTTTGTGAGGGGAAAGCTGAAACTCCATTGACAGTTTATGCAAATTAGACCATGCAAAATCACCTAATGTTGCAGTTAATAGAAAACAGGTGAAGCCAACCAAGTGTAGAGAAATAAGGCAAACAAGCAGATTCCAAAGAGGAATATAATATCTCTTTGAGAGTTGTGTGCTTGAACAAAATAAACACCCAATGTTAAATACGAACAGGTTTTACCTGTCAAATGTAGTGGGAAAGAGAAAGAATTGCATGCAGTGGTGCACTCAGGATTTTAACTTCTGATCTAAGGCACACAGATTAGACAGGGTAAGTGCGAAGAGTATTTTAAGAACACAATGTTCTCAATCTCAATGGCAGTTTGTTGTTCTGCATGAGTTATGTGTTGTTTGAAAGACAACGTGCATCTTCAGTGGGCAAACAAATACCAGAGAGCAAGCCAAACAGAGGGATAAAGAAAGAAGAAAGATATACAATTCACATTGGACTCAAGAGATGCAGTCTTGGGAAGTGTTCAGGAAGAGATGACAGTGCTGAAGTTGTGAAACCCTAAAGAAATTGACAGCAAAATTTAAATTGCTACTGTAAGAACAAAGAGATATGAGAACTCATGTTTATATTGAAAGTTCAAGCAGGAATGTTGAATGCATGATTTTACATAAAAGACTTTAAATGGACATTAGGTACTTAAAGTCAGATTGTACTCACTCACTTAACTAAAAACTGGATAAACGGATGGAATATTGGAAGTTCTATTCCAAAAGTGATTACATAAAAATTGCACCTTCCTACTCAACAGATTTGATTGCTGTGTTTATTCAGAGGCAGATCTATTTACCTCAAAGACAAAAATATGCATTTACAACTTTTATTCGTGTCCTGTCTCCTTGCAGAACCCACATAACTGAGCCAGGGGTCTAGATGTTCTTCATTCTTGTGCAACAGCTAAATTACTTTTCATGTTTCTACCAAATATACTTGTAAGAGCAATCAGATCAGATTCAATGCAGATATCAGGGAAAGAAATTTTACATTCTGCATTTTGGATTAGACCACAAAAGATTTTATTGGTTCCTCCTGGTCTTAAAAATCCGACTAATTTGACTAAACATTATTTTAAAATACTGGCTTCCCTAAAAGTCATGGGTTTTTCCACTGACTTCAGTCAAACTTAAAACTATGCAGACATAAACTAATTCCCGTTTTCTGTCATTTATTGGCATAAATGTAATTGACCTCTAGGAAACAAAATTCTTTGGTTGGTGCTGTTGCGTTAAAGAGGCTTCATCCAGATTCTCAAATATCATCCACTGTTTGTAGTGTCATACAAAAATATATATATGTTTATATACATTTGCTTCACAAAAGTATTTACAGGAAACACCTAGAACAGACATCTCAGCAAGGTTCTTAAATTCAGATTGTACTCTCATATTTAACTAAAAACTGAATAAGATGTAAGTACTCCAACTACCTATGCAATGTGAACTATTGAGATTCAACCCTTGATTCTCTCCATTATTCTTTTCAGTCTTTTAATCTTCCCAAAATGAAAAGTGAAGTTTTTCAATTCAACTTACACAAAGTTCTGGTAGCATGATATAAGCTGAAATTAAAGGTGAACAAATTTTGGCTCTTTCAGATAAAAACTTCTGATTAAGTCAGAACAGGTCAAAGAGAGCAAATAGAGTATCTGAAAATAGTTCTCCTAAGAGCTAAAAAAAAAATCTAATAAAAAAGAAAATCTAAAAGGCAAACAACCTCTGCATTAGAGTAGAATTGCATGCTTAAAAGTAATCTATAGCCAAAAATATTGTAATTTAAATAGAAAAGAAAGTTTAAGAAAATTTCAGTGAGTTTTCAGAAATAGGCATCTTTAAAGCAAAGTGAAGAAAAAAATCTATATTAAGAAGTTGTCATATAAAATGTGCCTGAATTTACCTTTAAAGATATTAAAAAGACCCTTGTTCATAGCTTAAGTGATGTAAACTGGAACAGCACTACTAGGAATCCAAACCATTACTATTTATTTTTATTATCCTTTGTAGCATGGTATGGTCTATCAGAGCTAAAGGTTTTGGGCTATTTATAAAGAGGAAACATGCATGAAGGGACCATGATGACCACAATGCATTTAAATGAAAATGCCTTACAGCTGATAATCTCTAGACTTTAAAAATATATATATGTAATTTATGAACTCAGAGAATATTCTAGTTGAAGAAAAATAGACAAAAATTCTACAGGATGGTGCAAATACATCACAACTAAACACCAAACTCTTCCAGCAACATGTAGGGACACTAAATATTGTTGAATGGAAACTCTACAGAAGCAGGGTAGGAATAGCAAATATCATTGTGATGTCATAATAACAACTGAACCTGATAATTTTAATAATACCCTAAGATGAATTTGGGGCAAATAAAAAGAGTGATGGTTTCAAACAGTATTTTTAGTGTCAGCACCAAGCATTTACTATCTTCATAGCACTCAGCTTAGACAATAATGCCAGAGAAGTGAGTCAGTCTTCTTTACCTTGAGCCATTCAATGATGCAATATTTCTGTTCAAATTGCCTATAGAAAAAGGCAGAAATTGAACAAAACATTGTTCTTTAGCTTGATTACATTCATCTCTGAAGACATATAACTTTTCAGAAAAACAAAACCAGACGAAGAAAGGGAAGAGAAAAGGAAAAAAACCTAAAAATATTCCTGTCCTAAAAATGCTATCTTTTCCTTTTTTAAGCTCCTTTTTAATTGACTACCTTAGCAACTGTTTTAATTTCATAGGGACTGAACTGGGAAACATCAGGGTTTATAGTCACCATGGAAGGTACAAAAGCAGGATGTGTGTAACATACAAAATTATTGTGGTTTAACCCCAGCCAGCAACGAGGTACCACACAACTGCTCTCTCACAGCCCAGCTGCCTCGGTCCCATCATCTCCATGGGGGAGGAGAATCAAGAAAAAATGAGATAAGAAAAGTTTTATAACTGTAACACAATGAAATTTAAATATACTACAAGGGATGCACAGTACAGTCATTTACCACTTGCTGATGGACACCCAGCCCATCCCTGGGCAGCAAGCAACAGCTCCTGGCCAGCTCTTCCCACTTTATATTCTGAGCATGGCATTCTGTGGTGTGGAATATCCCTTTGGCCAATTTGGATCAGCTGTCCTGGCTATGCTCCCTCCCAGATTCTTGTGCATCTCCTCATTGGCACAGCATGGGAAGCTGAGAAGTTTTTGATTTAGAGTAAACACCACATAGCAACCACGGAAACATCCGTATGTTACCAATGTTTTTCTCATATAAATCCAAAACACAGCACTATGCCAGATACTGAGAGGGAAATGGACTCTTCCCCATACAAAACCAGGACAAGAATTCATTTACAAAATGCTATACACTACTGTGGTGTTGCTGAGTAACTGAAGACATTTAATTAATAACATAATGAAACTGAACTCCTCACTTCATAGGAATAACTTAAAGGAATTAAAAAAGAGCATAGCTGCAATCAGCAGCCTTTGCGATTGGGCAGGGATGAGTAAAGACCAGCAATTTAATACCTAAAATCCTTGTAAGTCAATAAATAATGGTCAGCAGTACTGAAAACATTAATAGGAAGTATAGTGTAGAGAGCAATGCTGTAACATTGAAGAATGGAGTAATCCTCATGGTTTAGGGTTTTTCCACATACGATTTGTGTTATTCTATATTAAATTGAAGAATGGATTCTGGATTCTTGGCCTAGAGCTGCAGTTCCTTGTAGACAATTCACTGACACAATACAACTCCTTTTTCTCAACATACTCAAATTCCAGTAGTGACTAGAAGGCATCTAAGATGCCAAGAAAGTCATTCTGGAGTCTGCTTGTTGCCATCTTCACACAGTAGCTCATCCTACAAGGATGGGGAACTTGAGAACAAGTATGCATTTTTTGAATTATAAGGGTGGCACAAAGCTGAATATCACATGCTAAGAAGGAGTAGTTGCTCATTGTTGACCTTGTGAGAAGAAACACGTGATGTTTCAGCTCCCTATCAGAAGCAGTCCTGATGCAAATTTACATAGAAACCATGATAGAAAAAAGAGGTTTTACCTGAAGAGAGACCACAGGGAAAAGACTGCAGTTCCTTGCTGCCGTCCCATATTCTGCAATCACCTCATATTGTCAGTTATCATGTTCAAAATCCTGATTCCTAGAATCAGAGTGATAGAACCATAAAGGTTGAAAAAGACCTTTAAGACCATCAAGTCTGACCCAGCACCACCACCATGTTGACTATTAAAACATGTTCTCAAGTGCCACAGCCATGCATTTTTTCAACACTTCCAAGGGTGGTGACTTCATCACTTCTGTAGGAAGTCTGTTGCAGTGCTTTGATGAAGTTTTTATTTTCCCTAATATCTAGTCTAAACCTCCCCTGATGCAACTTAAGGCCATTTCCAGTAGCGGCAATGCTTGCCAGTATTGCTCTTTTTCTTTTTTTGTTCTGTTGATTTGGTGTCTCGTTGTTTTGTTGGTCATAGTTAAGCAAACTGCAAAAACACTCCTTGCAGGGCTCAGAGACCCTTAGAATCTACACTGCTAACAGTGACAGTAAACAGATAGCTACTTCCTGTCAGCACTCTCCCTGTGCTCTCTCACAGATGGAGCACTGTTTTCACCACAAGGTATAGAAAATCCACCATATGTGAGAAAGTTTTCAGGCATGAATCATGGAGTCAGAACAAAACAAACAAACAAACAAACAAAAAAGAACTTTTGCTCTTCTTTTCATCTATTAGAAGATTGTATGGGCAGGAACAAAATGGGTAATTTCCACTACTAGATTTGTCCAAGAGTGAGCTGTCTGCAGAGGAAGTTCCACCTGAATCTGAGGAAGAACTTCTTCGCTATGCAGGTGACTGAGCACTGGAACAGATTGCTCAGAAAGGTCGTGGAGTCTCCCCCACTGGAGATATCTGAGAACAGTCTGGATGCAATCCTGTGCCATGTGCTCTGGGATGACTCTGCTTAAGCAGGGGGTTTTGACTAGGTGACTCACAGTCACCCCTTCCAAACTGACACTTTCTGTGATTTCTGATTCTGTGAACCCATGTCATTCTTGTGAAAGGACTTCTAGAATGTTTTGCTTTTACTTTTCCATTCCCAGGCAGAATGGGTTGCAAAGGTATGGACTTCTCTCTTGGATTCTATAAAGAGCCATATGTATTGGTAATATGATACATTAACCAATATTAACAATTGATTGCTTTAACAGTAGTTCATAAATCTTTGTTGTATTCTAATTGCGCAAAAAAAATAATCAAGTATCAAGCTTAAGCTTTAGGTGAAGGAATAGTCAAAATTGTTTTTGCTTATAGTTTAGATGCCATCCCTTGAAATACAACCTTGAGTCTGAGCCAAACTGAGTTTCCTTTCTATTGCCACAAGAAACAAAATTCTGCAGAATAAGTTAGGATGCTCACTGGTATCTGTGTAAATGTGCTAAAGAAATGTCTTTACTGTAGGTTTCCCACAACAGTCTCAGATGTCTGATACTAGGAAGAAATAATTTGATATTTGAGTGGTACAACAAAAGGATTGGCTCAAACTGAGTACCCCAAATGAAGGAATCCACAGGAATTATGCTGTTACAAACTAAGTTTCCCACCCCTCATGTGACAGGATGGTCCAATATTTGTATTAGGCAAAGTTGTCTTGTTCTCTGCTGGTTGTCTTCACTACCTCTAGGCAGACTATTTCTGCTCCTATCTCTAAGGCTGCAGCCTCTGCTGATGGAGATAGTGACCTTCCTTGCTTCCTTATCTTCCACTGTGAACTAGCTGTGGACCCTCCCTTTATGTAAGTAGATAAAAAGATCAGCATATCTAGAAAAAAAATTACAACTTGTAGCCTGAGGCTTCAGCATGTCCACCTACTAATGCTAATAAGTTACATGAAGTGACTTATTCCCTTTTTTCCTTTACAAATGTACCATCTCAGTCCCATTCTTGTAACAACTGCCAGGTAATTCTATTTAGCTTCTGCACTAAGTGATTTTCTACTTGACAAAAAGAATGATAACATGAAAGAAAGCATATCATCGCTCTTTCCAAGTCTTCTCATTGCTCTCCTCAGGCTTTGGAAGACAAATAGAGATAAAAACTAGCAATACGAGATGTTTCAGTAAAAACAGGGAGGAAAGGAATATACACAGGGAACAAGCCTATTCACCAAAAAATCACCATCTTCACATAGACATTTATCATAGTAGATTTGTTACCTGAAAGACTCTTAGAATAATAAAACATAACGAGGCTGGTGGGAGGTAATGATTTGTAGAGTAACCAGGATATACATGAGCCTCAGACACCCATGTCCGTGGTCTGGTATCATACCAAAATCCCATTTTAAGCTATATTTTAAGACAATATTCTAGACCATGACACAAAGTGACTAAAATTGTGCCCAATCATTTCTACAGACTCTGTCAGAGAATGTTAATATCAGTCAGAGGAGCATTGTGTATAACAATTTACATGTCACACCTTGTTCATGAGAATTAGGAAAGGATGTTTCAGTCTTGCTTATCCTGACAAGGTAGTAATTTTTAGTTAGATCACACTTGATGGGTGAAGCCAAAGTAGTGATAATTAATCAGAAAATTAATTCTGTAACCACATAATTTGAAAATGATCAATGATGTCTGGACTTTCAGCTGCTATGTGCAATGGAAACTGGGCATAGATTAAGTATTAAATAGGATAATAAATAAGGAACCTGGAAGGTACCCTGGCAAGTGATGAAAAGCCATAAAGCCAATATTACATTGCATACTCTTTCAACAAAAACCTTATAAAGTGAATTTCTTTTTCACCACTAACATGGTGAAAAAGAGCCTCTAAATAGCTCTTTTACAGAGATTACAATTGATTTTTTAAAACAATCTCATATTACTCTCAAATTTCATGCAAACACAATAAACGCCTTTCCCAAACCCTTGAAAAGGTTTTTAAAATTCGCATACTTGTATTGAAAATTCTTGTAGGATTTTAAGGAACGTTTCTCTTCATATAAGTCAGGCCAGGGTGTTTTTCTCTCTGACAGTAGTCACTGAAATGAATCTCCTCTGATCAGACACCTTGCACTACCAGCTCCTCAAATGGCACATGAAGTTTTTCAGAAGACCCTCCTGCCACTGTCTTGATATTCTGCTGTGCTGGGCATTGCAAGAGGGGTCCAGGTCCCATTAAGACTTCATAAATGGGAACATCAGTCCCTTATTCATAACTGATTTCATAATCATCCTCAATATAAACACTTCACATAATGAACCTCTTTACGAAAAACTTAAATATAAGCACTATGATTGCAAAGCTGTCAAATTCCTGGAATACTGACTGCCCCCTATCTCTTTAAAAATAGTAAGGGAAGCCAGATGCAGTCACATTCCTTTCTGAATTTAGTGCTTGATTAAATCATAAGCAAATCATCAGACCATGATGAGCAAACCACCCTCTATACCAAATGATGTTGTAATCATCAAAGCAATGTGAAAAATTGAAATCTCAAAGCAAAGGCTGACTGATTCTAGTATTTCCTAAACATGCGTGGGTTGTTGATTAATGTATCTTATACAACCACCAAAAGTAGACCAAAGCAGATGATTCATTGAAGTCTGCTGGCTGGAACTGCTGACTGATTGTGCTCACATTCTGAGGATCACAAACATTTTGAGAATTCATGGCAGCTGACTCTAACTCACTTTTTAAGTGATAATATTTATAACTTTATTGGGTTAAGGAATGAATACTCAATAGGCAGGAATACCAAAATACAGGCACTGACATCAAAGTATAATGAACACATATCAGCATCAATAAAGGTACATAAAAAGATTTTTTAAGCAACTGAAGTACATAAAGACAGTAAAAAAACTCGGCAATTGCTGGTAGAAAATATCAGTTATATGACTTTACGACAGCTGCCTTTCAGTCACTAGACCTTCAAGAAGTTACACTAGAATAATTTATATTCAGACCTATATTCAGTGTATTTCAATGGCTGCGAAACTTGAATTCAGTGTAATCTATGCTCTCCAGAAGGAAACAATCCAATAAAGGTTTATTATGCTTCTAGCTATTAGGAATCATGCATATAAAGATCTCTGAAAAAGGAAAGATTGGAAACAAAAATTTGGCAGAACTTATGGTATGAGTAGACTGCCACCTTTTTGGTGAGGCTAGCCAGGTGTGGTGCAAAGCTAAGCAATAGAAGGGCACCACATTGTGCACGCAATATTATATATGCACATTTTTACAGGTGGATAAACTGAGGAACCTTGCAGTTCTGCGGTTTCTTTAGATCAAACAAGCAAGTAACCACAGCAGAAATATAATGCAAGATTTTTTGCACTCCATTTATTAAAAAGCTAACCTTCAGACTACTTTATTGTTGCTTCTTTTTCTTCTCAAGCCAATTCTCCTTTTGGTCTTTCGTCACATATTAATAGTCATATTGATGTAACAAACATATATTCCAGTATCACAGCATTCTGCACAGCTACATTTGGGCATCACCTCTTTCATGTACTGCAATAAAGCAGTGGCTGACTGAGCGAATTTTTTTCATAGAAGCCTGTGTTTTCATTTTGGTTGTTTGGAATGCTCCTGCTAAGGAACAATCACTAGAATATACCACAAAAATAATAAATGCTCTATATTAATTTAAGCCTGCAGTCTAAATTAATTATTTAATAATTTGTATTTATTCATATCAATATTTTGTATTAATTAAGGCCTACAGCAGATTCCAAACAATGCTGACTACATAACATTTTTATATCCATAGGACACCTACGCTGTCCTCCCTTGTCTCTTGCTTTTGATTCTTTTTGGAGCCCATTGCTGCAAACTGAATTTTATCAAAGCCAGTATTTTATCANNGCTATAAAGAGCTATCAAGCAAGGCAAAAAATTAGGCTTGGGACCTCCTCATACTTTTTCAGATGAGCTTCCTGCTTGCTGTGCATCTCTCTTTTACCCTGTTGAGGCTGGAAAATGCTACCGAACAAAAAGAGAGTGTGGGGATACAGTACTATTCTTTCCTGAGTCGTCTGAATTATAGCACAAGGGGAGTGTGGGAATCAGTCATGTGGCACTTTCTGTCTAGTTGATATGCTGCAGGGATTAGAGGGAATAAACAGCTGCTCTCTTTAAGCATACCATCCTGAATGAAGGAAGCAGCAGCATGGAATGAAGAGCTACATCAATGCACATGGGGAAACATACTTTGCCAAAGATATGGAGGAACAGTCTCCTCAGTGCACAATCCCACATAAAAAGTATGATAGCTCTCCTGGCTCCAGAAAGTAGCTATTAACAAAACAAATATTGAAGCTACCAGGAGAATATTCCATTAGTGATGTGCTTAAAATTAATTTTAAGTGCTATCTTTCTGTTTCACTTGGCAAGAAAACCTAAGGCACCAAATGATCCTTTTGTTTCTGATGGATGTCTTTAATCCCATGTGGCCAGGCAATTTCAAACTGCCAATGCTATAGAGTATGGAGTTCTGGAAGTCATAAAATATTCCTAGCAATGATGTCTGGAGCTTTGGAGAGGATCAAAATACAGGTATTTTCTAAACATTCCCTGGGTTAATGGATCTAAAGCACAATATAATGGTTTCATCTTCCTCCAGTGCAAACTGAACATGGGACATGCAGGTAAATGTGGCAGGAATAATTGAAATTTTGCAGCAAAATATGCTTGGCCTTTATTTGTCTTCAGCTCATACTTTGACACCTAAGGTGTTGGTAAATAGAGTATATTTTTGCTGTAATTAGGATGATATAGGAAGTAAATGCATGTTTCTTCCACTTCTTTTCAACCCTGCAGCCAACTAGAAAGAGTTCATCACATTCTAAGGATAACACAGAAGTAATAGACTGGCCCTGAGGCCAGTATTTGGTGCCTCAGAAGGTGATGCAAGAAGCCCCAGATTAAAGAGCTACAGAAAGACTTTCTCAAAGAGAAAAGTTACTAGATGCCCTGCAACTTTTCTCTCATCCTGGATTAAAGATGGCATTCATCCAGAAACACATGGCCTTTAACTCTTTTGTAGTTCTGTTTCTTAAACCCTTCATATGTGTTAATCAAAGCCACTGCTTATTAAAGAAACAAATTTAGAAATCCTGTAACTCTTTATGTTTTGGTTTGGCAATTTGGGGCTTTTTGATTGGTTGGGGTTTTGGGGGGTTTATTTTTGTTCTTCATAGTTAAAGTCTGTTTCTGTTGGCTGCAAATCTTGTGCCTTGACAGAGCCAATTTTTGTTTTCTGTGACATGATGCCTCTGACAGTTCCCTAGAAGAGCTGCAGCTGTGCACAGTTACATACCTGTGAGCAGGTATGTGAACATGTCGGCTCTGAAGACCGTGATCTGTTTTTGTAAACATGGATATTGTCTTCATAATCTTTTCATACTTTAAAAATAATGAAACATGGAAAGAAATTCTGCATTCACTATCAGTGTTTGTGTTCTGCACTGGCATTAACATCAGCTTGGCCAGACTGCTTACCTGAACTAAGAACAGTATATTCAGCCAAGGGAAGAGACTCAATAATCCTGTCTGACTGCCAGATCCTCTTGCCAGAGATGTCTGACTGAGAGACATAATAGGTTGTTTTATGATATTCTAGTTTTCCAAATTTAAGTGAGAATTACTATTATAATTATTATTACTAGTACTTTTTATTTTTTTAACTAGTGTGGGCTTGTGAAGAAACACCTCCCATAACTGTGGTAATCCATGAAAACTTCTCGTTTGAGGCCTGAAAAAGATATCAGTCATATCTGAGCTCTGAAAAACATACAATGGGCTTTGATTTTGTTGCTATTTAGTCCAAGTCAGCTTCTCTTAGATATTTGTCCAGGGGAAGCCAAATTCTTCATTTGTCATGGAAATCAACAGCATCAAAAGAATGATTCTTAAGTAACATCAACAACAGGATAAATATAAACCTATTTTGATGTTCACTTCCAAGGTTTTTCACCCTATTTTAGTTGTCTTTGTCAGCCAGACAATTCTGAAGGTACCCAGAGCATGTGTGACATGACTGTAAGATTTAATGGCTTTCAGATAGCTAACTGAGCAAAGACCAAAGCAAAAATTTTCTTGGCTTCTTGAACTCATTCCTCTCTGTGGCTAGCCTGTAGCAAAAGCTTCTAATGGCTCAAGAGTATAATTCAATATGTATGAAAAATTTTCTAAGTCTCAGATTTCTGTGAACTCTGTGAATGAGTCCATCTTGTTTAACACCACAGTAAGTCATTGAGTCAGCAAGTGAAAGATCAAAGACCTTGTTCTGAGAAAGAGAAAAATGAATGGCAGTAAAAAACTAGCAGAAAACTAAGAAAAAAAGAAGGAAAAGCTTTTCTTAAAGAATGTTTGCAAATATTCAGTAGGAGCATATAAAGAATGGACATAGCATGAACTGACCACTGACAAAAGCTGGATAATGTGCAGTAGTTACAGAAAAGGACTCCTGTTTATTAGGCCAATTTCTGCTCTCAGTTTGACAAGTGTAAAATGCATGCTACGAAGGCAAGATATTGCAAACTATCTATAAAAGCATGCTCTACCTGTGACTACTAAAAACAAGCTGTGGTGCTAAGTGGTAAGTTCCACCAAAAAAATCATTGGCCATGCACTTTGCCATGCAGATGTATTTTATTGGGAGAGGTGGAAATACAATTATGCAAAATAAATTGCTCTAAAATAAAGATTTATTAGCAAGAGAAGCTTTTCTTAATCAGATAGTTTTGAATTAAGTTGTCTCTTGTCATGGACTGCCTCTGGATCAGAAGGCTTTTGCAGCCTTGAAACTAAGAGTTTCTGTGATCAGGCTCAGTCCCATGTTAACATGTATAAATGGCTTTGGGAACAGATTTTGTTTCATGTCCTGCCAAGAGTACAGGCAAGCCAAGATAATTTTTGACCACTTATTTCCAGCTGTGCAGGAAGCCCACGTGAGTTTCTGTTCCAGTAAGGCATCATCCTACTCAGAGAACATTCAGAATCACTCACATGATTCAAATTTTGTTTTGTTTACAGTTATGAAGAGATCCATTTCAGCATCCAGGAATGGGGAAATAAGCAGGGCAACAGAATATAAAGGGAACACTCCAAAGACAAGCACACCCAAAAGATTACCACATTCATTGTCAACTGCAATAAAACATCATAGCAGTGCCCTTCAGTATGCCCTGAAGGTGCAGTATGCTGCACAATGAAATATTTAATAATTATCACGGTTAGTTTAAACAAGGCTAGAATAACATCAAATGAAACCACAAACAGAAATAAGAAAGACCTCTGAAATCACAAGATATCATCCAGGGAGTATTTTTATTCCAAAGACATTAATGTGTTGGTCAAACTGATTAAAATATCATCTTCCTGCCACTGACTTCCTATGGACCTCAAATAACAGAAGTTCTGCCCGGTGTGTCAGGTTACAATACCATATAAACCCAATTATAGAACCTTGAAATCAATACAGAGCTGCACAGAATTGTGCTGTCCAATAAGAATGATGTTTCCAAGTCCCACGAGCAATAGCTCTTAATACAGCAATAGAGAGAGGAATAATAAATACCCTCGAGCTCGATTCCACTGTTAACTGACCTGTACTTGCAGAATTGCAAATGGGAGTTTTGTCCCCTTCACAAACTTGTGTAAAAGCTTTGTCTTTCTGTATCTTTTTCTTCTGACTTCGAAGAGTGTTACCTACATTTTACCTGTAGAGCATATAGACTAGCTCTAAATAGTAGCCTTGCAACTCAGCATGCATGCTAGGGCTGATACAGCTTTTATACCTTAAGATTACTCCTATCCTGAAGACTGAAATTGCACTGAATTTAAATGTGGTCTTATTTAAGAAAATATACTGTCCTTTGGAGGACAGGGAAAAATGTCAAAAACTGTCAATCTTTTTCAGTGAAATTCATAGCAGTAACTAGCAGTAGTCTGTTTCTGTAAGACTATGTATGAACCAGACTTTGTGACTGGGATACTCTCCTTATGTGGGGTGCAGATCATGAGATGCATCCCAGAGGGTAAGGATTTACTTTTCATTAAGTTCAGTAGATGCAGAGGAGCTCTAGTCCCTTAATCAATTAGGTCTAGTGAATAACCTTCACTGAACTCCTGTTGACCAAGTCATGGAGCCTGAAATAATCTCATAAACACACTCTGGGGCTTGGAATTGTGTGGACTAGGATAAATGTGACTTGAATAAGATTGTGTAAAACATTTAGTCTGTGACACAGCTGTTGAAGCCATTATCATTTAGCAATTATAACATCATAAAGCTGTCAACTGTGCAGTGCTTACTGGTAGCATTCCAGATTCTGAAAGCCCATGCCAAACACTCATCTTGCTCTCTTTGCCTCCACAACTAAAAGAATTTTATATTGAGAGATTGTTTTCACGCAATAGTTCAAGAGCGAACTTCCCAAAGAGACTTTTTGAAGAGAAAGTGAAAAAAAAATGGAATAGAAAGAATGGTTGAGCTTGGATTTTCATATCTATTCCCACAGAATTTTTCCTTCATACCCATCCTGGTTTCCTACACACTGGCTTCGGGAAAAAGTGAGATGAATCCTTCACAGCTCTGTTCTCTGTGGAAAAACACTTTCAACTGCTTTTATTTTCCTCAGGCATTTTGACAAGATTAAAGAGGAAAAAAATGCAGAAGAGAAATAGAGAGGTGAACGAAGAGAGATCTGCTTAGTGAATTAATGGTGGCCCACAGGATAATTCCTCTTCCTGCTTAGAATTCATTTAGCTTTAATGGTTAAGTGGAATTTGTATAATAGGTTGTGTCTTTTAAAGCAATTAATTTACACAAGCTTAGACATTTCAAAAGGTACCATCACAGACTTAGCTGTCTCTTCTGTTTAGCTTCTTCAAGAGAAAGTAAACAGTAAATTAGCAATAGGATTTGAGGGGGACCTATCACTTGAAGTAGTCTGGGCTGGGATAGGCATAGGTTCCAAAATTTGAGGATAGCTTGTATGTCTACAGGGTCAAGGATAAGTAAAATTTTTACTTTGCAGTGCTCTATGTCATTTTCTACAGGACTAATGGTGACGGAAATGTCAGTCTTGAAGCTAAAATAAAATCTCTCCTAGTTGACTTTAAATGGAATATATATTCCTGGTAGTTTCAGCAAGTAATATAACTATTCCTATGAGACGAGGGCTAGGATTTGCTTCTTCCAACTTATTAAGAGTGCTAGGAGAGCAGGACCTCAATCTTAAACTTAAACAGTTTAACAGAACATTTTTATTGTTTTTAATGTATCTTACTTCAGTACACTGCAGGCAGCAAAACAGCAACTTACAAAAAGAAAGTTGAAATGTAGTGCAGATACAGAGTCAACTTATTTGGTACAGAAAACATATCCTCCTCTTCCCTGTGTAAGAGTCAATTTAGAAATTATCTTTTATTTATGCAAACATCTAAAAATTAAAAGAACATTTAAGACTCTTTGGCTTTGAGATTCCATTTATGGAATCACAGTGAAAATCTTGAGGTTGGAAGGAGTCTCTGGAGATTGTCTAGGCTGACCTCTGCTCTTGAATAATAGTCAGCTAGAACAGCTTGCTCAGTATTCAATCAGGTTTGAAACATCTCCAAAGATATTCAATATCCAAAGATATCCAAGGGCTGCACAACGTAGCTGGGCAACCTGTTCCTGTGTTTGACTATCCTTACAATAAAAAATGAGGGGAGTTTAAACAGAATTTTCTGGATTTGAATTTATGCTTCTTAAACAACTGAGAATAGCTGATATTGTTTTCTTTATTCAGACATTCATACCCATCAACAAGGTTCTTCCTGAACCTCCTTTTTTAAGGCTAAATAGTGCCAGATCTCTCAGCTTCTCCTCATATGGAAGGTGATCCAGTCTCTTCACGATCTTAGTGGCCCTTTGCCGGACTTGCTCCAGCATGTCCATATAATTCCTGTGCTGGGGAATCCGAAACTGAATACTTATCTCAGGTCTCAGGTGTGACCTTGCTGGTGCATAATGGGGTAATAACTTCTTGATCTGGGAATACTTTTCTTAGTGTAGTCAGAAATGCTGTCAGATTTATTTGCTGCAAGGGCATGTTGCTGACTCATCTTCAACCTTTCCATGAGGACTCCTGCATCCCTTTTTTTTTTTTTTTTTTGCAAAGCTGCTTTCCAACTTTGGTACATGAGGTTATTCTTTCCCATGTACAGGATGTTCCCTTTCTCTCAACAGGTGTATCAATCAGTCCTCCCAGTTTTGTATCATCTGCAAAGTTGCTGAGACTGCACTCTGTCCAACTGCCCAACTCATTATTGAAAACGCTAACTTGTGCTGTACAAGAGATGGATGGCATCAATCATTATTTTCTGCCACTGCAGTGAAGAATGATAGGTAACAATAGCAAAGGTTTTCCATAACAAAGAGTATTTTAGCAAATCTATCATCTATTTTACTGGCAAACATGCCTTCTGCAGTGACAGAATTCTCTTGGGAACAATCTTGTAAATAAGAGCATGTTCCTCTAAGAAAAAAAACAAAAAAGACCAAAACCAAAACAACAAACTGGTGGGTACAGGACAAAGAAACTGATAAAGAACTGACTTTGCAGAAAACAAGGAGTCAGCAGCAACTCTTCCAGGCATTGATGCCCGATGCCTACTTATGTATCTACACGAAAAAGATATAAAAAAATAACTAATTTCTTACTCAAAATAAACCTCTCTGCAAGACCTTCATTCCATGAGATCTCCCAGTCAAGATAGGACCCTTGATGGGGAAGCCTGGCTGAGTCCAGACTCTGTGATATCAGCAATCTCTGATTGTGAGGCTTCTTCTGTTCTTGATAAGCCTCACTCTTGAGAGAATTTTCTTGCGTGTCATACTAGTAACATCTCATATAATATATAGTAAGTAGAAAGCAATTGTCTGAGTTATAATTCACAGCCCTTAGAAAGTAAATAAAACATTTGGGCAGGGAGAAGAAAATAGTGAAAAGGCCCCACAAAGCCAGAATAGTTTTCTGAATTAATTAAAATCTTCAGAAATTTGTCCTGCTAGAAGTCTTCCTAGCCTCTCTGCAGATTTACACACTATAATAAATTATCAGCTGCATCTGAAGAGTCCTGTCTATCTCTACAACTGTAAAATAACAAGTTATAGTTTTTCTGGAACTGAAACACCAATGTTAAGTGTAAGATCCACAAAACCCTTGAAGTTTCACCTTTAAATTTTATTGAAACCCAAAACATTTAAATACCACCTTCATTCGCTGGTCTAAAGCAAAACAACTGGCTAATGAGGAGGGATCAGTCATGGGCATAAGAAGAGGCTGTGTGAGCAGCATCAGAATTAAAGTGCTTAACTAGCGATCCAGAGATGTGGTGGGGGACGAAAAAGGGTTGGGACTACATGATCTTTAAGGTCCATTCCAATCCCTTAACATTCTACGATTGTATAATTCTATAATTCTGTGATTCTGTGTTGTGTTTCACTGGAATGGGTCTGATCCTTGGTTTCTGTAAAGAACCATATTTCCAGGCCATCATTTTCTGAATGCTCTAGTTTTCACTTGTCCTAAGTGAGCTGGTGGCTTACTTACATCATCATTCAGAGACAGAGGTTCCCCTGAAGCACCTGCAGGGAAAATGCACCTGTGCTTCTCCCATTCAGACACTGGTGCATCCAAGAGAATGGACTTTTAAATTAATCCAATGCATTTCAATGAAAATTTCCAGGACACGGTACTTGATGTGCATTTCATGGAATGATTTAGTTTTGTGTGCGAGCAAGAATAACAACAGACTCCAGCAAATTATTTGACTCTTATCATATTGGCTAATGGAAATCATTGTACAACTGTCGAAGAATTGGGAGTTGGACCTGACCATTGTCTCATGCCTTTCAAACACCAGTGTTACTGGTCAAGCATACACTACAGAAATAATCTTGTAAGCTAAGATGCCATAATTATTATTTGTAGATAAAAACCTCAGACGTTCCAGGACACTGGCACTCTACAGCAATTTAAATTTCTGGGAAAAACTCAAAATTGTTCTTACCCTGCTCCCTAGGCAAGGAAAAATAGTTAAATTTCTTTTGCAACATGTAAAACTAGTGAAAACTTTATCTGTCCCTTCAATAATTAAGGGCAAGATAGATCATAGACTATCCTTGGTAGGCCAATAGTACATCTATGTCATTGGCAAAAAGCATTTTTATCCATTTTCTGCTTGATCTCTGTCACTGACCTTGATGACTAACCCTTTCTGCTCCTTATGGAGACCTGACTATTGCAAAGAGCTGAATAAAGTCCAGTTTTGTTCACACCTTCCCATTCATGCAAAAGTAGTGTTAAGTACCTGAGAATTTCCAGCAGATGGCCATCAAGTTGGCTACTGTCCAAGATGATTAGATGGCACATGACATACAGGAGAAAACAAGAGACCTGCTATTCTTTGGCTTGGAGAGAAGAAAGCTAAGGACAAGTGGGGGTAGGGGAGGTGTCATTCCAACCTTTCACTACCAAAAAAGGCAGATGCAGGGAAATAGAGACAATGCATGCCATAATGACAAGATGGAATGGTTATGGGTTGCAGGAATAAAAGGAAAAGATTGCCCGTGAGGGTCCTACTGTGCCAGAACAAAGAGTGCCCAGAAAGATTGTAGAATCTCACTCCTTGGAGGTTTCCAACTCTCAAATGTGTAGGCCTCTAAGGAACATCTTCTAGGTTATAAACTGGAATTGCTTTAAGTTGGAGGTTGGACCCACCCCCTGGATGTTCCTTCAGGCAAAAAGTATTCTGTGATTCTATGAAATCATCTCTTGATTGTCAAAGAGCAAAAGTATATAGACACTTAAACTGGATATGACACTTCAGTACCACTTTTTCAGTACCACCAAAGATCCCATTGTATTTCTTTCATGCTGGGCAAAGTGAAAATAACTAATGTAAAATGTCTTAAGATCTGTCTTAAGATCTCCACTATGTTTAGCTAAGACACACCAAAAAGGCAGGAAGATAAACAGATAGAAGGGTGATGTTATTTACTCAAGGATCAGTGGAATAGTATAAGATTACTGTCAGAGGCAGAGTTAGGACCTGTACCACTGATCAATATTCTAGAGAAAAAAACTATTTTCTTTGTGCTGTTAAAATGCAATATTTTTCAAATAATAATAATTTAAAAAATAATTTTTCCAATGTAATCATTTGCCAATGAGCTAATACAGACATTCTTATACAGTCACTAACAACTACAGTTATGATTATTTGGCTTGCCAATTACAGTTTCATTACGTCTTGGAAATGTAGAAGAAAAGGATGAAATGGTGGAAGAGCTGGTAGAAGCAAGGAGTGGCAGCAGGCAGCAGAAGGCCATGGAGGAGCAGGAGGAGGCAATGGAGAATGTGACAAAAGAAGTTGCAAAGGGCTGCAGCAGAAGCAGAGAAGGAAGAGGTGACAGAGAAAGTGATGTAAGAAAGGAGGCAGAAGAAGGTGATGGAAGAGAAGAAGATAGTGAATGAGATGACAGAGTAGGTGACAGAGGATGCTGGAAGAAAGTGGTGAATAAGGGAAGGTGGAGGGAGTGGAAGGTGGCAGAGGCCATAGGTGGAGGGATACAGTGGCTAAAGGGTGGAAGCCATGGAATGGTGAGGTGGTGAAATGCAGTGGTAAAGGCAGTGAGACTGAAGACAGCTTGGGCATATGGAGGCAGTGGCTGATTAATTCAGCAGTGGAAGGTGGCAGCAGTGGGAGGTGGCAGAAGGCAGCAACAGGAGGCAGTGATGGAAAATGACAGCAGACTGCATTGACAGGAGCTGGTGGCAGCAGAAAGCAGTGGAGGAAGACAGCAGAGACAGGCGGTGCATGAAGGCAGCAGCGGTGGAAGGAGGCATCAAAAAATGGTGGTGGAAGAAGACAGAAGAAGGTGGAGGTGGCAGAAGGAAGGCATTTGCGTTGGAAGGTGGCTGTGGCAGATGAAGGCAACAGAAGCAGGCAGAAAAATAGAAGGAGGAGGCAATGGTGGAGAGAACAAAAAAGGCAGAGGATGAAAGCCACAGAAAAAAGAAGGAGAAGGAAATGGAGGAGGTGAAGAAAACACTGTAAGGAGAGAAGGAGAAGGCTACAGACAGAACAATGAAGGAAGGTGGCAGAAGACATTGGAAGAAGAGAAAAAGGAGGCTATGGAAGAAGACAGTGAAGGGAGAGGAGGAGGCTGTGAAAGTAAAGAAGGAAGAAACAACCGAGGCAGCAATAGAAGATAATGGTGATGAAGGCAATGGAAGAAGAAGCAAGAGACAACAAAGAGGTGGAGGAAAAAGGTGGCAGAAGAAGTGAAGGAGGAGGCAATTGTCATGGTGGAAAAAGGCAGTGAAGGAAGAGAGGGCAGAGGTGACAGAATGCAGCAGAAATGTGTGATGGAAGAAGAAAAGGAGAATGTGAAAGAAGGCAATGGAAAAAGGTGTTAGAATTAGGAAAGAAGGAAGTGATGAAGAATGTGACAAGGTAAGTGATGGAAGAAGACACCAGAAAAAGGTGGTGGAAGAAAAGAAGGACATGATGGTGCAGGTGACAGAAGACGGCAGAAGAAGGCAGAAGGAATGGAGAAGGTGGTAGGACAAATTGTCAGAAGAAGACAGCAAAAAAAGAGAAGGAAGACTTATTGGAAGAAGGTGTTGGAAAAAGAGCAGGAGGCAATGGAATAAGACAGTGTGAGGAGAAGGCCACACAGAAAGGAGATGATGAAAGTGGTAGAAGAAGGTGGTGTAAGAAGAAAAAGAGGAAGAGACAGAATAGGTAGAATAGAATCAGTGGAAGAAGGTGGCAGCAGAACGGAAGGAAAAGGCAATGGAAGAAAAAGTTGGAAGATTAGGAGAAGATGAAGGAGACCAAGGAGGTGACTGTCCTTATTTTGGGTGGCGTAGAGTTAATTTTCTTCTTAGTAGCTGGTACAGCATTGTGTTTTTAATACAAGAATAATATTGATAACACATTAATGTTATGGTTGTTCCTATGTAGTGCTCACTCCAAATCAAGAACTTTTCAGCTTTCCATGCTCTACCAGTAAGGAGGTGAACAAGAAGCTGTGGGGGACCATAGCTGGGACAACTGACACTAACTGGCCAACAGGATATTCCACACCACAGAACGTCATCCTTAGAATATAAAATGGGAGGAGTTGGACAGACAGAATCACTGCCAGAGACAGTGTGCATCACTCAGCAGATGGTAAGCAATTGCACTTTGTTTTTCTTGTGGTTTTTTTTTTCTGTTATTGTTGTACTTTTTTTTTTTTTAAGAATTAAACAGTTCTTATCTCAAGCCAAAAAGGTGGGTTTTTTTTTTTACCTTTTTATTTTTATGATTCTTCTCCCCATCTAGCTGGAGGAGTGGAAGTGGGGGGAGTGAGTGAGTGGCTGCATCATACCTAGTAGCTGGTTGGGGTTCAAGCATAAAGATTCTTCCTTGGTGCCAATGTGGGGCACGAAGGGTTGAGATAACTACAGAGCTGACCAAAGTGTGATGAAACAAAATAATTTTTGCATATTTAAAAAAAAAAGAAAAGCATTCATTTTTTCCAGTTTATGATATGACGGCATTGCTAGTATTGAAATTAATCTGATCTGTGTGCTCAGCATTGCTGTCACCTCTGTGTTTTGGGAGCCATCTATTGGGAACTATTAATAATTACATGTTTTGCCTTTTCTCCTTGTGGAGTCAACATAGGAGAGAAACATCCTTCCTTCTTTTTGCCCTTCCCTCTCCTACTTTCCCAGTTCCTTCTCCATGAAAGCTGGAGACTGGATCTTGCTCGCCATAGCCACGCTCCTCTCTAGATGCCTGGTTTCTCTGCCTCAGAAAAGGAAGCAAGAACAAGGCAGGAAGAAATTATACCAAGGCAACTGGAGAATTTCCAGGACACAGGGCAATTTTGCTCAAAGGCTGGAGAAGAAAATGTGCATCACCATCAGTTGCTCTCTGGATCAGATTTAAATAATGATGCAAGCAAACGAGCTTTAGGAGAAGGATGACATAAGCATCTCTATCTAGGTATCCTTTCTGAGAGACAGAGAGAAGTTGTGTGGAAAGCAATGTTCTGAGTAGTCTTTATTTTTCCCAGGAAACACAGGTATTCTACTCCCCCAGCAAACCCTTTATAACTCAGAATCATTAGGGCAAGTGTTCCCATCATTTAAGCCCAATCTCCACTTCCATACCTGCCTGAACAAGAACAGCCCAGCAGCACTGTCAGATAAATCCACCTTCTAACAAATATCTTCATCAGGTCAGACGTGACCTGTGCCCTCCCATCCTGCTCAAAAGGGGTTGAGGTGCTTCCAGGAGACCTTCTATGCTGCAGCAAAGGTATGAGTTTGGGTAACTCTCCAAACCTTGGCAGGATTTAAGCAACCCTGACTATCCCTCTCTGGGTGACAGGTGACACACTGGCAGAAGGGTGAGAGTCCAGACAGACATGTAATAATCTTTGGTCTCTTGCTGGGCTGTAGTAACAGGGAACATTCTACACCAGGCCATTCCTGGGAAAGAGGGAGATTGGATCCAGTGTCCTTCAACCTTATAGCCCTCCAAGGACTTTTCTTCCATGTGCGTCTTCTCTTTTTGAGGCCATGTAAATGTTTTGCTTTTATAAAAACCTGTGGAAAGGACTTTTAGATTTCCTAAAATAGAGGAAGTGTCCTTTGTTTGTTCTGAACAACCCACTCCCACAAAGTTTTGCATGCTACTCCCTAAAAGACAATAAGCAATCCATTGTTCCTCAGGCTCCCCAGGCCACTCATAATTTCATAAATCTCTGTCATGTCCTACATCCTCTTTCTCTCTAGGACACTAAGAATCCATGTCTTTGGCAAGGGCAGAAATAGAAGAAAAGCATTGTGAGCATAGGTGACAAAGAAATACAAGCATAGGGAGCAAGGCAAGAGGCTGTGACACCAGTTTGGTTCAGCTGGAGGATAAGAAGCTTTGGAGAATGTACCAGCTTCTCCCAGAAAGGAGACAGGTGGGAAGAGAGAATCAATGCAACCTCCAACACCAAGTTCTGTGAGGTATACAAGGACTACTCTCAGAAACTCCACCTGATTTATGCCCCTAGGAAGATTTATCTCTGTCTGCCCACTGTTTCACCAGATTTCTTTTTCCCAGGATCTTGCATCAGCCTGGACAAATGTATTTCCTTTATCTGAGTCCAGTGTTGATACAGCTGACTGGAATATGTGAACTAGGAACATGGAGTTCTAAAAGTACAAGCTGCCATTGCTTGTCCATTAACAATGCCCAACACAGCTGCTCTTCAGTCACCATCCCTCCCCCATCCTGTGCTCCTGCAGCATCACTGCCTGAAATGAGAAACTCATTTGTAATAATTGATTAACACACTTGAGTGTATTCTTTGAAAGACCCTGCAAAAAACATTACAATGGATTTATGGAATGATCCATTATGGAATGATTGGCAGCACATCTGATGATAGGCCTTGTCTATGCCAATGGCATGTTTTGGACAAAGACATTAGAAATTTCAAACTAAACACTGTTGTAAAAAGGAAATTTTTTTGCTCCACTTAGTTATGGTGAGATTGGACAGCTTTGGTAATTTTT
>VZTB01002119.1:1368-49641 GCA_013397245.1 Thryothorus ludovicianus
CCCTTGCTCCCACCAACAGAGGTGTTGGAGGGGCTGGGGGTTTGTTTGAACACTGTGCTGGGAGCTGAGCCCCTTGCTCCCACCAACAGAGGTGTTGGAGGGGCTGGGGGTTTGTTTGAACACTGTGCTGGGAGCTGAGCCCCTTGCTCCCACCAACAGAGGTGTTGGAGGGGCTGGGGATTTGTTTGAATGCTCTTTGTCTTGTCCACAGCAGAGATTTGTCCCTCCCTTCCCTCACACCAATGCCCAGCAATGTGGTTTTGGGGACAGACAAGTTTCTGCCCAAGCTGTTGAAGCCCTCATTGCTCGGTCCTGTCCTCAGGAAAGAGGGATGAGAGAGCAGCCCCTCCACGCCCAAAAGGAAGCAGAGAAAATGGCAGATCTGGAGACTAAAAAACTTTACTGAAGTATCACTGGAATCCCAGCCCTCCCAGAGGCCTCACCCCTTCCCTGGGAGCCCCAGCCATGCCCTTTCCATAGGCAGGGTCGTTTCCTTCTGCTCTGCCTGCACAGGGAGGCTGCCACAGCCAGTGCCACGGATCCTGAGGGCTGGAAATGGAAAACTTCTCCCAGCACTTCTCAGCAGGACTTGCAGCTCAGCCAGCCCCGGTTCTGCCGTGGGCCTTCCTCGTCTCAGGCAGGTGTGAGCTCCCCGTGGTTCCCAGCACATCCCGTGCCCTCCAGGCACGAGGGCTGTGGCAGTCCTGGGAGCTGTTTCGGGTACTGCTACAAGACAAATTGCCTGTGCAGAAGTGTTTACAGGTATTCCCAAGCTCCCACTCCTCCGTGCTCAGGCAGTAATTGCCAGGCAGCTGACAGGGAGAATTTACTGCCTGTTGGTGCTCACAATGCAAACTCTCCCTGGGTTTGCTTCCCTTTACTTTGCTTCCCTGTTTGTTTTCTAATACAGTGTTGTCTGGCCTGAGCTTCTTCCTTATGCTGAACATGTTCCTGGCAAGTTCAGGAGGAAATCCAGGTGAGGTGGGAATGCCCAGGTATCCCTGCCATTCCCACATCACCCTCCAGGTGCTCCTTGTGCAGCCACAGGTCACCCATGATTTTCTCTCTGTCACATCTGGAGCTGTCACATTTTGGCCAGGGGCAGAAAGGAGTAGAGAGAGCTCTAATTCCCAGTTCTTCCAACGCTCTACCTCCTTCAAACACTCCTCTGGCAGAAGAAAAGCAAATATTCAATCCCTGTCCCTCTCATCTTCCCAGTGCTGCTTTCAGATGCCAATATCAGATTCCCAGTAGGAATTTACAGTCACTGTTCATTCTCGCTTCTGACTCCATTCCACATGGAATCTCCCTAAATACATCTGCATGTGGCCAACTCCCCCCTCCCTTTTTTGGGAATCCCCCCCCAGCTGTATTTAAAGCTGTCTCAAGACTCCCCTAACATCAGCCTGAGCCTGAGTCCATTTTTGTCCATGATGGGATTTGCTCCCAGCAGAAACATTTGATCCTGGAACCTCATAAACCCATTCCCAGGTGGATGCTTGATACCCCTGGAATGAGATCTGGGTGCCTGAGGGTCTCTCAGCACATCAGCAGTGCAGGTGGTGACACTACACCTGTCTGTCACACGTGTGGGGGGCATCTCCTGGAGCATCCCAGAATGTCAGAGTCATCGGCAATGTGGGGAGAGCCCTTCAGGATCTGGGGTGTGACAGAAAGGATTTCAGGCAGCCTTGCTCCTGAGCAGTCAGAGCTGCACTAATTACCAAAGAGGAACAGCTCAGCTTCTGGTGGGTCACAGCTGTGACTAATGAGGATGGTGTGATAAAAGGGGTGGGCTTGGCTGCTCAGAGGAGCCTTTTGGTGTAGAGGACCCTGAGGAAAAGGACCTGAGGGAAGAGAGCCTTGAGGAGGTAGAGGAGCCCTGAGGGAGAAGGAAAGATCCAGGGAACAGAAAGAACAACACAAGGCAGAGAGTTGCTGCTGGCAAAAGGATCAGCTGTGGGGTCAGTGTGGGCCTGATGGAGCTGCAGTCACAGCCGAGCTTGCTCAGGCCTGGGTTTAGAGTGTGCAAACTGATGTTTGCAGTCGTGGTCCAGCAGGGATAACCACAGTCAGGGTCTGCAGCTGGAGCCCACAGCAGGAGCTGGCTGCCATCAGAGTCAGGATGGCCAAGCCATGAGGAAAATAAACTGGGATCCTTTTCACATTATTAAATCTCTGTCGGGGGTCATTGCTACCCTTAACGAGCGGGCTGCTGCAACAAGGATCCCCCAGTGCCACCCTAGCCCCAGCAGCCTCACTCAAACCCTGTCCCCAAGGGCCACAGCCAGACTGCTCCAGAACCCTCCCAGGGACAGTGATTCCAAACCTCCCTGAGCAGCTCATTCCCAAAAATATTTTCCAGTCTCCAACCTGAGCCTCCCCTGGTGCAGCCTGAGGCCATTTCCTCTCCTCCTTTCCCTTGGGACAGGGCAGCAGAGTCTGACCCCCCCTCCCTGCCCCTCCTGGCAGGAGCTGTGCAGGGCCACAAGGGCCCCCCTGAGCCTCCTTTGCTGCAGCCTGAGCCCCTTCCCAGCTCCCTCAGCCCCTGCTGGGGCTCCAGCCCCTTCCCAGCTCCCTCAGGGATTCTCCAGCCCCTTCCCAGCTCCCTCAGCAATTCTCCAGCCCCTTCCCAGCTCCCTCAGCCATTCTCCAGCCCCTTCCCAGCTCCCTCAGCAATTCTCCAGCCCCTTCCCAGCTCCCTCAGCAATTCTCCAGCCCCTTCCCAGCTCCCTCAGCAATTCTCCAGCCCCTTCCCAGCTCCCTCAGCAATTCTCCAGCCCCTTCCCAGCTCCCTCAGGAATTCTCCAGCCCCTTCCCAGCTCCCTCAGGGATTCTCCAGCCCCTTCCCAGCTCCCTCAGGGATTCTCCAGCCCCTTCCCAGCTCCCTCAGCAATTCTCCAGCCCCTTCCCAGCTCCCTGCCCTGGACACACACCAGCCCTGCCCTCTCCTGCCCTGCCCATCCCTTTATGGAAGCTCAGAATGATCCCCAGATCTTTCACCACCGATCTAAGGTGTCCACCAGGTCCGAGCTCCCTTGAATCTCACCAGCTTGGCTTTTTCCTCCAAAAGCATCCAAAGCCTGTAGGAAAGTTAATATTTAAAAGCACAGGGTTAGACAGGATGGTCTGAACAATGAGTGTTGGCCGTGACCTGAAAACTTAGTAAGGAAATAAAAACTCCCCTAACAGAAATTTTATTTACTTTATTTAAGTAATAAGTGTCATGCAAAATGTCCTGAATTTTTCATGCTGCAATGTGGGCAAACCACTCGCTCTGCATCCTGGTGTCTATCCCATCTGTCCTGTCCATATCCCAAAGAGCAGCACAGAGGGCCTGGATGAATAATTCCACCCTTACATCACTCTTTTTAATAAAGCACAAGATAAAATATATCCTCATGCATTCCACGTACACGTGCCAGTGCAGGTTTTCTTTGGGAATGTTGGGAATGTCTGAGGGCTGTAGCAAAGTGGGGCTCTGCTCCCAGGGACAGGGACAGGACAAGGGGAACTGTCCTCAGGCTGTGCCAGGGCAGGCTCAGGTTGGACACCAGGAGCAATTTTCCCATGGAGAGGATGGTCAGGCCTTGGAAGGGGGGCACAGCTTGGACTCGATGATCTGGGAGGGCTTTTCCAACCTCAGTGATTCTGAGATTCCCTGAAAAAAAAGTCCAGCAATATCTCAGAGACTCCTGACAAAGAAGCTGGCCTGGCATGGCAGGGTTGAGGGGGCAAATGAAAGAAAAAAAGGATCCTTTTAGAAGCTCAAAATCACCATTCAGAGCCTCTCTAACCACAGCTATTTTGGGTTTTAGCAGTCTCTTGATTAGGCTGGACTAAACCTCATTTTGCACCAGGTCCTCTGTGCACCACAAAAAGCCAATTCTCCCCTCTTATTAAAAACTTCAATTTCCAACTATGTCATGTCGCTCAATATCAAAATAAAATCAGAACTTATCGCAGGTTTAGAACTGGGATGTTGGCTAGCTCCAGCCTCAGATCAGGACAGATATTTGGAGGTGCTGGTAGAAAACAGGAATTGCCTGTGGAAAGAGGAATTGCCCTGCCAGGTGAGGTTTTGTTTGCCTGGGTATGGGCAGGGGTGTAGGACAGGTGCAGGCCTGTTCTCCCGGCTGTTTCCTCACTTCTCCAGGAGCTTTGTCCATAAACACCACACATTTCAGGTGGGTTTGGGATTTAGGACTAGGACCTAATGAGAGGATGTAAAAGAGAGAGGAAAAGGAAAAGGAGGAGAACAGATGGGAAAAGACTGGGATGAAGAAAGGCAAGATTTGAGGAAGATTAGGACAGGGAAGAATGGGGTAGGAGGAAGATGAAAGAGCTAGAAGAGAACAAGAAGAATCATGGATTTGTGTCCGGAGGCAGCAGGATGGGCAGAGGATGGAGCAGCTCTGCTGGCAGCAAAGGCTGGCACAGCTGGGATTGTTCACCTGCACAGGAGAAGCTTTGGGCTGAGCTCAGGGTGGCCTTGCAGGGCCTGGAGGAGCCCCAGGAAACCTGGAGAGAGACAATTCCCAAGGGATGCAGGGACAGCACACAGGGAATGGCTTCAGACTGAAAAATTACAGGTTTAGATTGAATATTGGGCAGGAATTGTTCCCTGGGAGGGTGGGCAGGGGCTGGCCCAGGGTGGGCAGAGCAGCTGTGGCTGCCCCTGGATCCCTGGCAGTGTCCCAGGCCAGGCTGGACATTGGGGACAGTGGGAGGTGTCCCTGCCATGGCAGGGCTGGCACTGGGTGAGATTTAAGGTCCCTTCCATCCCAGACATTCCATGGATCTGGGATCGTTCTTGTCACCTCCCTCCAGGCATTTCCCAAAGCTTCTCCTGTGCAGGTGAACAATCCCAGCTGTGCCAGCCTTTGCTGCCAGCAGAGCTGCTCCATCCTCTGCCCATCCTGCAGCAGCTCCGTGTCCATCTGCCACAATGTGATGCTTGCACACGATGGAAGGAGTTTGGATTCTTTTCGCTGTTTACTTTTAAAAAGCTGCATAATTGCACACGTCCAATCTGCTTTAAATGAGGACTAGGTTGCAAAATCAATACCACATAATGAGGAGCGTTATTTCTCCTTCCTCTCCTTTGCATCTGCATATGCAAAGTAGATAATTGCCTATTTTCTTTTCCATGGGCTCTGTGCCACATTTATTTTTCAGGGTGGAGCCACTCTGGAGCTGTGTCAGGATGACATAGTGGAGGAGGCTGCTGTCTCCAGAAGTTTTTCCTCGTTTGTTTCAGCAGACAGAAGATGAGCAGTGAATTTGCAGGGGATCACGTGGGAAAGGATGAGCTCTTGGGTTTAAAGCAGCTGGGATGTGCCTTAGGAAGGGATTGAATCCCCCCTTCCTTGCTTGGGTGAGGCTGCACGAGTCAGTTAAACCACCCTTCTTGCAGGTGGCCGTGAATTTCACCCTCCTAGTTTCTGAGTGTCTGAATTGACATTTTGTGGTCTCATTTGCAGAAGTGCTGAATGATCCCAGATGGAATAAATTCAATTGGTGCTACACATGTGAAGTGCTCTGAATGAGGAACGCAGCAACTTCTTGAAATACTCACTTGAACTCTTCACTGTCTCAAACTAAGGAGCCAGAATCTAAAGAACCTTTGACTGCAGGTGATTCCAGCCCATCCCAAACCCATCACACCCAGGAGGAAACAAAACCTCTTTATGGCTGATGGTTCTTTTCCACGGAAAGGGAAGGAAGGGGCATCTTCCTGCTGTTTATTCTGGTATCCCACAAGTGTCCTGCCCAAAAAAACCTAAACCCAGAATGGTCAGGAAAGTTGTTCTGACTCCTCTGCCTCTCTCACCCTTCTCCTGAGTGTAAATGGCTCTGCCAGGTGGGACCAGGAGTCTCCAAAATTCCTGCCAGGAGGGGCAGGGAGGGGGGGTCGGGCTCTGGGAACAGGGACAGGGACAGGAGCAGAGGGAACGGCCTCAGGCTGGGCCAGGGCAGGCTCAGGGGGGACCCCAGGAGCAATTTGCCCATGGCAAGGGTGGCCAGGCCTTGGCAGGGGCTGCCCAGGGAGCTTTGGAGTGCCCATCCCTGCAGGTGGCACCTGGAGGTGGCACTCAGGGACAGGGTGGGACCCCATGGGCTGGGAGGGCTTTTCCAAACTGAGGGATTCCAGGATTCTGAGCAGTACAGCTGGTGATGGGGTGGGAATGACTGTGAAGGGCCCAGTTCTTCCAGAGCAAGCTCTGCTCTGGCACCCTGGGAGCTGAGGGGTGGTTTGGGGGGTGCAGACACCAGGGGGGCTCAGCTGGGTTATCCCGACCTGCTGGGTGCCAGGAGAGCCTGGGGGACAAAGAGGGAACCAAGGCTGGATGAACTAAGAAAGGCTTTAAACTGGGACAGAGGCAGGCCAGTGACAGAGTCCAAAAGTAATGGTGACAAATTGTAGCTTATGCGGGATACAGGATAAGATTAGAGAGATACAAAATGGGTTTAGATGGGATTTTGGGCAGGAATTGTTCCCTGGGAGGGTGGGCAGGGCTGGCCCAGGGTGGGCAGAGCAGCTGTGGCTGCCCCTGGATCCCTGGCAGTGTCCCAGGCCAGGCTGGGTGTGGAACCTCGTGGAAGGTTCCCTGTCCATGCCAGGGATGAGCTTTAAGGTCCCTCCAACCCAAACCATTCCGTTGTCCCCTGGTGAGCTCTAAATGCAGGCAGAGGGACACTCTGGCAGAAGCTGCAGAGCCACCACAGGCACAGCTCCTGTTCCTGTGCCCCATCTTCAGGCCACAACTCAATGAAATCCCAATCAGAGGCTCATTAACCCTCCAGTGGGAGCAGACACTCCAGCAAACTGGGAACAGCAATAAAAGCAGAAGCCTGGAAGAGTGAAAACAAATAAAATTCTTATAATTAGCAAAGGAAAAGCAAAAATTCCAGGAAGGTGTGGCTGTCCTTTAGGAGTCAGAGCAAGAAAATAGAGAAAAAACAGATGTGCTCTTCCTCCAGGATGGCAAGAGGTGACACAGGGAAGGCCAAAATGATTGATGGCTTTTTCTCCTCACTCCTCAGCAAGGAGAATGAACAATGATCCATTGAGTACCCACCAAGAGCAGAGAGAGCAGAGCAGAACATTTCGGTGAGTTGGGGTTTTTCCAGCCAGCCAGACCTGGCAGAAACCAACTGAGAGGACGTGGAGGAGTGGCTGAATCCTAGAGGAATCCCCCAGGAATCCCTTCCCACACCTGGAAAAGGGGAGGGCAGGGACAGGTGCTGCAGTCACCTGAGGAAAAAAACAGCTTGGGGGGGGGAATGGCAGAGGAGAAAACAGCCCAAGTTGAATTCCTGGGAATTTCTGGAAATAAATAACGAAACAAAGCTTTCTTTTTGTGCATGGGAAATAATGAAATGATAAGTGGAGGCCAAGAATGACTTGCCAGGAACAAATCCTGCCCAGCCAGGGCTCATTTCCTCCCCTGACAAGTAGCAGCTCTTATGGACAATAGATATTGCATATCTTGACTGCAGCGAGGCTTTCAGCACAGCCTCCGCTGAGGGAACTAAAATGAAACCATTGTAAGGTGGACTCAGCTGTTGGAAACATCAAAAACCCTCCAGGAGGGTTTGTTGTTGGTGTGGAAAAATTATGGAAAGCGTTTTTGCAGATGCCCTGCCCGGGCTTTGTGCCATTCCCTGTTTTCCTTGTGTTTTGGAGGATGAAGGATTGAGCTGGAAAGTTCTACCAGGATTAACATCTTGATCCTTGAAGAAATGCTGTGAAAACAGCAGGATCCAGTGCAGGTGTAAACTCAGATTTAGATAAGAATAAACCCCCAAGTGGAAGGAGCCAGCAAGGCAAAAAACTTGGACAAAAATCCACGGGGATTTTGGAAGAGCTTGAGCTCCCTGGGAATCCAAAACTGTGTGGGAAAGCAAGGATTGTCCTGAAATGTCTAAAGGGGCTTGGTTGGGATGTGTGGAATAATTCCTGCACTCCCACTCAGCCCTGGGGAGGCCTGAAAGTGAAAAATGAACGATTCCCTTTGGTCACTGAACTCGAGGAGCCCCAGCGTGGGCTCCAACTTCCTCACGAGGCCAATTAGGGAAAGTCCTGAGAGCACAAAAAGGTGCTGAGAGCACAAAAAGGTGCTGAGAGCCTCGGGAAGAAGCTGACCCTGGAGGGAAATCTCAGAGAACTGGGTTTGGTTGTTTGAATCTAGAGAAAATAGGACAGAGAAGAAACATGATGAGAGTCTTCAAATATGTAACAGGTAGAAGGCAGCAGGAAACTCTCGATGCTTGGAGGGGAGCAAGGAGCTTAAACAATATCCAGAATTACAGTTTTTGCTGGATTTAAGGGAAAACTTCCTAGTTAGGGAGTTAAGGAAGCCTTGGAGGGCTTTGAGGGTGTTAAATGCAGCTGGAAAAGGCATCAGTGATTATTGGTGTGTTGGGGAACCCCAAGGGAAGAAGCTTTGAGGTAAATGTACCTCAAAAGCTGCAGAAATGGATTTGAAAGGCTCAGGTGACATCAGGAGCTGGAGACATCCTGGGGGTGCTGTCCATGGGTGAAGCATCTCTCAGCTCCCACAAAGTTCCTTCCAGCAACCTCAAACCAGGGAAAAAAAGAGAAAAATCAGCTCTAAGATGCAAACATTGAAAGGTTTCCGAGCCCCAGATCGTTTCTTGAGGGCTTTTTGTGCCTTCAATGATTGTAAACAGACACTGGCAGTGCCAGAACGGCTGAATTTCTGCTACGGTGGTTTCCTGCCTCAAGTGAGAAAAAGGATGTTAAGCTTTGCTGGTGGCTTGTGCAAAATAAATAAATAAAACCAGAGAAATAAATAAATAAATCAAGGCAGGCTCAGTCCTGTGCGTTTCTGGCAAGAGGAGCCTGCACTCCCATCACCTGGGAGACAACCAGGGCCTGGCACTGCTGCTCTGAGAGCTTTTGTCAGGAATGTGAGGGATGGGTTTGGTTGGATCCCTCTGCAAACACTTAAGAGGCAACAGCCCATGGCCCTGGCAAGAAAATGAGAAGCAGCAAAGGCACAAAGAGCTGGGGAAGGGAACAGAGCCCCGGGAGGGACTGAGGGAGCTGGGAAGGGGCTGGAGAATTGCTGAGGGAGCTGGGAAGGGGCTGGAGAATTGCTGAGGGAGCTGGGAAGGGGCTGGAGAATTGCTGAGGGAGCTGGGAAGGGGCTGGAGAATTGCTGAGGGAGCTGGGAAGGGGCTGGAGAATCCCTGAGGGAGCTGGGAAGGGGCTCAGGCTGCAGCAAAGGAGGCTCAGGGGGGCCCTTGTGGCTCTGCACAGCTCCTGCCAGGAGGGGCAGGGAGGGGGGGTCGGGCTCTGGGAACAGGGACAGGGACAGGAGCAGAGGGAACGGCCTCAGGCTGGGCCAGGGCAGGCTCAGGGGGGACCCCAGGAGCAATTTGCCCATGGCAAGGGTGGCCAGGCCTTGGCAGGGACTGCCCAGGGAGCTTTGGAGTGCCCATCCCTGCAGGTGGCACCTGGAGGTGGCACTCAGGGACAGGGTGGGGACAGGGCACAGCTGGGACCCCATGGGCTGGGAGGGCTTTTCCAGCCTCAGGGATTCCAGAACTCTCTAATTCTGGGAAATTGGCTGAGTTGCCACTTCAGCCCTTTCCAAGGCATCCTCCCAGTGCTGGGGATGTGATAATGGAATTCCCTGCAATTAAAATGACGCCTCCCCCACGAAGCCTCTCCCTGCTTTTCCAGCTGTTTGTCCTCTTCTCTGGGCAGGAATTTGCTGCTAATAATTGTGTTGTGCAAATAGAATATCCTGAATCAGCTGATCCAATTTAAGCAAGTTTAAACCCACATTTTCTCTGAGGAATCCCTAACCCAGATTAATTTAGAGGAGTTTGAGCCCTTCACCTTTGAAATCACACATGCAAAAGCCATGTTGCTGTTCATTGTGCTGATATCCAGCAGAAATGTTCAGAATCTGGGAAATACCTGAGAAAAGCAAAAAAATAACCAAGAAAAATGATTTCTCCTTCGTTCCAGTGGAGCCCACCTGTCTTCTGCTTCCCTGTTCATGGTGGCTCTTCCCAATTTCCAGTTTATTAAGGTGGAGAATGTTCAGCCAGGCTCTGTCTCTCCTTTTTTTCACAATTTCAGCACCAATTTTTCCTGGACATTCATTCCTTTTCCATTCAAAAATCCTTTTCCCATTCAAAAAGTGTGTCTGGCAGAAAATGCAGATTTCAGGTATTTCTTCAGCATTTTCAGGTCTCAGAAAATCCATCTGGAATTTTGACTTCACTCCAACTCTCCTGGAGCTGTTGCCCACCTGCAGGTCCCTCTGTGCTCCAGGCACATCGAGCCTGGTGCTTCCAAGGGTTCATTCCCTGTGCAGGACTTCTGATGGAACAGGAAATGTTTGGATTTCCATTTGAAGACCAATCCCATTTAAAGATTCCATGATCCAGAACATGTTCAAGTGGTTTTGTCCAAGAAATCCCCAGGAAAATAAAAATAAAAACTTTGTAGGTCATTGTAGAGATGCTGGAAATAATAAATGAGAAATCCTTGGATAGGAAAAGTTGGAAGAGACCTTCAGGTTCATCCAGTCCAGGCAGCTGATGGAGAAGAGTTGCAGATCTCACATCATTGGTTCCACAAAATTCAGGAATTCTCTCTTGGAATGACCCCGAGTGGTTTCATCAGGCACCTTCTCTGTTGCTGCCAGGCAGAGAAAATTCATCCTGGGGGCAGCAAAAGACCTTGCTCTTAGTCTTGGTTCCTTTATTTCACGGTGACAATTCAAAATTTAAAATTTCAAGTGACACACAGGATCCCACGTTTTTCCCCAAATCAGAGGGCAGAGCTCACTGGAGTCACCAAAGGAATTTTGTGCTTGCAACAAGGAAACTGGTGCAGTGTGGATAATTCCAAATCTTTTGGATAGTCCACTTATTCCTTCATGTTCAACCTGCAGCAGACTCCATAAAATATAATCAGAAGGCTCAAACTCAGCTCGTTCTGCTGATTAATGCAGGTGTTAATTCCCCCAATTAACATTTGTGCAAAGTTACTCTGCCTCACAAAGATCAGGAGCTTACAGGTGTTGGATGTCACTGATACCATCGACCTGGGGGATTAAATCACCTGGGAATTCGGGAGGCTTCAAGAATTTAATCACAGCTTTTCTCAAACTATTCTGAAATTTCTGGTAATTTGTGTTGCTGCCTGGATGGGAATTCAGCAGTAAAATGTCTTTTGGGGAGTGCTTCACCCCACCCACCCACCCAGGCTTCCAAACTGAAAATAAAACCCAGGAGATTTTGCTGAACCCCCCCAGATGTGAAGGATTTTGGGGGGTTTGGGGTTCAGGACTGAGGTCAGAGCTCACGAGGGGCTGCAGCTCCTCCAGAGGGGCAGCACCAATCTCTGGGAGCAGTGCCCTGATAGCACCTGAGCTTGCCCAGGAATTTGCAGGAAATTTCCTCAGGAAACAGCCCTGGCTCATCTGGGAGAGGCAGAAAGCTCCAGCTCAGTGGGGAGATTTTATTTCTGGGAAGAAACAAAGGAAAGGCCTTGGAGGAAAACTCTGCAGGCAGGAAAATCTGAATGGATAAAAATCAACATCAGGAAATCACAGAACAATTTGGGTTGGGAGAATCTCAAAACCCACCCAGGGCCAGTCCTGCCATGACAGGGACACCTCTCACTGTCCCCAATGTCCAGCCTGGCCTGGGACACTGCCAGGGATCCAGGGGCAGCCATAGAGGCTCAGCCTTTCAGATAAAAGCTCAGAAACCTCTCTCAGGATCTCAACCTCCAAAAAAACAACCCAACTCAAAATTATACAGCCAACATGAGAGAGCTCAGAGCCCCTGGCAGGGCCTGAAGGGGCTCCAGGAGAGCTGGAGAGGGACTGGGGACAAGGCTTGGAGGGACAGGACACAGGGAATGGCTTCAGAGCGGGATTGGATGGGATTTGGGGCAGGAATTGTTCCCTGGGAGGGTGGGGATGGAATTGCCAGAGCAGCTGTGGCTGCCCCTGGATCCCTGGCAGTGTCCCAGGCCAGGCTGGACATTGGGGACAGTGGGAGGTGTCCCTGCTGTGGCTGGGGTAGGAATGGATGGGATTTGAGGTCCTTCCCAACCCAAGGCATTCCATGATTGTACAATTCCAGCAGATGGAAACAATTGCCAGCCTCATTTCTTATTGACACCAACCCATGTCCAGAACCTCTCACTTCTTAACTTCTGAGAAAATCAGGATTCCCTTTCCATTTGCAGCCCTGCAGGCTCTGCTGTGCCATTTAACACCCAATTTACCAGCCCAGCAGGCCTGGCAGGAGCAGGGGGTGCTGAGCCTGGAGTGCAGCGAGTCAGGGCAGGCCCAGCCTGGCAGCAAAGCCCAGCTCAGCCAGGCGTGTCCTTGTGTGTCCCCGTGTCCAAACACTCCCTCTCCACTGCCCAGCAGGGGACAATGGACGGGGCCTGTCCCTCAGAGGGCACAGGCTGGGATTTTTGGGGTGTCTGTGCAGGGCAGGATGATCCTGAGGGTCCCTCCCAGGATATTCTTGCTCCTGTCATTCCCTTTGTGAGGTACCACAGTGATGCCCAGCAGTGCATCCTGTTAAAACACAGATTTTTCTGACTTGTTTCAGTGAATACAATGTCTGGAAAACATCCAAGCCTTGTTTCAGTGGAAAGCTGATCCACCTGACACTGGCACTTGCAATGAGGGCAGGGCAGTTATGGTCCCCATGCTACCAAAAGTGAGGTGAAGCAGAACGGAACTTCGTGTGTTGTATCAGCAAGATGTGAGGATTTATCTCCCAATTTTTTGGGTAGGTAAAATACAGAACAATTCCTGCAGCAAATACATCTGGGAAACAACGTGTGGCAAACACAGCAGCAGTTGCAGGGAAGCAGGAAACCAAAGAGCAGAGATGTTGTGAGTGCTGCTACACCAAAAAAAAAAGAGAATATTTTAGCAATTCCCATGTTGAAATGAGACACAGAAAGTGAAACAATGACCTGTGGCGTGGCTTTCTGGGATGTGGAACCCTCTGTGTTGTGTAATAAATGTTCCAAGGCTGCCAGGCAGGACAGCTCGTGCTTTTCTCAGCACAACTCAGGGAGTGACAGCAGCTCCTGCGCTGGGTTTGGGGCAGCAGAATCTGCACAGTCCCCTCCTTGTCCAAAGGATCCCACACAGTCAGCAACTCCCAGCAGCTCTTCTTTCTCTGATGCCTCCCTCCCCAAGTTCTCCTGGCGATCCCAGATAAAACAGGAGGTCCCCAAAGCCTCCCTGCCACCTTTGGGGCAGCAAAGCACAGGGTTAACCCCGAGCCTTCCCCTCCAGCCCGGGCAGAGCTGGCAGTGCTGGCACCATCCCCTCAGCCCTGGGTGTAAAACCAGCCCAGAGAGCCCCACCTTTGCTCCCTCACCCTTTTAGGGGTGCCAGCAGCAGCCACACCAAAGCCACGCCGGGCACAGCCACGGGCACAGGGCGATGTCCCCGCAGTGCCACCGCCGGGCATTTGCTCTTTGCTGCCCCTGCCCCTCGCCCTGGAGCCCTGCCGAGGTTCCTGTGCCACACGTGGGGTGGTGACACATCCCCACATCCCCCCATCCCCACATCCCGACATCCCCGGCCCTGGCACAAGGATGCAGGAGACGTCAGGGGCTGGAGCTGCGGCGCTCGGAGCTGCCTGCGGGCATTTCCATGGCAATGCCGTTTGTTTGTCTGGAGCTTTGTGTGTGCCAGGAGCTCCGGGAACAGGGGACAAGACAAAGCCCAGACCGTCCGTGGGTGGGTGACCTGGGGCTGCAGCCCGTGGAGGGATCTGTGCCGTCATTGCCCAGGCAGGTGTGGGCACACGTGGGAGCTTTGGGAACAGGGGAGAGCCACAAAGATGGGAAAGGGCCTGGAAGAGCCAAGCAAGGAGCAGCTGAGGGGCCTTGGATAGTCCAGATGGAGCAGAGGGGGCTGAGGGGAACCCATCAGGGGCTGCAGCTCCTCCTGAGGGCCAGCTCCCATCTCTGCTCCCTGGGGATCCCTTCCTGGGGCTGATGTGGAGCAGAGCCCAGGCAGAGCCAAAGGATCCAGTGGGGATTTATCCCAAGGCCTCCCTGGACACACCTGGGCAGCACCAGAGCCCGGCTGGGCCACAGCCAAGGGGAGCCCAAAATGGGCCCAGAATGGAGCCCGGCCACCAGGGCTCACACTTGGATCAGTTCTGCTCCAGCAGCACTTTGGAGTTCATTGGCCAATTCCAGCTCCAGCTGATGCAGCTCCATCCTCCTTGCTTTTCCTTCTCCCTTCACCCTTGCCTTTGTTCTTGGCCTCAAAGTTGTCCTTGGTGCCCAGCTGGAACAGGAATTGTTTTGTGTCCCTGCTGTGTGCAGAGAGCTCAGGAGCACTGAATGTGAAACCTAAAACTGCCCCCCAAAACAGCCCAGGATCTGAAAAATATAAAAGCTCAAACCTAAGGCATCACTGTGACCTGACAGCACCCAGGAGCAGCTGGAGCTGGGCCAGGAGGGATTGAGGATGGATTTTTGGGCAAGGCTCTTCCCCCAGAGGGTGCTGGGCACTGCCCAGGGAATGGGCACGGCCCCGAGGCTGCCAGAGCTGCAGGAGCTGCCAGGGATGCCCAGGGTGGGGTTGGTGGGGTCTGGGCAGGGCTGGGGTGGCACTGGGTGATCCCTGGGGGTTTTTTCCAGCACAGGATATTCCATGATCCTGTGTTCCTGGAGGAATTCTGGGCCTTATTTAATTTTCAGGACCAACCAACGCAATCAGGGATGGGCAGAACGAGCAGCACAGACCAGGAGCCACCACAGCTTTGGTGGCACCATCAGTGTCACCTGTGGGACTGCAACACGTCTGGAATTTTGTTTTTTTGGTGACTTGAACTGGGGTGGAGCCGTGTTGCACTTGCTGCAAGGTGAGTGTGGGCTGGGGATGAGGAGACAATGCAACAGCAAGGAAGAAAACAAATCAGAATTTCATTTCCTGAGAGAAGCAGCAGCTCTGCCCTGTTTGGTGCTGACAGTCACACTGGAGACAGCAGGGAAACTGCCCTTAGAAATCCACAAATGCCCTTTCTCAGAGGAATAAGGCAAAATCTGCCTTTTTTAACTTCCATTCCTGGGCTCACATGAAATCTGAGCATTGACCAGTGTGAAAATGCCAAAGAAGCTGGAAGGCTTGAAGTTTGCTTTCTTTCCTCTCTTAAAAAAAAAAAAAAAAAAAAAAAAAGTTTTACCACTTTGTAGCCCTACCAAAATAAATAATTAACAATAATGAAAGTTTTCCATATCACAGAAAAAAGGCCCCAGGCCTCACTTTTTGGTGGATGATTTATATCTATCGTTTCCTTTGGCAGGGAGAGAAACAGCTCTGGCTCTATCTCGAGATAAAATTATAAACACCAATATCACACAGCAAAGGGCACTCCAAATTTTGAAGTCCTGAGAGGCTCAGTCCCAAGGTTTTTTTTTCCATAATGTCACCTCACTGAGGGGAAACCGTTCCGCATTCAGCAGATCCCCTTTCTCAGATTTAGTGGGCAACACACAATGGCTGAAACCTGGGAGAAGCCAAATTGGATCCTTTTATGTTGTGTCACATCCAAAGATCCCTCCACAGATGATCCTGGAACAACTCACCTCTCCAGAAATTCATTTTCTCTTTGTCCTCAGCCCAGCTCCAGCTGTTCTCCCCCCTGGAGAACCATCCATGGGTTTCATGCTCTCCAGCTGCCCTTGCACACCACAAATCCCATTTGTGCAGGACCCAGGAATGGGAGAAGGAGCACCAGCATCTCTGATTCTGTAACTTGGCAGCACCTGCTCTGAAAGTTTGGGCACGAGGAGGAAGTGAGAACCCCTTTGTTCACTGGAATTTTCTTCCGTGCACTTGTTGGATGTGCAGGGGCCGAGTTCTTGGAGGTGAGCAGGGAAAGGGGCAAGAAAATCTGATAGTCCTGGAGGGCAAAGGAATCCTGGGCTGGGTCAGGGCAAGGGAGGGGATTTTTTCCTGGCAGACCCCACCTGCAGAGCTGCCCCAGCCCTGGGGCCAGCACAGGAACCAGGGAGCTGCTGGGAGAGCCCAGAGGGGGCACGGAGCTGCTGCAGGGCTGGAGCCAGGCTGGGAGAGCTGGGGGGACTCCAAAGAGAGCTCAGAGCCCCTGGCAGGGCCTGAAGGGGCTCCAGGAGAGCTGCAGAGGGACTGGGGACAGGGGATGGAGGGACAGGACACAGGGAATGGCTTCAGAGTGGATTGGATGGGATTTGGGGCAGGAATTGTTCCCTGGGAGGGNGGATTCTGTTCCACAATTCTCTCAGTGGTCTCTGGGGTCGGGGTCTGTGCAGGGTGAGCCAGGGAGGAGAGAGGGATGCCTGAAGATCCTGGGAACAGGACACTGCTGCATCCCACAGCCCCAACTCCAGCAGCAGCACCCAGAGCCTGCAGTGGGGCTCTGGGGAGGAGAATCAGCTGGAGCAGGAGGAGGTCGTGGTCAATATTCCCTGAGCTGGCCCAGGGTGGCCAGAGCAGCTCCTGGATCCCTGGCAGTGTCCCAGGCCAGGCTGGACATTGGGGACAGTGGGAGGTGTCCCTGCCATGGCAGGGCTGGGATGGGATGAGGTTTATTGTCATTCCCAACCCAAAGCACTCCCTGATTCTGTGCTGTGCCACCTGGGAGAGGGGACAGAGCTGAAGCCCAGGGCTGGCCAAGCAGGTGGAAAGGCAGGGTTAACAAATGGAGCTGCCTCCCCTTCCCTGTTTGCTGAACTTATTGTGGTCCTGGAAGGAGGAACCTTTCCCTGGCAGAGGCCTTAGGGGCCATTTCCATCCCAAACTTCCAAAGTTTAATGGCATTTTCACAGAATCGTGGAATCCCAGAATGGTTTGGGTTGGAAGGAACCTGCAAGTTCATCTCATCCCATCCAAAATTTAAATCCCAAGTATCTCAGAGAACCATGGAATGGTTTGGGCTGGAAGGGAGCTCGGAGCCCACCCAGTGCCACCCCTGCCATGGCAGGGACACCTCCCACTGTCCCCAATGTCCAGCCTGGTCTGGGACACTGCCAGGGATCCAGGGGCAGCCACAGCTGCTCTGGCAAATTCCATCCAGACTCAGGGGTTGTTTTCTCCCAAATCCTTCCAGATGAATTGGAACACTAAAACACTTCAGACTGTTATAATTAATTCATTGGAGCTTGTTCACTTGATGTTTCTGTTGAAATGCTGAAGAATTCCAATATTTTATCCCTTAGACCAAACCTTACACATTATTCCATGGAACTGACACTTGTGGCCATTAAGATTTGCCTTAGAGCAGGGAAGTGCAGCCTCTGGAGGGGAGGAAATCCTGGAATGGTTTGGGTTGGAAAGGATCTTAAAGCTCATCCAGAGCCAGCCCTGCCATGGCAGGGACCCCTCCCACTGTCCCCAATGTCCAGCCTGGCCTGGGACACTGCCAGGGATCCAGGGGCAGCCACAGCTGCTCTGGGCACCTCCAGCTCCTCATTCCAGTGGGCACCAACTCTTTGCCCACCCCAAGGCAGCTGCTGAAAGGAAAAAGGGCTGTGGAAGGAGAAAATGGACCTGGAAGAGGCTGCTGAGTTCCGTCAGAGCTTTCCACCAAACAAGCAAATGTGATAATGGGAGAAAATGAGAGGCTTTTCCTGGCTGGATATGGATGAGAGGTTTCAAAGGGAGAAAATCCTGCTCTCAAGGATACACTGGCAGTATTTTCATGAGGATTTGTCCTTCAGAGGTGGATTATACAACTTTTCTTATTACAGGAATGGGAAGATTAAAGATCCCAAACGCTCTGTACTTTGGAGTTGTCCTAATAAATGTGCCAGGAATCTGGGGAGATTTCCAAAATGCATTTTAATCCATAGTAGGCTGGAGGTTGTGCACCGTAAGCGATTTTCATTGTTCGATGGGAGTAAATATAAATTACTGAAGAATCTGAAAATCCTGTTCCACCCAGCAGCTCAGAGAGCATTTCAATCGTGAGTACACAGGCATTTGGAAAGGAGGAAGGCAAGAAAGCTGTGACAAACCAGCACTTAATGACACATTTGCCAAATGGAGCTGGTGGTTTGCATGCACAAAGCTCTTCCTGCACCTCCTGAAGTGCACAAGCAGCTTTTCTCTATGCAAACCACCTCTGCAGGATGTCCCCACCTCTTATCCAGCATGGTGCAAGGGAGAGATGGAAAATTCAGATTTGCAATTGTAGAGGCCAAGCTGAAGTCCCTTTCAAAGTCAGTTTTCAGCTCCTCGTTTAAATACATACTTTATATTTATATTTTTATAGATTTAAGCATATTAAAGAGAGGTCATTGGGAGCTAATCTCTCCCCCCTGCCCCAAATCCTCATTTCAGGCTCTCCCAACTGTGTTAGATGTGAAAGGTCTGAGCAGGGAGCGTTATCAGAGTGACTGCAGTGCCCAGGGGATGCGTCATGGAGCAGATTCCCATCCCTGCCTGTGGCCAGAGCCCTTGGAACACAAAAGGCTGGGAGGAGGAGGAGGAGGGACAGAGCTGCAGCAGCCCCCAGCTCCTGGGAGGCTGGAGGTGGAGCTGGCGGGTGAGAACTGCAGGAATTGTTTCCATCACATGGTTAATGACTCAGCAGCCTTAGCCCAAAATATTTATTTTTTTCCTCCTCTCCACCAGCTCGTCTGTGGAAAAGAATGGGAGCACTGGGAGAGGGGAGGGAGGCTTTGCTGGGGGAGCATCACACGGATTTTCTACTCCAGATTTTGCCATCTCCAGGGTTGGAACACCTGGGCTGTGATGCTCACAGAGAGATTCCAGCTGGGTTTGGTGCCCAGGGCTGCCTGGAGTTTTGGGCACCTCAACATAAAATGGGCCTAAAGCTCTTGGGGGTGTCCAGAGGAGGGACACAGGGATGGGGAAGGGTCTGGTTTGGACAAAGCTCCCAGGGATGCACAGGGAGGGATTGTTGGGGTGTCTGTGCAGGGCCAGGGCGGGGATCAATGATCCTGTGGGTCCTTCCATCTCAGGAGATTCCAGGATTCCAAGCTTGGATCAAGGCCTCCAGTCAATAAATGCACCCTGCTCTTCCCCACACAGGGAATGTGAACCCCCAGGAGCTGTCCTGGGGTGCAGCCTGAGCCCCAGCTGCAATGAGGGTGCAAAGCAAGCCCTGACCACCCTGAGCTGTCCCTGCATTTCCAAACTCTGCCCCTGCCAGCCCTGGGAGCTGCCAGGAGGGAGGGGAGAAGGAGGAAGCCTCGTCCTCTCAGGGCACGCTGAGGCTGCTGCTGGGCTCTCTCTGTTTCCCCTGAGCAAGAAGTGAGAGGATTCAGAGCTTTGTCTTAAGCTGAGCTCAAGCACACCCAGGGCTGATTGGTGCAGAAACTCTGCCCCTCCCTGGTGTGGGTTTTGTCACCCTGGTCCCAAATCCCTCCGTTTCCAGCCTGGTTTCCACACAGAACTCCTGCAGAGCACTCACTTCCCCTGTTTTTCCTGAAGTGTTCATGTGGAGTTCGGTGCCAGTCTGGCCCTTTGGCTTTTGTCCCCAGTGTTCCTAAAGACACCCACAGCCCTGAGCAGTGCAGCCTTGCTAAAGCCTCCCACCAGCCACGTGGCACCAGAGCTCCAGGCTGGAAGGTCACGTATTCCTTCCCTTGTGCTCATTCCCAATTTGGGGAAGCCCTGCCCTGCGAGGATACCTGCAGGGATGGGCACTCCAAAGCTCCCTGGGCAGCCCCTGCCAAGGCCTGGCCACCCTTGCCATGGGCAAATTGCTCCTGGGGTCCCCCCTGAGCCTGCCCTGGCCCAGCCTGAGGCCGTTCCCTCTGCTCCTGTCCCTGTCCCTGTTCCCAGAGCCCGACCCCCCTTCCCTGCCCCTCCTGGCAGGAGCTGTGCAGAGCCACAAGGGCCCCCCTGAGCCTCCTTTGCTGCAGCCTGAGCCCCTTCCCAGCTCCCTCAGCCCCTGCTGGGGCTCCAGCCCCTTCCCAGCTCCCTCAGCAATTCTCCAGCCCCTTCCCAGCTCCCTCAGCAATTCTCCATTCCCTTCCCAGCTCCCTCAGCAATTCTCCAGCCCCTTCCCAGCTCCCTCAGGGATTCTCCAGCCCCTTCCCAGCTCCCTGCCCTGCCCTGGACACGCTCCAGCCCCTCCAGGTCTCTCCTGCAGGAGCCACAGCTGGACACAGCCCTGCAGGGACCTCTCAGTGCCAGCACAGAGGGACAATCCCTGCCCTGCTGAGGACACACATCTGACACCAGAAATGCCCCAGTGGCTCTTTTATAGGTGCCAAGAGCTGCCTCAGAGCACAGCCTGCTCCCAGCAGGACCTGGTAGGGAGGAGCAGAGCCCGGCTGGGCCCTGAGGCTGCAGGAAGGGTCACCACTTCTCACTCAGCATCTCCACCATCTGTGCTGCCCTGCCCTCTTACTCAGGGGGCAGCCAACGCCACAGTCCAGCTCTTAATTTAGACCCCAAATGTTATTTATGAGTTCATCATCCCAGATGGACTCAGTCCCAGGAATCTCTGCTATCAAAGACTCGTGAAAGCCTCAGTTTTACAAATTGAGATGAATCAAGGCCTCCCCTTGCTGCCCATTTGTGTTCCTTACTCCCTGCTTGTGGGAAGGTGCTCCATAGCTCAGGTGCACATCCAAGGAGTTGGAAGAGCCCCTTTGAATTCACAGCCAGGCTGGTACAAAGTAAGAAAATTCAGATTTGCTGAAGTTTGCCACTTTCAGTCACCTTGCCTATCAAAGAGAAGCACCCCAGAGAGACTAAAACCACAATCAGCCAAATAATCTGACACAATCCCAGAATTGTCAAGGTGGGAAGAGCCCTTCAGGCTCATCCAGTCCCACTCCAGCAGCACCAGCATCAGCCCAAACCCTGTCCCTAAGTGCCCCTTCCCTGGTGAGGGGCATTGATATTCACAGTGATTTTCAAGAGGAGAAGTGAGAAGTTTCAGCGGCAGCACCACTCTGCAGAGTTCACTCCAGCCTGGATTTCTGCTGTGTGGGTGGCACTCTGAGGACTCCTTTGGTCTAAAATTTAAATCCCGGGTATCTCAGAGATCCATGGAATGGTTTGGGTTGGGAAGGACCTTAAAGATCTCTCCAATTCCAACTCTCCACCATGGGCAGGGACACCTCCCACTGTCCCAGCCTGTCCCCAATGTCCAGCCTGGCCTGGGACACTGCCAGGGATCCAGGGGCAGCCACAGCTGCTCTGGCCACCCTGGGCCAGCCCCTGCTCAGCCTCCCAGGGAACAATTCCTGCCCAAAATCCCACCCAGCCCTGCCCTCTGGCACTGGGAGCCATCCCCTGGGTCCTGCCCCTCCAGGATTTCTGATGGAGTTTGAGCTGTCAGGGAATCACTGAATGAATTTTTCCCATCACATTGTCCATTTTCCATCCACTCCATCCTCTATCTGAACATGACCCCTCAGAAATGAGGCATCCTAATCCCCAGCTCACTCTTGGAAAGACAATCCCAGGCTGGGGAATCCTGAGGAACAGGAACTGGTGAGTCCCGTGGGGAAGGGTGACACTCACACAGACCTGGTGGCACAGGCCAAAGCTGTGCAGAATGGCCAGATCCTGCTTTTTATGAATCAAATCTGGGGAAGTGAAAGGAGGAACCTCTCAATTACATGAGGAAGGGATCTGTCCTCCCTTTAACCCAAAGTTCTGGGGCGTGTGAAAGGTTAGCAGGAGGCGTTGCCATGGGCCATTTGCTGCAACCCTCTCTGGAAACTTCCTGAAATAAAAGAGCACATTGCAGCTCCTGGGTGAGAGCCTTGGGGCACCTGAGAACATAACCGAAGAATAATTGACCACAAACATGAGCTACGTGCAGAAATGAGACTGCTCAGGGCTTTATTGACTCGAGGAGAAGAGGTTCTGGAGGCAGAAATTCTGCATTTGTTAAACGGCACCTCCCGGGGACCTCGGAGATCTCACGGTTATTTCCTGCTCCAAGCATAAAACCCAGGGATGCTTCATGGATAAAATTACCTGGTGGCTGGGGCTAAAAGATGCTTCACCTGCAGCACCCTCTTTTCAGAGAATTCGCCCTGACCACAGCAAAATGAAGAAGAAATTCATGCATTAAAATTCCTCGGAAAAGGAATTAAAAAGGAACGGCCGAGCTCGTGTTAACAAGCCCAGAGGAGTCCAGGGAAATGGGAGAGCTGCTCCCAGCCTTACAAGATCAGACACAACAGGTTGCTGGTTTAACAAGCTGCACTAATGCAGGATTTCTTGGCTGGTTTTCCCCCTTAAGGAGGAATTTTCCCCCGTTTTAATTCCTCACTAATTTTGATGCCTCGCACTCATTTTGCTGGATTTTCCACACGCTCATTCCCGAGGTATTTATTTCTTTGTGTGTGACCAATCCATTGTCACGGTGTACAGGATTCTCAACACCCCCAGCGATGGATTACAGGAGTTTTGGCTCTTGGAATGCCCAGGAGAGGCTGAGGGAGCTGAGGCTGCTCAGCCTGGAGAGGAGCCCCAGCTGAGAGGAGCCCCCAGCCCTGAGGGTCCCCAGGGGTCGCTGGATGTCCCTGGGTGTCCCTGTCTGTCCCTGGGTGTCCCCCAGCTTAGAGAGGGGAAAAGGGGGGATCAGGCTGGGAGCAACAGGAGGAGGGAACAGTACTGGGAGGGAGAAGTGAACCTATTGGGAACAGGATTTATTGGGAGATTGTTCATTCCTTCACCAGGGACAGCAGCTCAACCCTTGGGTTTGGGCGTGGAGGGCCAGGACCCAGGGGATGGCAGTGTCCCAGGCCAGGCTGGACACTGGGGACAGTGGGAGCTGTCCCTGCCATGGCTGGGGTGGATGAGATGATTTTTAAGGTCCCTTCCATCCCAAAGCACTCTGGAATTCCATGATTTTCTCACCCTGTGCTGTGCAGTGTCCCAGGAGCTCAAATGCCAATTCCTGGGCAGTGCTGCTGATCCCTCTCCCTCTGCATTGGGCATTTCTGGCTGCAGAGAGCGGGAATGTTTCACTCTCAGCACAAAGCAATTCAGGAAAACAAATCAAGCTCCAGCCTTTCCTGGCCCGGGAATTTGAAGATGACAAATCCCAGCTTTGGGAACTCGTGTTGGGCTGGCCATGGAAGTGCCTCTGGAAAAACAAAGCAGCCCTTGCAGGACACAATTGCCAGCTCTGGATGGAATTGCCAGAGCAGCTGTGGGTGCCCCTGGATCCCTGGCAGTGTCCCAGGCCAGGCTGGACATTGGGGACAGTGGGAGGGGTCCCTGCCATGGCAGGGGTGGCTCTGGGGTGGCTCTGAGGTCCCTCCCAACCCAAACCCATTCCCTGATTCCATGACCCTGTGCTCACTGCAGGTTTGCACACCCACACACCTCAGCACTGGGAATTTTGGCTTGCACAGGAATTTAACCCATGGACTGGAAATTGTGGAAAATTCTGGGCTTTCCTTGCTCAGGAAGGGCTCAGTGCCTGGATCTGTCCAAGCTGAGAGAGATTCCCCTGCAGGTGCCCACGATCCTGATCCACAACCCAAAATCACCCAGAATGGGGGCCTGGAAGGGGTTTTGGTGTCCAGAGCTCTGTGGGTATCTCACGGAGCAGAAGATCCTGTCCCAGCTGAGCAGGACAATTCTGGGCAGAAGGGGAACAGCTTGGGTTGGAGGGGACCTCAAAGACCACCACAAAACCCCCTTTGACCTCCCCTTCCCAGCCCTCCCAGAAATTCCTGTGGAATGGCAGGAGAGCCCCTCCTCCATCCCTTCTCCTCTGTGGGAAACAGCTCACAAGAAGTGAATTTTGGGTTGAATAAGGTAAGGAATAACACATCAGGGGATGCTCCTCTGACAGACCCAGCAGAGGGGAATAGCTGAATTTTTGGGATATAATCCTACCCTGGGTTTTTGGCTATGGAAATTACTTCAGTTCTGTTTCTAAGCCAAGAGAAGAAGACCTGGGCCTAGAATTTGAGTCACTTCTGATTCAGAGTCCAAAAACCCCCAAGATGTAAAGGCTGGGAAGGAAGGATCCCTGAAAAGCATCCCTTGGGATTTGCAGCTGTCTGGGGATAGTGACCCTGCTGGCCAGCAAACATGTTTGGGGTTTAGTCAACACTTCACATTCACATCCAGGACAAGTGGAGTTCAAATTCTTCCCAACAGACTAATTAGGCAAAATATTTAGAAACGCTGCAATTCCAGTCATGCTTTTGCCATAACATTTGGAGAAACAATGATGCTTTCATATAGCCAGAGCCTCTGAGGCTGGGAAAACACACAGGCCCTCGGTGGACACAAAATTAAACTCAGGTTTAAGACCTCTAATGACAGAAATTCCTGATGCACCCAAGCATCCCAGTTTTGCTGGCTGGGCACACCTGAGAAGCTTTTAATTGGGTTCAGGAGGGCTTGAACTGTTCAGTAAAAGGAGAATATGTTTGCAGCAGGAGCAGGGAGCTAATCAGACAGGATACTCTCTGCCAGAGCAGGCAATGTATATTTACAAAGCTTTTGTAGCTCCTTTGTTGTGCATTCTTTCCACACACCAGCACAGAAAGATCATGTTCACAGCAGCGCCCGCTGCGAGGTGTCAGATTGCCGTCGGCTTTTTCCAAAAAATTAAAAAAAAAACAACAAAAAAACGAAAGAGAAGCGAGGGAATCCTGGAAACGGGAAAGAGACTCTTCCATTTTCATTAGGCTGAGAGGAAACCTGTGAAAAATCCGGTGCCTTTGTGCCATAGGAATGTGCTCCTGCTTTTCCCTTCACCGGAGCGTGTCGTGATGAAACCGTGGCTGCGTCACCGGCGGCGTGCCTGAGAGAGCAGCCAGCCTCTTCCAGAAGGGTAGGAAAAGCAAATGCCCAAGAGTTTATGGAGTGACAGAGCCAATTCTCGTCCTGATTTATTGAACCTCCAATTGGAGCACTCCGATTCCCCTTCTGCCAAGTGATGCCGTTGGAATGCCGAGTTATTTTCTCATGCGAAAAACCAAAATGAAGAAGAAGAAGAACGAGGAGGGGGAAAAAAAAAAGCCTTGGAACTCTTTAAATTAAGGACCTTCTCTCCTCTTGTCAGGCTGCAACAAACCCAGCAGATTTCTCAGTGTGGCTCTTTTGCCAGTGGTTTTGTTTGGGTTTTTTGGAGATAAAAACAATGGATTTTGTGGGGCCAGGCAGGTGAGGCAGCATCCAGGGCAGCCTGGGCTCCTCCCACGAGTGCCTAATCCTGTAAACACCTTAAAGCAGAGCTGGCTCCTGCCCTTGGTGCTATCAAGTGGGAAGGCATTTTATTTTTCTGGAATGAAAGAGCCAATTTATGCCCTTTTATGGACCAGGGGAGGATTTGCTGCAGTGGAAACTTTTCTGCAAATAAAGGTTCCCTTGTTTGTGAGCCCTTTGTGTGGCACTTGTGGGACCCCTCGGGGCACTCAGGAATCTGCTGCAGGCTCTGCTAAGGAGATCAGACCTTCCCATTCCATCTCTGGGATTTGGGATGGGTTTTCCAGCACTTCTTTGGCTGCCATCAACTGATGGATAAACTGAGTTTGTTTTCCATATGGGGAATTCCAGACTGGTTTGGGTTGGGAGGGACCCCAAAGCCCATCCAGTGCCACCCCTGCCGTGGCAGGGACACCTCCCACTGTCCCAGGCTGCTCCAGCCCCATCCAAGCTGCTCTTGGACTCTTCCAGGGATGGAGCAGCCACAGCTTTTCTCTGCCAGGGCCTCCCCACCCTCCCAGGGAAGAATTTCTCCCCAAAATCCCATCTAGCCCTGCCCTCTTTCACCCTAAACCCTGTACCCTTTGGCCCTTGTCCAAAGCCCCTCTCCAAATTTGTCCCCCAAAGGTCTGAGATCACCAGAGAAGCCACCAGTCCCCAGCCAAGTTCTGCTCTCTGCTCAAACCAGTCCCACCAGTGAAAAAAAAGCATGTTTGTGCATAAATCAGCCCTGCCAGACCCAGAGTCTTGCTGCCTTTTCCGTTTTGAAATGCTGGTTTTGTTTGTAATTTCCAAGAAGCTGCTTTCACTTCAGAGTGAAAGACCAACCTGACACAAAACAATTGAGTGAAAAAGCTTTATCAAGGTTGCAATAAAACCACAGCACTCGTTTGTCTCTCCAGTTAAAAAATGACTGAGAGGGGAAAAAAAAAAAGAGACAAAATATCTGAGAGGGAACAAAGAGACCAAATATCCATGTATTTATCTGTCTATCCATCTAATTTTAAACCTCAAATAACACTTAATCCAGCAGCGTGTGGTAGGTGTTACTTTGGAAATGAGAACATGAAATTTCAGGCAATGATATCCTCCTGACAGAATTATTTAACCAGAAATGACAGATAACAATCAACCAGAGGAGCCAAGGGTCTCTTAACACCATTAAGTGATGAAGTTGTAAGAATGACAGCGAAATAATTCCTGGTGTGTTTGTTGACTCGTAGGAGCTGAAGCACCATGTTTCCATGGATATGGAGTTTCTGGTTTGTGCTTTTCCTATTTAAGGATCAATGCTGAGGAGATGCAGGATTCAGTTCCGTGCTCCTTGTGGAGCGTAAACATCGATAATTCCAAAGAGCCAGGGCTGAGCAGGGACAGACAAGTTGGGATCTGTCCAGAGCCTGCATTTATGGGGTGAAAAAGCACTAAAAATCCCCCTCAGCCACCTGGAGGGATCCTGGAATCCCAGCAAGGCCTGGATTGGAAGAGGCTTTAAATCCCACCCAGTGCCACCCCAGCCATGGCAGGGACCCCTCCCACTGTCCCCAGTGTCCAGCCTGGCCTGGGACACTGCCAGGGATCCAGGCGCAGCCACAGCTGCTCTGCCCACCCTGGGCCAGCCCCTGCCCATCCTCCCAGGGAACAATTCCTGCCCAATATCTGATCTAAACCTGTAATTTTTCAGTTTGAAGCCATTCCCTGTGTGCTGTCCCTGCATCCCTTGGGAATTGTCTCTCTCCAGCTTTCCTGGGGCTCCTCCAGGCCCTGCAAGGCCATCCTGAGCTCAGCCCAAAGCTTCTCTGTGCAGGTGAACAATCCCAGCTGTGCCAGCCTTTGCTGCCAGCAGAGCTGCTCCATCCTCTGCTCAAGTCCCTGTCACGTTCACATTCATCCCTCACACCAAACCCCCAGGACATCTTGGCTCCCCTCACAAGCTGTGATGTGGCTGGGCCAAGGTCCCGTGGATTTGGGCATTCCAAGATGCCAATGGCCCCATCAGCTGTGTGTGAGGGGCTCTGTGATTTTCACCCAGTCCAGCTTTTCCCCCTGATGAACATTCCTGGCTCCTCCTCTTTCCCCACACACGCGTTCCCATTGATGTTCCACTCCACCCTGACATCCTGGCGGTCATTCCTGTGCTTTTGTGGCCACATGGTCACTGGTGTGACCACGAGGACATGCAGGCAGAGCAGGACATGAGCAGGGACCTGTCATGGAGGGAGGGAGGAGTTTGATGGACTGAGATCAGCAAACCCTGAGATCAGCATCAGAGAGCTCTGCCTTATCCAACCTGCCCTGAAGGTGGAGTTAAAAAGGGCTGGATCTTCTCAGAATCTCAGAATCAAAGCTGGAGGAGCCCTCCAGGATCCCCCAGTGCCACCCCAGCATCACCCAAACCCTGTCCCCAAGGGCCACAGCCACACTGCTCTGGGACAATTCCAGGCACTCCAAAGCTCCCTGGGCAGCTCAGCCTAAGGCCTGACCACTCTGACAGGGAAAAATTGTTCCTGATTTCTGATCTGCCTCTCCCCTGGTGCCATTTGAGGCCATTCCCTCTCCTCCTGTCCCTGCCCCTCCTGGCAGGAGCTGTGGGGAGCAGTGGGGTCCCCCCTGAGCCTCCTCTCCTCTTTCAGGCCTGTCCCTCTCTGGGCTCACAAACACCAGGTTGTTGCTGGTTTATCCATCCTGGTCTTACAGAATCAGCTGGCACTGATTAAGCCCATTAATTATCAACAATTCCTGTTCAGAGCAGGGCTCTGCTGCCCAGCACCCCCACGAAGCCACCAGGATGAGGGACAACAACAAAAAATGTGCCCCAGGCAGGGCTGTGACAATGACACCAGCAAAGACAAACACCTCAGGCAAGAGCCGATCCCTGTGGAAGGAGAAATGGTGAGAAAAGAAGGAACAATTGGGCAAAAGACTCTTCTGGACCAGGTTCTCTGTTGGAAGAAAATGGTGACAAAAAAGGGTTTGATGTTTAATGGTGCAGAATTTCTTCATCAGGAGCAATTTGCCCATGGCAAGGGTGCCCAGGGAGCTTTGGAGTGCCCATCCCTGCAGGTGGCACCTGGAGGTGGCACTCAGGGACAGGCTGGGGACAGGGTGGGACCCCATGGGCTGGGAGGGCTTTTCTAGCCCCAGGGATTTTGGGATTCCCTGGGGACAGGAAGCTCTGATTTGCACATTTGGAACTGCCAAGCCCCTCCCTGGTGCCACCAGCAAGGCAGGTGTGCCAGGCAGCTGTGGGCACACAGAGGGGTCAGGACATGTCCCAAAATTTCTGGCAGCCCGGGCTGCCCGAGCCCTCCGTGCCTTCCCCCACTGCATTCCCAGATGGAATTGGGAACCACAGGGGCTCTGCAGGCAGGAGTGGCCCAGCTGGAATCGTCCCTCACGGGGCAGCTTTGAGGGAAGGGGAGCTGGCAGAGGGGGATGGACATTTTCAATAATCACCACTAAGCCCAGGACAAGAGAGAGGGGGACAAATCGATGGATTTTGCAGGTGGAAGGGACTGAACTTCCATTTCATAGAGAAAGCTCAGGAATTCCGTGCCCAGGAACGCTGCAGGTGTGGGGGTGAGACAGAGGCACCACCAGCCCCATTCCTGATGCCAGCTCTGGGGCAGAGATCCCAGTTCCAGCTGCAGGGCTGTGTCTATGAATCCCATTTTCCCCATCCCTTCGTTTAGGAGCCATCCTCTGCTCAGGCTGAAGCTTCCCTGCTCCAGACAGGGCTTGGTTGGATCCTCTCAGGCACGGCAGAGTTTTGGGGGATGGAGCTGGACCTGGCAGCCCTCCCCAGCTCCTGAGCACAGGGAAGAGCTCGGCCCTGCCTGGTCCCAGCGGGGCGAGGGCTGGAATCTCCCCCCTCCCCTGATCTCAGGGGGATGCTCAGGCTCTCTGGAAAAGCTCGGGCTGTTTTCACAGGAATTAAGTCATCTCTTGGCTCCCTCCTGCCCCGGGCTGCTCAGCAGATGGAGGGAGCCTCTTTTGCAGCCCTGCCCGGCTCCTGGGCAATCCCCAAATCCCTGCCTGCCTCTCGTGGGGACACTCCAGAGCCACTGTGGGCTCTGGAGGTGGCTGCTTTGGTGGCTTTGTGAGCACCACAGCTGCCTCTGGCTGTGTTTTATTTCCAGAACGTTCTGCCTGGACCATCCTGAGGAATCTTGGTTTGGCCACGAGGCTCAGGGCCCTTCAGCTGAGTTTGTTCCTCCCTAATTTGGGCAGGATTGAGCTCTGCTGTGGCTCAACCTTATGCCCATTCTTTTTTTTTTTTTTTTTTTTTTCTTTTCATTTTTAACTAAGGTCTAATTACACCCAGCACACGGCCTCATGAATCAACCTGATTCTGTTGTGACAAGTTTAGCCCTGGGTGTGTGATCTGTCCTAGGAGATCACACAATTTTTTCCTTCTCATCTCTTTTAATAATAAAATCCTCCTGCCTGCCCTCTTTTCCTTCTGATTTAATCATCAGCTATTAAAGTGACATGGAGAATAACACCTCCATTTGCCCAAACTGCTCAGCCTGGCATCTGACAGCTCCTGGGATCACTGAACATTTTCCTTGTTCACTCCCCACCCTGGCATGGACCTTCTGGCTCCTTCTCTGTGTGTCTGGTACCAACTCGGATGCTGTTCTGCTCTGGGGGCAAAAACGAAAGGAAAAAAAGACAGCTGAAGGCTGTGTCCAAAGAGATTTTTGTGGAAAAACAGGAGCTGGGCTACTGTTTGTGCCTGCAAATCACCTGAGAAGGAGCAGGTGGACAATACATCAACACCTGGGATTTTTGGGTGATCAGGATCCTGTCATGTCCTTTGTTTCCCTTTTTTCTCCTTGCTTTTTCCATCTGTTTTTGGTCATATGAGTAGATAAGGGCCGGGCAAATGGGGATTCTTTTTGTTGTTTGTGGCCAGAGAAAGAGGGTTCTTCAAAAAAAACCAACAAATCTGATTCATTTCTATTCATTATCCTGTGAGATTTGCACACTCCAGACCTAAAATTCCCCTTCACTCCCGGGGCTGATCTCTCCAGAGCTGCTGCAGCCTCCCAGTTCAGTGACAAAATTGTCTCATAGCCTCTTAAAGCTCAATGCAGGTCTTTGATAAGATTTTGAGAGCAGACACAAACCCTCCTCTCCCAGGTGTTTTCATCGGGCCCGATGACAGCCGGTGCCATCCCTGCAGTCCTGAGGGATCAGGTGACAAAGGCAGGAGTGTTGAAGGGAGGGTGGTGGCACCTGAGCAGCCCTGTGACCTTCACAGCTCCTTGGAGCAGAGCCTCCGGCCTGGAGGACAGGGACAGGCTGCCCAAATGTCCCCTGGGGGAGAAAGGTCACAGTCCTGAGCTGAAGGAGAGCCAGGTGGGCTCTGTGAGCCAAGGGGAGAGGAAGCTCATCCTGCTGTCCCTGCTGTCCCTCTGTCCCTCTGTCCCTGCTGCTGAGCACCTGGGAGCTGCACAGGATGGCAAATCCCCAAATCCAGGAGCTGTCCCACCAGGGATTTATTCCCAGGAGTTCCTTGTTGAGCTGATGTGCTCTGCAAAGGGACAGTCAGCAATGCCCCTGGAAAAGGCAGGGCTGGCACAGCCCTGTCCCCTCCCTGGGCAGCCTGGGTCTGTCCCAGCCCTGGCCCACCCACCTCCCACCCCACCATGCACCAGCAGGTCCTGACTGGGCCACCAGCCAAATTTTGACATTCCCAGCAGTAGATCCTGACATTCCCACCAGCAGCTCCCACCCTGGCTTTGGTGGTGAGAAACCATCCCATGACAGCAGCACAGCCAGGCCCTCATGGAGGGGACACGGGGAGGGTTTGGATTGGGGTGGAAATGACCTCAAATCCCCCCCAGTGCCACCCCAGCCGTGGCAGGGATCCCTCCCACTGTCCCCAATGTCCAGCCTGGCCTGGGACACTGCCAGGGCTCCAGGGGCAGCCACAGCTGCTCTGCCCACCCTGGGCCAGCCCCTGCCCACCCTCCCAGGGAACAATTCCTGCCCAAAATCCCACCCAGCCTTGCCCTCTGGCACTGGGAGCCATTCCCTGTGTGCTGTCCCTGCATCCCTTGGGAATTGTCTCTCTCCAGCTTTCCTGGGGCTCCTCCAGGCCCTGCAAGGCCACCCTGAGCTCAGCCCAAAGCTTCTCCTGTGCAGGTGAACAATCCCAGCTGTGCCAGCCTTTGCTGCCAGCAGAGCTGCTCCATCCTCTGCCCATCCTGCTGCCTCCTCTGGGCTCTCTGCAGCAGCTCCAGCTCCTCCCTGTGCTCGGATCCCAGTGATGGGAGCTGCATTCCAGCTGGAATTCCCCAGGGATGGAGCAGAGGGGCAGAAGGAAGAGGAATCATTTCCTCCCAGGGAAGCACCGCTGGGTTTTCCCACCACGTGGAACAGCACAGCTGCCCTCTAGCCAGGGCTGAGCTTTAAAAATAATAGCTACACTACCACAAACTGTCCTGAGGCACATAAAAAAGTCATCCAGACATCAAAAATTGTCAAGGAGCTGCTCCCCTGCTGCTTCCCCAGCAATGAAATCAAGTCCTGCTACTCTGGATTTCTCCCAGTTATATTTGAGGCAAGTGGGAGCCTCAGGTTTCCAAATCCTTTTATTGAATTAAGGGCAGAATTCCTGTTTCCAAAGGCTCCCATCAACATGACAACACTGGAGCAAACAAGAACAGCCTATTTAAAAGCAGGCAAACATTTCCCAGATGAAAGACAAACACTGTAGGTATTTATTAAGGCCCTAATCCAACTAAATCTCGAATCCATTAAGCAAAAGGAAAAAGCTTCAAACAACCATTTTCAAGAGTCTCAAGAACTCCAAGACATCTCAAATGTTTTATCTTTCAGGAGGACTTGTGGTGATAGGACACAGGGAATGGCCTTGAGCTGACAGGAACTTTAGATGGGATATTGGGCAGGAATTGTTCCCTGGGATGGTAATGAGGGGCTGGAATGGGATTCCCAGAGAGCTGTGGCTGCCCCTGGATCCCTGGCAATGTCCCAGGCCAGGCTGGACATTGGGGACAGCCTGGGACAGTGGGAGGGGTCCCTGCCATGGCTGGGGTGGCACTAGGGGGGATTTGAGGTTCCTCCCAACACAAACCATTCCGTGATTCCGTCATCTCTGTGCTCCAAGGTGTCCCCTCAAGGAAAAAATTCCTGGATTTTCTGGATTCTGCTGGGGTGAAGGACCCCAGGATCTCTTTGGTTTCTGTGGTGTCACAGACACAGAGCCTCTCTTTGCTCTCTCACTGCTTTGCCTTTGTCCTCTCCAATTCAGGCTGGGCTGGAAAAACTCCCCACGTGGTTGGATTCAGCACCTATTTCATGGAATCATGGAATGTCCTGAGTGGGAATAAACCCCCAGGGATCATCCAATCCCATCCCTGTCTCTGCCCAGACCCCCCCAACCCCAGCCTGGGCATCCCTGGCAGCTCCTGCAGCTCTGGCAGCCTCGGGGCCGTGCCCATTCCCTGGGCAGTGCCCAGCACCCTCTGGGGGAAGAGCCTTGCCCTAAAATCCATCCTCAATCCCTCCTGGCCCAGCTCCAGCTGCTCCTGGGTGCTGTCCCTGTGCCAGGAGCAGAGCTCGGAGCTGCCCCTCAGCAGGAACCTGCAGGATGCTGGTTTGGAGCTTCCCCAGCTCCCACAATGGATTTTTCACACAAAACCCCTGGGATTTTGTGTCTGGGTAACTCCTGCCCCAGTGGAGCAGTGATTTTGAAGGCTCTGCTCGTCACCACTGCAGAATATTTCCACGTGCAGGGTGCTCTGCATGGGCACCACACACCTGGAGGTCCCTGTGCCCTTCCTTCTTCCTGGGCATTCCTTGTCTTCATTCCCATCTTCTTCAGAGGGACTGGCACAAAATCCAAGTGCTCCTTCTGTGGCAAAACACAAAAATGAGATTCCTCTGGTGCCTGTTCTGAGAGCCCAGAGGACAGAGCTGGTATGGTTAAATAACTTATATACAATGCAAATTTCCTTCATTCCAATGGCTTTCCTCCTAACAAGTAACAAAAACTGAAATTTTAAGAGAAAAGCTGTTCAATGAGCTGCCTAAAATATGAAATTTTCCAGAATTGCCTCGTTTCCAAGAAAAAAAAAGAACATTTGCCTGTATTTAGATTAGCAGAGGAATAAATACAGATGATTAAATATATCATGAGTCTGAATTTATTTTTGTTTTTCTGATGTGCCACTGGCTTTGTTGTGCAAGGTTTTTCCCATTAGTTATTTTTAGGGGGGTTAGATTGTATTTTCCCCTAACGGGTGACATAATGTCTTGTTAAGACAATTGACCCAGATAAGACCATGCCAACTTCATCAGGACTGGTCCGATGCATCTGGATTTTGGATATTTTGGTGGGTCACAGACCAATAGTTTCTGTGGCATGGAAAATATTTCCATTTTTTTGTTGTTGTTGTTGGGTTTTTTTTGTTTTTTTTAGACTGCCAGCTTCAGCAAGGCTCCTCCAAGCTGACACTGGTTAAGAGTGACCTAATTCAAGACAAAGATGCCTGGCCCTGAGGGAGGCACAGCAAAGCAGCCCCCAAATTTAAGGGTGAGGCAGAGAAGTCTTTTGGGTCAGCAAACACCCGGAGGGGATCCTCCTGCTCCTCTGGGATCCCAGTGGTGCTTGGGGAAGGACAAGCCACGTTTTAACAGCTCCTTCAGCAGCTGATTTATCACCCACCTGCCTTCTCCAGGCTGGAAAACCTGGGAAGCAGTGCCAGGACAGCATCCACGTGTGCTCTGCGCTGCTCTGGAGGCCAAGGGGAGATGCTGAGAACTGGAGTGCTTGAGCTCCTCATGGATTTTTAGTGTCCTTTTTCTCCTCTTTGACTCTGCTTTCCCCAGAGCATGGAGCTCTGGGGATCCCCAGTTGGCTGTTCCCAAAAAAAAGGTGACAAAGCTGTGCCCAGTCCTGCTAAACCTGGGCCAGGCAGGGAGGATTCAGAGGGGGGAGAGCTGAGGATTTTGGCAAGGTGAGGTGTGGGGTGCCATGGGAGCAGGAGGGAGAATCCAGCAGCTCCAGGGCAATCAGGACACCCAGGCTGAGGGGAGAGGCTTTAGGAAAAGCAGTGGTTGGGAAAAAGAGGGCAAAACTTCCCAGGGAGCAAAACTTCTTCTTCATGGAACTGCTCCTCTCACCTCACACTGGCACAGGGTGCCCCTGGATCCCTGGCAGTGTCCCAGGCCAGGCTGGACATTGGGGACAGTGGGAGGGGTCCCTGCCATGGCAGGGCTGGCACTGGGAGGGCTCTGAGGTTCTTCCCAACCCAAACCATTCCAGGATTCTGTGATCTTTTAATGATTCAATGATATTTTATTTTAACCGGACCTGTGGGGCAATTTAATTTCTTGATTTTTTTAAGGTTCAAAAGTGAAAAAGGAGCTGTTTGCTTGACCCAAGTACAACCATAAGAGATTTTAAAAATTAAATCTTCAGACCTCTAAGGGGCTGGAGCAGCTCTGCTGGCAGGAAAGGCTGGCACAGCTGGGATTGTTCACCTGCACAGGAGAAGCTTTNGTCCCAGGTCAGGCTGGACATTGGGGACAGTGGGAGGTGTCCCTGCCATGGTGGAGGGTTGGAATTGGAATTATCTTCAAGGTCCCTTTCAACCCAACCCATTCCAGGATTTTGTGATCTTTTATTCATGGCCTGTTGTGTGGGCAATCCAATCCAATCCTTCTTAATTTTTTAGGTACAAAATTAAAGACAGAGCCATTCGTTTGACCCCTGTACGCCCATAACAGATTCTAAAAACAGAGTTTTCATCAAAGCCAAGGGGTGCCTTGGCACCTTTGGGGTACCTTTAATGCCTTTGAACCAGATGTTAAACATCCAGCAGTTCCCAATCCCTAAATATTCAGTACAATAATGGAGTTGCAATTTAGAGCAAAACTTCCTATTCTGCCTTCTAGAGCTGGAATTCATTTGGTGACTTAATTCTTACTCACAATGAAGATTGATTTGCTTTGTATTTAATAAAGTATTTTTTATGCTGGATCGGTGTAGTTTTCCTAATAAGTGCTCCATGCTGATCATGTGTCTCTTGGTTTTATTTTGCTTTTAAAGAGCATTTTAATGGCATTTCTAAAATAAATTCTGGGACTGAGTCACTTCTATTTCACTGTGTAACACGGGTCCAGAATATCACAGGGTACAGGGACCAGGTTTCCAGCTCACCACATCCCTCAGGGAATTGGGGCTTTGTGCTGCTGTTATATTTTTCTCCTGGATTTAAAGTGGGCAGTAAATTTTGGGGCCCTGGTTCCCTCTGTCCTGCCAGTGCCCCCCTGGATTTCTTGCACTCTCCCACCTCAGCCTTGCCCCTCTCCCAAAGTGAAGTTGGAGGTTGTTCATCATCTTATAAACAGGATTAGGAGCTCATTCTTCAAGCAACGACCACATTTAGAAGGAACACAAAGTCACTTTAATCCTGACAAGCAGCCACCCTGTTCCCTTGATCAATTTAAGCCTCAAAACCAGAGAAACTGTTGAAATCTTGGGCTTAAAATTTATCTACAGAGCAAAGCAGAGGCTCCAGAGTGCTGCAGAGTTCTTTCCCAGTTTCCCCAGTTCATCCCCAGATGGGTCTGCTCAGAATCTGACTGCTCGTGGAATCACAGAACATCCTGAGCCGGGAGGGACCCACAGGGATCATGGAATTCCAGCCCCCCAACAATCCCACCCTGGGCATCCCTGTCCAAAGGCTCCTGGAGCTCTGGCAGCCTCGGGAACGTGACCCTTGGTACTCAGGGCCCTTTGAAAAATTAATGACAATTAAGGATCTGAAATCTGACCTATTTTTGGACCTTGCCAGTGCAGAATCTGAGTGCAGCAGGGCAGGGTCACGGTGTCCAGGCAGGAGAGCTGCACATCCCAATTACTCCAGAGCCCTAAAGTCTGCTCTGACAGAATCAGGTCTAAAACCCAACACCCTGCTCCTTTTCTGCAGACAGAAACAGCAGTGAATGTCAAATAACTCCTTGGGCAGGGGTGCTCCCAGGGAAAACACCATTCCTGAGTGACCCCTGCAGCCAGGATTGGGATGCAGAGCAAATCCCAAAACCTCTGAGAGGGGGATGGAACCAAACCCTGCCCCGGAGCTGGCACGTGCTTGGCCTTCAGCTCTTTCCCTCTCACGGGTGCCTTATTGCTGCTCTCACAGCCTCTGTCCCGAGCAGGTATTTTAGCTTTAAATCACACCAGGCTCAATTTCAGCACCTTCAACTTGAGCAATCTCGTTCCAAGTGTGGTTTATTGCGGCTTATGCCGACCGCTGGAGCCCGAAATCACGGATTAGAAGCTGGGCCATCAAGGAAAAGCTGTTTCTGAGGATTCAGAACTGTTTTTTTTTCCATCGTGGGGAGGCAATAACCAGAAGACCTTGCTGACATGGTGCTCAACAATCTCCTGCTATCTCGAGCTGGGGGAGGGACAGCCAGGACAGGGAGAAACAAAATGTTCCTTTCAAATTCTGCTCTCTTATTTCCGTGCAGCTGAAGGAAAGTGATCTAAAAGCCTCGTTGGGATGTCCTGAAGTGCTCAGCAATGAGTGCAGATGAAGTGTGTGGGCTACACAGAAAATTTGTGTAAAACACAAAAGCTTTGGGGCAGCACGAAGGGCTGTTCCTTTATTGCAGCAACAGCAACCCATAAAACCCCTCATTTCAGACCGAGGCAGCTCTTTTGGCACAAAAATGGAAATGCAGGCCAGTCCTCAGCAGTGATAATGTTGAAGCACTGGCAACTTTCTGAGCAGATGAATTCCCTATTGAAAAAAAAATCCATGACTAAGAAGGCTGAAGATTGAGAGCGTGGCTCAGTGGGATCTGGCTGGCACCCCATAAAACAACATCACACTTCCCTTACAAAAACCCTGCCACCGAAATACCACCCAAACATTAGAGTGCTTGGGAATGAGCAATGAAGGGAAGCAAACTGCTTCCCTCCTGCTGAGCACAATCCTTCATCACTCACTCCCACCTCATCATCTCAGCCACCCGTGGCCCTGCAGGAACTGCTCCGCCTCAGGCCGCAGCTGATCCCCCGTTCCTGGGGGGCTTTTTTTGGGATGTTCCGTGCCTGCACTGCACCCCTGCTGCTCCTCCACCTCCCGGCACATCCAGGACCTCCTCCCCAGCTGCCTGCTCTTGTCTCATCCGTGCTTTTTTAGGGCCGTTTGCTCCCCGCAAACATCACCGGTGCCTGCGCGTTCTCCCGCGAAATTCCCGCCCGATAATAAAAATTTTCACCCTCCAAGCAGGGAAAACCCCTGAACTCCCAGTGCAGCTGCTCTGAGGGGCTTCACCTCCAGCAGGCTGCCCAGAGGGGGGGTTCCCTGCATCCCTGCACCCCTCACACATCCCGAGGCCGTGGGACCTCGCGCTGCCCGCGGCGGAGCCCCTGGATGCGCTCCCACACGTGTGTGCCTTGGGAAATGTGACACTCTGCTGAAACATTGATGAAACGCTCGGGAACATGAAAGCAGCTGCCAAAGGTTGGTTAAAAATTTAAGGGAGCTGCTTATGAAAAACATAAATGCTCGTTTGAGGTGATGCCGTGCCCTGTCAGTGAAACTGCCTTTCCCAAGGCTTTTTTTAGGAAACAAGCTGTGATAAGTCACAAAATCTTGCTTTAAATTAGGAAAACCTCTTTCCTTTTTCATTCTCAAGCCTATTTATCAAGTTTTTGCATCCTGGTGATAGGGAGGATCTAATTAACCCTTTCCATGGGCCCTGCCAGGCCTGTTCCTGCAAACCTGCAAAAAGAAAACTTCATGTGTGCAAATAAAGGTGACACAGGAGCATTGGTTCCTAAATCCAGTGCTGAAACTGTGGGATGAAGATTATTGTAAACAGTAAAACCATTTGGATATATCTGTACCAACATTTTAGACAATATGTAGAACTGACCCAGGAATAAGCCACCCTTAGGATAAAAAGCCCTGGGATAAGATCAGGAAAATCTGCATTTTGTGAGGCCTTGGCTCAGCCCGAGACTCCAGGGTTTACACACACACACACATAAACAGAGCTCCTCCAGATCTGCTGAATTTTATCCAATTTCCAAAGCTCTGCTCCCTGAACATCCCCACAAATTTAAACAAAATCCTCGGCTCAGGATCACACCACGCAGGCCATTGGTCTCTGTGAGGAGGATTTGATTGAAACCATGCAGCTCTGATCAAAATTATCACTGTCTCAAATGTCTCTCTTTCTCCAGGGATTCTCAGCCAGCCGTGGCTTCCATCCCAAATCCCTGAGCTCCTCCACTCCTGGGCACAGCAGAGGGGCCACCAGGGCAGGGACAAAGGTGGCTCCAAGCCATCGTCACCCATGCCAGAGTCACTGCTGCTGCTTCTGAAGGCAGCCCCTTGGGGCAGATAAAACTCCTGTTTCAGGACATAAAACTCCTGTTTCAGGACATAAAACTCCTGTTTCAGGACATAAAACATCCCCATCCCACAGCAGCCAGGACTCACAGGACACAGGGGAATGCCAAAGCATCCCCAGGGCTGAAAATGTGGAGGGTGAGGTGAGAGAAGCTCTGGCAGCCTCACTGCTCCCCCTCTGCAGAGCCCCTCCAGGGCTCCAGCATCACCTCCACATTTCCCAGAGCAGCTGGGGCTGCCCCTGGATCCCTGGAAGTGCCCAAGGCTGGGTTGGATGGGCTTGGAGCAGCCTGGGATGGTGGAAGGTGTCCCTGCCCATGATCTTTGAAGTCCTTTCTGATCCAAACCATTCCACAGTTCTATAGGCTGGATTGAACTCAGAGCTTTGAACATAAAACATTAAAAAATATTGAAATGCAGCTTCATCTCCCTGCCCCTTCTATTTATTTGCCTGGTAATTTTTACTTCAGCCAATTATGTTGCAAAAAGTCACCAATTTTACCTTAAAAAAAAAACCAACAATAAAAAACAAACAAAATAAGACTGTTAAAAGAAATCCAGTGAAGAACTCATGATATTCCAGCCAGGAAAACAATGTGCAGATGTAATTGGATCATTAATTTTCTAGTGCCTGGATTAACACCCTGAACAGGCTGAGATAACATTGGCTCCAGCCCCTCATTACCTGGATAATCAGGGGGATTACAGAGCCTGTGATTAGAAGAGGCTCCTGATTTCTGGAGGCTTTAAATGTCACTGATATCACAAATCTTGGTTAAGCCTTTCTGGTTTATGTGTTGTGGGGAGAGGAGGAGGAGGGAGAGGAGAAGCCAGGCAAGGGGAAGGAGGAGGAAGAAGTGGCAGAGCCGGGGTAAATCTCAATTTTTGTTGATGCAGAGGTGGCAGAGCTGGGGTGAATCTCAATTTTTGTTGATGCAGAGGTGGCAGAGCTGAGGTAAATCTCAATTTTTGTTGATGCAGAGGTGGCAGAGCTGGGGTGAATCTCAATTTTTGTTGATGCAGAGGTGGCAGAGCCGGGGTAAAACTCAATTTTTGTTGATGCAGAGCCCGACCCGAGTTCAGTGGAATGAACGGGAAGGCTCCCAATGATTTCAGTGGACTTTGGACACAGCCCCAGAAACTTCAAAATGTAAACAGGCAGATCTGGGCATGTGCCTGGCAGGGCAATTCCCCTAAACAAAACCACCCCAGCAGGAGAGGAGCCTCTCCAACACCCCTGGGGGAGGTGAGCTCCGGGAAGAGCACGAGACCTTCCACGTGTTGGGAATGAGGGACCAGCAGGAACCCCAGGCCTGGACAGGGACAGTGGCACTCAGAGAGCCCCTGGGTTGGGAGGGAGCTTAAAGCTCATCCTGCCCTGGCAGGGACCCCTCCCACTGTCCCCAATGTCCAGCCTGGCCTGGGACACTGCCAGGGATCCAGGGACAGCCACAGCTGCTCTGGCAATTCCATCCCCACCCTCCCAGGGAACAATTCCTGCCCAAATCCCATCCAATCCCACTCTGAAGCCATTCCCTGTGTCCTGTCCCTCCATCCCCTGTCCCCAGTCCCTCTCCAGCTCTCCTGGAGCCCCTCCAGGCCCTGCCAGGGGCTCTGAGCTCTCCCAGCTCTCCCAGTTGGGAAATTGCCCCCACTGACCCAGAGGCTGTGTTGTCCTTTCCCAGACAGAGCAAATGTGACTCTGGGAATGTCATTCCTTGTCTTGTGAAACCACTCTCAACTCACCTCATGTTCCATTTCTTGCTCCTCCAACCATTTCCCACCCGAGCCTCATGGAAAAGCAGCACCAGTGACTGCCCAAACATTTAAAGAGGTCTGAGGTTTTCTCTGCAGCTCTGTTGCATGAGCTCTTTAGGAATTTTAGACTTGTCTCAGTCAGTCTATTCACTCTAAATATTACAATAATGAGCTGAATATTCCCAGCATGGAAGTAGTTTTGCCCTGGCATTAAAGGCATAATGATTAATGTCCATATTTAGTGTTCATGGTAAACATTTTTCTCCTACTCTTAGAACAGGGAAGTATTTCAACCCATGCCAGGATTCGTTGTAACATCATTAAAGGTGATGAATTACCCCCATTTTCATGTGGATACAAAATATAATTCCTTGGGAATTTCACAGTAGCTTAATGTTAATTTGTATTTACTCTGCTACAAACTCCCATTCCCTTTCAATCCTGCTTTTCTGCCGTTCCCCCAGGTTCTCTTGGGGAGTCACAAAGTGGAACATTTCATTTCGTTAATGTTGCTTTCTTTACGTTTGTGTTTGTTGTTCTTTCCTGTTAGAAATTAACTGGCAAAGCCAACTCGTCCTCGGTGAGAGCCATAAATCCTTCGCTGGGGACAGCAACAGCTCCTCTCTCTTCCCCAGCCTCTCCCTCTGGGTTTTTGATCCTCACTCCCGGATGAAGCACCCAAAATTCTCAATCTCCAGCTGGTTTTTGTGGTGTTCCACACTTAAATTGAAGCGCTGCAAATTATCGCTCTTGGCAAATTAAAGCTCTGGAAGGGAGGGAGTTCCAGAGAGTGGGACCAAACAGCACCTCGTGTTCACTGGGAGCAGGCACAACGACAAAGCCATTCCCTCCTTCCCTCAGTTTCAGTGGGGAATCAGGAAATCCCAGCATGGTTTGGGTTTGGAGAGACCTCAGAGCCCACCCAGTGCCACCCCAGCCATGGCAGGGCCACCTCCCACTGTCCCCAGTGTCCAGCCTGGCCTGGGACACTGCCAGGGATCCAGGGGCAGCCACAGCTGCTCTGGCAATTCCATCCAGACTCAGGAGTTGTTTTCTCCCAAATCCTTCCCAATGAATTGGAACACTAAAACACCTCAGATCATGAAATGCTAATTCATTGGACTGTTTGAACTTCCTGTTTAAATGATGAAGAATTCCAATATTTTATCCCTTAGACCAAACCTTATACATTATTCCATAGAATTGACACTTCTGGTCATTAAGATTTGCATTATAGCAGGGAAGTCCAACCTCTGGAAAAATCATGGAATTATGGAATGGTTTGGGTTGGAAAGGATCTTGAAGCCCACCCAGTGCCAGCCCTGCCATGGCAGGGCCACCTCCCACTGTCCCCAATGTCCAGCCTGCCCTGGGCCACTGCCAGGGATCCAGGGGCAGCCACAGCTGCTCTGGGAATGCCATCCAGNTCCTGCTGCCTCCTCTGGGCTCTCTGCAGCAGCTCCAGCTCCTTTTTGTATCCCAAATTCTGGGCTGGGGCAGCTCTGCCCCTGGGGGCTCACCTGAGGGGCTCAGGGGTGGAATCATCTCCCCTGTCCTGCTGGAAACCAGCAAAAGCCCTTGGAATTTGCAAAAACCATGAGCACCACAGAAGCTTCTGCTTAAAGAAGCCTCCCGAGGGCAACTACTGAAGTAATCTGTGTGGAAAGACCAAAGTGCAGATTTGTTTGAAACAGCATAAGAAAAAGAGGAAGAAAATTTCCACTGCGCCACGAAAAAATTTCCACTGCCCCGGTGCTCTGCCCTCCGATAGGAAGGACAACATTCAACACGAGGGAAGAAATCTTTATTCATAGCAGGCTTAGATAATAGACCTCAAAATATTTCCTGGGTGCATTTTGAAGATGCGATTGAGGCATCCTTAGCCACGGGCGCTGCGTGTGCCTCTCCCGACGTCAGGGCTCTGACGCAGCCCGGTGCGTGTGGGGCACGTTGGATCTGTGGAATATTTCTGGGAGAAGGCGCTGGCAGAGGCACAGGAGCTGCCACAACGGATGAGGCAGCGCGTCCATCAAGCCCCGACACCCAGCCTGGAAGGCAAACATTCCCTGTAGGAAAAAAAATGATGGTGCCAGCGAGGTTCTGAACCAGGGTTCGGGATCTGGGAGCGCTCAGGTTGTGGGAGAAGCAGGAGCTGACTCCAGAGCACCTCTCAAAACGCTCCAGATTTTTGGTACAAGCTCCTCTACCCTTCTCCTGTGAATGTCAGGAAAGACTGGACACAGAGGCAGGGAATGATCTGAAGTTCAGCTCCTTGAAGCCCTGAAGTAAATCCCTGGTTTAGAAAAATTGACAGTGGAGAAGGAAAAAAATCACAGGGGGAAACTCCAGAGGTTATTGTGGTGTGAATAAAGGCAGATTTTCTGGGAGTGATCAAGGCCAGGATGGAGCAGCCTGGGACAGTGGAAGGTGTTCCTCTCATGGCAGGGGATGGAATGGGATGGGAAGGGCTTTAACGTCTTTTCCAACCCCAACCATTCCATCATTCTATAATTTAATGGTTCTGCCGTTATTTGCCATTTATCCTGCACCCAGAAAAATTCCCAACACCTTTCCCTGAGGTTCCTGTCAAGCAAGAAGCAGCCTGGAAAGCTGCTCATCCAGAGCCTTAAAATGCTCATTATGATACAAATAAATCCCTGAATTCTGCCTGCCTGCCCTTGGGGGTGATGTTCATGGAATTCCAGACTGGTCTGGGCTGGAGGGACCTTAAATCCCCCCCAGTGCCAGCCTTGCCATGGCAGGGACACCTCCCACTGTCCCCAATGTCCAGCCTGGCCTGGGACACTGCCAGGGATCCAGGGGCAGCCACAGCTGCTCTGGCAATTCCATCCCCACCCTCCCAGGGAACAATTCCTGCCCCAAATCCCACCCAGCCCTGCCCTCTGGCACTGGGAGCCATTCCCTGGGTGCTGTCCCTGCATCCCTTGGGAATTGTCTCTCTCCAGGTTTCCTGGGGCTCCTCCAGGCCCTGCAAGGCCACCCTGAGCTCAGCCCAAAGCTTCTCCTGTGCAGGCAGGAAGCCGAGTTGTCCTTCACTCTCTCCAGTTTCTCATTTTCATGACCCTGGCAGGAATTTGACATCTTGGGAAACCCTTTCCTGCTGTCCCCTGTGGCTGCACTCTGAGGATCCGCAGTGGTGGGAGGGAAGGGCAGCCGAATCTGGCTGTGATGGCACCAGAGCAGCACCTCAGGGACCAGCTGGGTGTCACCTCTGCTTGTCACAGTGGGGCTGGGGATCTCTACCCTCAGCTTTCTCCAGCCCAGTGTGTCCCTGGCACGTGGCACTGCCAGGCACCCACACCTTGGGAAGGGCTCTCCTCCCCTGGGGACACCAACGGTGGCACCTGGCGGCCCTTGATTGTTCCCTGCCATCAAACAGATCTTCAGTTATCCATAAATCTCTGGTTTTATGACACCAAACAGTGAGCAATTACTGAAATGTACCTTGTGACTCACTGCAGATTAATTCATTGACTAATCCTTCCTCGTTCGGAGGAGAAATAAATTCGCTCACGTTCCACTGGGCCTGCACGTGTGGTAATATTTATACATGTGAGGTAACCCCTGGAATTTATCCAGGGGCAATTTGGGAAATATCAGCTTGTTTTCAGGCACTGCTGTGTGCCTCTGGAATTCTCTGTTGGCTGGCAAGGGCTGGGACATTTATTGCCACACAGGGGCTGGGAAATCAATGCTGGCAGTTTGTCACAGGAGCAGAGGGGCTGAGGTGGGAAAAGTACCTGGCCCAGGCCCCCTGGATGCCCAGGATTGTGTCCAGGTGGTTTTTGAGGATCTACAGGGATGGAAAGCTTCCAACAGCCCCTCTGGGCAACCTGGGCTTTTCACTCTCGGGGAAAAAGCGTTCCCAGATATTCCAGGGAACCTCCTCTGTTCCCGTTTGTGCCCCCAGCTCTGGCACTGGGCACACTGGGCACAGCCTGGCCCTGGCCCTTTGTCCCCCCCTGCAGTACCCATGGGCATGGATGAGATCCTGGAGCTTTCCCACAGTCCCAGCTCTGCCAGTCCCTCCCCACAGGGGACATCACCATCCTTGCAGCACCTTTGTGCCATTCCTGGTTTGCTCCAGGGTGCCCCAGTCCCTCTGCAAGGAGGAGCCCAGAGCTGGGCACGGTGCTGTTGGTGTGCAGAGGGACAGGATCCCTCCCTCAGCCTGCTGGCACCGTCCTGGCACAGCCCAGGACACCTTTCTCCCCTTGGCTGCTGGCTCCTGGTCCCCCTGGCACCCACCAGCACCTCCAGGTCCTGCTCTGCTTCCAGGCAGATGTTCCAGCAGGTTCTGGAATGTGAGGTTTTCTTTTCCTGGTGCCTGATTTGCCTTTTTTCCCCCCCTTTTGAGCTGCACGAGGTCCTGCTCAGCCCATTCCTCCCTCCTGCTGCATCCAGAGTCCCTCTGTCCCCCCAGCCAGGGACTGGACCTGGTGCTGACCCCTTCCATTGACCACTGGCCCCCAAATGGACTTCCTGCCACTGATCCCCACCCCTGAGATCACCCCCAGTTTTCCATCCACTCTTTTCCCCCCAGACAAGGTCTGTGTGAGTCAGGTTTCTCCTGGTTTGGTTTGGGGAATGCCCTGAGATGTGGAAGGGAAGCAAAATCCTGAGGCTCACCCTCAGGGCTCCCCATGATGGGGACATTTCCAGATCTCCTGAAAAAGGCACAAACAGGTGGACAAAGCTCTGGGCCGAGTCCAGGTTATGTCAGGCTGTCCAAAGTTGGAAAAACTGACCAAGGTGAGGTGGACAAGGCTGAAAAAGAACCCAGAGCTGCAGAGGAAGAGACACAGGCACCTAGGAGTAAAATATTCCTTCAGAAAAGTGAGGCAGGAAAAGCAGAGAGCATTTTGTGCTTTCTTTCAAGGGGGAAGACGAGGGTTAGGAGGTCAGTGAATTTCCTGGGCTATCGAAGTGAAAATTAAGCCCTTTCAGAGTCTGACCAGGAGCTGGCACCTCAAGGATGTGCAGCACCTCCTCAGGGCCCTGCAAACACCAGAGTGGAACCAGGGCTTGGGGATTTTGCTCTCTGGAGGGAGGTGCCAGGTCTGGGAGGTTCCACAAAGGGGTGAAAAAGAGGAGCCTCTGTGCTGGGTATCCCAGACTGGTTTGGGTTGGAAGGGACTCTGAAGCCACCCAGTGCCAGCCCTGCCATGGCAGGGACACCTCCCACTGTCCCCAATGTCCAGCCTGGCCTGGGACACTGCCAGGGATCCAGGGACAGCCACAGCTGCTCTGGCAATTCCATCCAGCCCCTTCCAGGGAACAATTCCTGCCCCAAATCCCACCCAGCCCTGCCCTCTGGCACTGGGAGCCATTCCCTGTGTGCTGTCCCTGCATCCCTTGGGAATTGTCTCTCTCCAGCTTTCCTGGGGCTCCTCCAGGCCCTGCAAGGCCACCCTGAGCTCAGCCCAAAGCTTCTCCTGTGCAGGTGAACAATCCCAGCTGTGCCAGCCTTTGCTGCCAGCAGAGCTGCTCCATCCTCTGCCCATCCTGCTGCCTCCTCTGGGCTCTCTGCAGCAGCTCCAGCTCCTTTTTGTATCCCAAATTCTGGGCTGGGGCAGCTCTGCACCTGGGGGCTCACCTGGGGGGCTCAGGGCACAATCCCAATCCCATTCCTGATCCCCCAGCTGGGGCTCAGCCCAGGGCTGGGCTGGGGCAGGTCCAGCTCTCATCCCTAAGGAGATTCAATCCCAAGGGTCATTGGTATCATGGGATGTGCAGTGGGAACAAATGGGAAAGGTTTTCCTCCCTGTTTACTCCCTACAAGTTGTTCTCTCCTCAGTGAATTGAATAAGGGGGATTGGTGAGATTTAAAATTGGTATCCAGTTCGAATCCAGCCTTTGGAATCCACCACAGACTTTGCAGCAATGAGATTTCTGCCTTCCCTTCTGGTCAAAACCAACGTCTCTGCTGTCACTGGACCACTGAAAACCAAGACCAAGGCACTTCCACGTCCCTCTGGCACACTTGGATCTTCCAGATCTCCCAAGGAAGAACATCCCAAGGTCCTGAGCTGGAATCCCAAGGTGGACAGGAGTGGAATGTTCTCTCAGCAGCAGCTGCCAAAGGGCAAAATCTTTCTCCTCGAAGATACCATCACCCCAAAGAGGCTTTTTTTCCTAAACAGCTGAAGGAGCTGCTGTACCTGGGTGGATCCCGGGGCCATTGGCTGAGTCAGACCTTGAAGTTTATCCAATTATTATTCCATGGAGACAAACTGCCAATGAAGTCAGTGGGAGTTTAATCTGAGAGGGAAGCAGGGAGTGGAACAAGGGGAACATTTCCCCCCTGGCCATCAGACCTGACTTCAGTAATGCCTGAAAAGCACTTCAGGTGCTCCAAGGGCTGCAGCGTGCTCTTTCCATCTGCATTCCAGTCTGGGAACATGGAATATTCCACCAGATTCTGCACGTGGTTTCTACAGGTTTAATTACCTCAGGACTCGAGCACAAAACGACCAGAGCTGAGTCTAAGTGAGCCACGGCCTGGCCAGATGGCAGCACTTTATCTCTGGCCCTATTTTGGCTCAGTTTGTTTGGCTCTAAACCACAATTTAAATCCACATCACCTTTAGTCTTCGATTTTTTTAAGTCATCTTCTCTTGCAGCTGCAGAACAACGATATCCTTTAAATGTCCAGCTCTGCTTGCACAACAGGCTGGCTCTGAGAGCAAGAGCTGACCTTAACACTCCACTTGATCAGATGTGATTGTGTGTTAAAGTAAGTTTTAAAGGTCAGGTGAACTAAGGAGCTTCAAATAATTGCCTGGGCAGCTGGCAGAATAAATTGTGAACTCGCTTTTTGTTTTCTCTGTTCAAGTGATCAAAGTGGCAGGATGCTCACCAGATACACCTCTGCAAGAACTGTGTCCAAAACAAGCAAAGCCTGGGTGGTTTGGTCTCTTCTCTTATTTAATCTGGAGCAATTCTTGTTTAAAAAAAAAAAGCATCGATCGGTGCCCAGCAAGATTTTGTGATTAAAAGGAAAAAAAAAAAAAATCCCAACCAAAACATTTTGTGTCAACTTTTCTTTCTGAGGTTTGTTTTACTCATTTCCAGAAAACAGCTCTGGGAATGCCTGCGAGCTGTTCTGTAATGTCACCAACAAACTGACCGATGTTTTGGGAAGGTGATAAAATGATAACAAAAAAACAGAGAGGGAAAGTGGCCTCTTTCTGCTCCCAGAGAAGGCAGGATAAATTCCTGTCACTCTCTTGGAACAGCCAGCAGGAATTGCAGGAATATAAATTCTAATCAAAGCAACCAATTGTTTCCTCTTTCACTCCTGCAGCTGAACTGTCGAAATGGACACTTTGATCTTTTCTTCCAGGGATCCAGGGGCTGCTCTGGCCACCCTGGGCCAGCCCCTGCCCACCCTCCCAGGGAACAATTCCTGCCCCAAATCCCATCCAATCCCACTCTGAAGCCATTCCCTGTGTCCTGTCCCTCCATCCCCTGTCCCCAGTCCCTCTCCAGCTCTCCTGGAGCCCCTCCAGGCCCTGCCAGGGGCTCTGAGCTCTCCCTGGAGCCCCCCCAGCTCTCCCAGCCTGGCTCCAGAGCTCCTCTGGGCTCATTCCCACAGGTTTTCCAACCTCCTCCTCCTCTGAGAAGGGTTTGAGAGCTGCCAGAGAAAGCCTTGATGTCAGAACTGTCTGGGGCGAGGAACAAGCAGGGTAATTTAAACAATTGTGGCACAGTCAGAGCTGCTCTCAGAGAGGACAAGGACCGGGCAGATTGGAGTCAGCTGGGATTTGCTGGCCCTGGAGGAGGAACTGAAAGGGATCATCGTGCTCCTCGTGGCATTTGGGAAAGGCAGGTTCCAAAATGGGAGAGAGGGAGGGGAGGGGAGGGGAGGGAAGGAGCAAAGCAGTCATGTC
>VZTB01002120.1:0-20700 GCA_013397245.1 Thryothorus ludovicianus
CACCTCACATTTTGCCACACTGCAGAACCAACACTCTAAGAGCCATGGTAATTACCCTCTGGGATCTATGGTACACACAGTGCAATGATCTGGAATTCCAGTTTCCAGCAAGGAAAAATGTTCTTACCTTTTAAGGCAAAGTTCTGATGGAGCTGAAACCCAAGTGAAGCAGGATCTTACAATGACATTTCACAACCAGCCTTCATAACTTACTTAAGGTTGTTTACTTGGATTGGGAAAAATATCAGGGCAGCGTCTTTATCTGGGAGCTGTCACAGGTAGAGACAGACACTATGAAAGAAACTACCAGGCAGAGGCAGGAAGAAGAGAAAAGAGGACTCAAATAGCACTAAGCTTGTGGTACTCTGAAAAACAAAGTGGAACTTACTGAAAAGGAATGGGACAGACATAAAGAACTCAGAGACTTTGATTTACTATCTAAATACAATTTTGTCCCTTGATTGCAAACCTCCTTCTGATAAGAACAATCATCCAGCATGCTTTTCAGAAAGTACTTCATTCTGAACTGATGTTTTAGACTGCAGATATAAAGAAAGATGGAATGGGTTTTCTCCTCCTGGTTCTTTTGATATCCTCAGCAGAGGAAGCACCAGGTAGAAAAGGGCAGCTTGTGTTCATCCTTCAATAGGACATGGAGGGGCAAAAAGGTCTCATAATCTTAATGGCTATCCCCCCAGGGATGTGAAGGATGATGCCAGACCCCCAAGGGTCACATTCAGGGGTGCTTTCACACAATGCTCACCTGGTACTGAGGGGCAGTGTGGCAGTTTTATTCACTGGGCTTTGTAATTCTGCCACAAGCCAAGTGGGTAAGCCTTGGCCTCCTGGACACAAAGGTTCTGTGATTTTTTTTTGGGGCGGGATGAAAGCCAGGCCCTTTGGTAGTCAAAGCCCAGAGCCCACAGGTGATATTATCAGAGTTATTTATTGCATGAAATGACATGTGGGACTGTTCACGTAACTCTTTGGTTAGTGTGCAAACAACATCCCTCAGTAACACCAAGGGATAGGGAAACCTTTTGTTGTATGAAAACCAACAAAAACCTCTGTGTCTGTTTGGCACTGTGTCAAAATCAAACAATATGTTTATCTCTCATCCTTGAAGCAGCAACATTTTTCTTTCCTAATGACAAAGCTTGAACCCTTTTCAGTCATCTTAGTCCGTGCTTCTCCCCTAGAGGAACTGCCAAACTCAGATTGTTCTTATATCCTCCCCCCATCTGATTACCACTTAGAATTGCAGTGTAGCTCCTCTCACAGGGGAATATAAAATATCAGGAGTAGTAAGCTACTGCCCAGGCCTCCCTCCAGCCTCTTCTCAAAAGGCTAACTCACAAAAAGCGGTGACAGTAGTGACAATCCAGCTCAAGGACTAATTGACTGAGGAGAACATGTTTCCTTTAATGCTATGGAATTTCATAAACATTTAAATGTGGTGCCATATACATGCAAAGTGTATTCTAAACTGAAATGACTTACACATTTCACACAGTAGAAGTGCAAAGACAGTTATGACATGTTTCATATACACACAAAAATGTGGAGATTAAAGTAACCCTGGGGCAGCAATTATGCTCTTTGAAGCATATCTAACTGATCAGCTGAAATTCTTATCTGTAGCAAACACTGGTGCCAATCTTTATGTCTTGTTAGAATTATATATAATCACGGTGTCACAGTAATGAAGGGCAGTTAAGTTAGACACACCAGCCGAATTGCTGGAGTGTATGAATCATTATGTTGTGACTAGAGAACCCTGTGAACATCTTGCATTAATCTTAGTAATTTAGAATTTCTCCACATAAAAAAAAGAATTTTTTGAGCCCTGATATAGTCTAATGACCCTTTCAGTAATTTCTGGATTTGCTTAAAAGCTTATTCAGCTCCTCTCTGTTTCAAAGTCTACATGTGTTCAATCAAATGTGAACCCAAGAGCAAGACCTTCAGAAAAAAATGTGACTTTGAAGTATAAGTGAAACAAAATTCAACTCAGTGAAATTATTTCTCATTCACACCTCCTTTAATGTACTCAGAATTAGGTCCTCTATCCTTAAAAGTTAATATAAGTGAAAGAAATCAGCCTCTGAAATAAAAAAATATATTTTTATTGAAAGAAATAATGGTGTACTTTAAATTTAACCTTCTCATCAGTAACAGCTTCCTGACTGTGTTTCTGGGTGCTCACCTGGGCATGTGATATATGTATAACCAGGCATGATTTGCCCTTAAATGAATGAAACAGACTATAATTCACAGTCCTCAATGAGAGCATGCCTCATTTTCCACTCCTGGGAGATTATTTTGAGTCAGGTTTTAGCTTACTTTTATTTACATATCAGAAGACTGTGCAGCTCTGATGATTCTGGTTTTGTACTCTCTTGCTCCATGAAACTCCCAGCTCTGGTGAAACTTAGCAAAACTGATGCCAAGGTTTGGGACAAGACTGGTTCCTTCCTCATGCCAATGAAGAATATATGTCCTTAAAACTGTCCGGTTGCTGGATAACTGCAACAGTCAAATCTCAAAAGATAAGAATATAGTCTTCAATTATTTCAGCACCATTTTATATGTCCATTGATAATTGTGACATCCTCATGGGAACAAATTTGATAAATAATCTCTAGGGGACTTGGAAATTTCTGAAATAGCACCTGGGAAATATGTAGAATAACCATGGGCATGTGATAGAGCACCAGAAACTTACGTGGAGGCAACTGAATCTTATACATAGAATCATAGGGTTACATTGCCTCTGGTATTTGTTTCAAAATGCAGCAGAAATTTTATACAGCATTTCTGAGCAACGGGTGGAATTCCTCTACTGATAGAGGGATTTTAAACTAATTCCTCACATGCCTTAAGCATCGGGATACAGCAAGGTCTTAGCATGATGTATGCCTGAATTCCCCAGCCAAAGTTAATGCATTTTATTTTATTGGCCAGGGATCGATTGTTGGCTTATTCTGCTGTACATTCAGTGCACTATCCCTCAGTAGAAGATACCTGATTACAGTCATGTCTTCCATGTCTCCTTGGAGTCTGGCCATCTGCTGGAGCAAGTTCTCTGTGACCTGCACCTTATCCAAAAAAAACACATTGATTGGAGAGTGGGATTAGTGTAAAGGACACCTGAATAATAAAATAAATGGGAAGGCACTTTACATTCTCTGATCTAATAACAATTTCCTATAAAATTCTTGAAAACCCCTGGAACATGGGAATTGGAGCAATGATGAATAATACGGGCTGATAAAAGCCTCACTTCTGGGTTAGCAAAGTCAGATGGGCAGGTGGCATTCAAACCCCTGAAGGAGAAGTTGGTCAGGAGCTCCTAATTATCAGTGTGAGAGTGAACATCTTAATTTCTGGGCTGAAGAATATCCTTTTGTGGGGTCTCACCATTTTTGTTCTGCCTTAAGTCTGACTGTGAGGGAACACAGATGTGTAAAACTCTCAGTGAAAGGTGATTTAGGGAGCCACTGCCTTATAGGCAATATGGCAACAGCAGGAGTGATGTAAACCTGTGCTATTAAATAATGATTTAATTGTGATAAGCTACCAAGCACCCCATGAATGCCTGTATCTCATACATGCACACATGAATGGTGTATGATATCTCACCTAACATATCTTTCCACACTTCTGGATTACGAGTGATTTCAGCTTTCCAGGTCACAGCTGGACACAAGGCTGAGATTCCCAGATATGAGTTTAACACTAAAAACAAGTGAGACACATCTCTGCTCCCTTAGCAATTTTACATTTTTACCTGTGCAGAGATGTCTTTGTGCCCTGTCCACTTTTTCTGTGTTATCTGATGCCACTGAACTACCGAAAAATAATTAAACTAAGCTGAAATTACCCTTAACTAGAGCTAATCAAACTACAGGGAGATTTAGGGTCCATGACCTCTTCTGTTTTGTTTCTTTTCTGTGGATGGTTAACATGAACACATAAGTTTTAAATTTTCCTTGACTGATTTTTAATGAAATCCATTACTTTCACACTGTGGAGAGGCAGCCATTTTAGTGAGTTTGGTTGATAGTATATGACCATACAGAATTGTCACAGATTTACAGATGTTGTCTCCCATTCCAAAGTCCAAGGGAGTCTTCTCTTACATACAGACTGAAACAAGATTCTTTTGGTGCTTGGGCAAAATAAAATGTGAGAGAGTAAAGAATTCAGTTGTCAGTGGGGTCCTTTAGTGTGATATGTTCTTGGCCTTTGATTTCAATTCAGTAAGGGTTTTTTGTTCTGTAGATACAGAGTCTTCATCAGTCACCTGTATCTTTACAAGAACTCTAAGGCAGTAACATAACATAAATAAGTATGAATTATTTATTATTTATTATTTCCAAAGGCTGTTCCATAGCCTTTGGAAACCTAAATCTAACAAAGTCTTCAAAGAGCAATATGTATCTGAACATATAAAAAGTCTCCTAGAAATGCTTTGTTGGTCCAAGGTCAAGAGGCTTGACCCCAAATCCATTGGAGTCAGTAGGACTCTTTCCAACAATCTCCTTAAAGCATTTTAACTCCAACTGTGTGGAAATAAAAGTGTACTCTGGTCTTGAGTGAAGGAATCACTGATTTACAGACCAGGAAAAAATTAGTTTCAGATCTCCCTTGTTTAAGCACTTACTGGCAGGCAGTCTTGGACAGGACCATTGTCATGTTATTTTGCAATTAATTACTTAGAGTCAGGGTTCATGCCACTGTGCTTTCAACTCCATTAGAAGACTTCTTTATAGACATCCAATTAATTGTTGTACTTTATCTTAGAAAAAGCAGCTGCATTTGCAGAGGATTTCTGAAAAGACCTTTACAAAATGTACCTGATAAATGTGAAAATAAATCTAAATCACTGGCTCATCTTCTTCAAGCAGAACTCCAGTATAAGCCACCTGTTCTAAAATCTCATATTGAAAGGGAAGGTTACATTGTTTGTGTATATACATCACATCACACACAAATTGTAAATCTATTCAAAGTAATGTGATTTAGACATATGTGAGGAGTAAAATATGCTCATGGGTGTGGAAAGAAGGGCTTGTAATGGGAGGTTAGGACGATCATCTTACATTTCAGTTGTGTAAAACATTCTGAAATTGTCACAGATGAATATTTCTTCTCAGATACTGTGCCATATATACCCCAGAAGAGATCTCAAAACCTAAATGTGGTATGTTTATGTCAGCTCTTATGTGTATTCCTGTCATCTGTGCTAACACAGCACTTACAAACCTCCCTCCACTCTTGCACAGGACTTAAATAAGTTGTTAGGCACTGCTCAAATACACAACAGACTACCCTCTCCCAAACCATCTGTTTAATGTGTGGCCTGTATTCATCCCATTTAACTTAGGCTTCTCTATCCAGTTAGTAAAGACTGACACAATAGAAGACAAAGAATGGTAGTCAAATACAAAGACCCAAATTCCAGCCACTGTCCAGGAAATCAGCAACTCTCTTATTATGGGATGAGCATCAAATGCTGCCAAGGTTTTCCTGAGAAGGTGGGTATGCTGCAACAGGTCTCTTGCCTGCCTAACCTGCCACTTCTGTGTTTTTTTTCACCTGTACATATTTTATTCATTCAAATGTGGAATGAAATAAATGCAGGATTTTTTTTTTTTTCATTAAATTAAGCTATTTGTTTTTATCCATGTCTAGAGGAAGGCAAAAGAAGGCTGATTTGAAAATCTAATCTAATGCCCTTGAGAAAGGAGATGAATAGGCATGTTACTGGTTTGGACAGATAGGGAAAGGATGAATTTCAAGGAGTGGAAAGGAGGCAAGAGATGACAAATGACAGGGGAGTAAAAAACCATTGCAGCATTTTTTATGCCAACAAAGAATAAAAGTAGTCAGTGGGGTTTTGCAGAGCACAAATCTGTGAGAGATAAGGTCAGCAATAACATTGAGTGGCTCCAGAAGTAAAATATCAATACATTTTCTTCCTCAGTTCTACCATTACTTGAGCACAGTCCCCAGGGAAAAATCCCCTCATTTGACTTGTGAATAAGGTTTTAGTCCTGAGGATTTGAGTACAGCTTAAATGAAGGGTTTGAAACAATACAAACCATGATCTGAATTGCATAAAAAAAGAAGAAAGAAACAAAATCTTACAGTTCTTATCCCAAAGAACAAGACTTGTGTCTGCCACTGGTTTCCCAAGCAGTGCTGTGCATGCACATTTCTGCCCAGTGAGGAGTCTTATGGGTATCAGTAACTCTTGCACAGGCAAGAAGACTGCATAGTAAATGCAAAACCCTGAAGTATTTTCTGTAAACCAAGTTTCTGATGCAAAGGGTCTGTAACAGCAGGTGTTCATCTTCCACTTTGAAATGTCAATGCACAATGAATCCAAACTCAAATCAAGATTTTGTTAAAAAAAAATCAAAGAATAAAGAAACGTATTTAATGATATTTTGCATTTGGTGATGCAAAGCATAGAGCAAGTTTCCACAGATGTCAATTTTCTAGAACAAAATATTATTATTATAGCATTTTTGACCCAATATAGGGTCTTTTCCTTTAAAATGTAGCTTTTATGTAAGGACACTTAAAGGGATCTGGTGCTCTCATTTCTTTAGGTTAGGACAAGAGAACCTGAAAATGGAAAGGACAGGTAGCAAATCAATATATATTTCAGATGAAGTAGAGATGAAGTGAGAAGTGAGACATGAGATCACTGGTTTCTACAGTTGTAGTTTGGAAGTTGAAATGTTACATTTTGGGTCTTTTTGCTATCTCTATAAAACAGCACCTCATTTGCCTGTGTCTTCTCCAAATATGTGCAACTGACAAAAAAAGAAACAAGTAAATCTCGAACATTTTGAGGAGAATGGGTTGATTGAACCACAGGGGAATCTGCAGTAGGGCACTCTGCCTGTCAGAGCAAAGTTCTGCATCTGTGTGCCCCTCAAATTGCCTTTTACGAGGGGCAACTCTTTTGTAATTATTTTTTAAATTCCTTTCTTTCCATGCTAAGTCCCCGTTGCTATTTGAGAGGCTGGCAGCACAGTGGCACTCATTATCCGTGTGCTCAGTCATGAGGCACTTGTGAGGGAACAGCAAGCCTTTTCTGCAGTTATAAAATGTTGTTTTATCCAGCAATTCATAGCAATTTATACCATAAACACGCAACTTTGCTCTGCCCTCTGTTCCCTCTTCGCTCTCCCGAAAGGTCCCCAGCCAGCTGGTGGGGAATAGAAAAAGCTACCAGTTAGTAAGTGACAGAAGAGCCAAAGCAAAGATTTTGCAGATGCCCTGGAAGATGACACATGCTCATGCAAATATTACCATAGAGACACCACTAGCTGAACACGTATTACAGTAGAGAAAAAAGAAAGATAAATTTCATTTTGCAACCAGCTGTATGATTGCAAATAGCATTCTCTGTCTTTGAGAAAAATACTGGGAGTAGCATCCAGCTGTCCACATACGTGTTTGAGAAACCCTAGAGAACACCAGGTGAGCTACACCTGCCCTTCTAGGGAACAGTGAAAAATCCTAAATCCTGTGACCAACCTGCCCGCCTCTGCAGGTGTCTCAGACATCTCACATGACACCAGGTCTTGCTTGTCTCGACTCCTCTCACAGTCCACGTCCAGTGAACAACACAGCTGCCTGATCTAGATATCCAAAGCCACCAGAGGTGTTCCAGGGTATCACAGCAAAGTGGATATGAGAGCAATGGAGACTCACACAAAAAGGATTGATATATAGACCCTCTGTTCAGACTGACCTTTCACCTTGCCCTACCAAAGAAGTACTGTGTTTGTGCCTTGTGGGTGCAGTTGGCCATGAGGACCACTAATTAAGCCCATGGTATCTTGTGTTTTGTTCCTAAGCTAAATTCAGAGAAAAACAGAGGACTTTGGGTAGATAAAGTGTCCTGTTGGCAATTCATAGCTGTTTCCAGTCTTCCTCCAGGTTTACTCTTCCTCCATCCACCACTGTGTATGACTAACACAGTTGTCTTGCATTATCTGCAGAAAGGAGGCAATTCACAGCTCTGTATCCAGGACTGTGCTCCCTCACTGGGAGCTTTTATTTAGCTCAGGTCTACCTTGGTGCAGATATGAAATGGATGTGTAGCTTCTTACACCCATCCATAGAAGCAGGACTCAGAGCTACCTGTTGAGGTTGCTGGAAGAGTGTCTTTCTAAAATTATTACACTTCTTTAAGAGTGCACCAAGCATCTGATTTTTTTTTTTTTCTGAAATGACACAGGAAGCTTATACTTAATTTGCCATAGAAAAGTTAGTGGAGGAGAAGAAACAGAAATTTGGAAACTGGAAAAATTTAAGACATCGTCTATATGTCTTAAAGTGTCTCACATAAAAAGGGGTGTTTTGGAAGCAACTTTTAACATTTTCTCTTTTTCACAAAAGAGCACATTTTTCATATTATTCCAAAGAACAAATACTAGCAGTGAAGGAAGAAAATCCCTCGGCAAAACTGTATTTGTTGTTGTGCATTTGTTTTTGTTTTTAGAAAGCTATGACCTTTTTTAGATGGTAATATACTCTTCCCTACAACAGTCTTACTAGAAAACACTTAAGCAAATGGTCAACCATAGGAAATATTTCATGAGATGTGGCATGTTTGGCATAGTGGACTACCTGTCTTCTGGCAAATTAAGCAGAGACCAGGAAGATTCCTGGGTTGTGTAACTCTCTAGAGTAAAATTATTGCACGTGTACATTTCTGTCATGGTCAACCTGACCTCCACCAGGACCCCAGAGCCATTTGCTGGAAAGCTGCACTGCAGCTGATCAGCCTCCAGCATGTTCTGGTTCCTTTTTGCCATTTCCTTTTGTTAAACTTTAGGAGATTCCTCACTGGCCAGCATTCCAGCCTGTCAAGGCTGAATCTGCTGTAATGGTCACTCCTCCCAGTTTTGCATCATCTGCAAACTTTTTGAGGTGAACTCTGTCCCTTCATCCCTAACAAAGTTATTAAACAGTAGTTTTCCCAATTTTGACTCCTGAAAAGCACCAATAGTGACTGGTCACTGTTTGGGCTTTGTTCTGCTGCTCAGAAACCTCTGAGCTCAGCAGCTCAACCAGTTTTTCTCAGTCCACCTCACTATGTATCTAGTCTCTGCTTCATCAATTTCTACCGTAAGAATGGTATGGGAAACAGTGTTAAAAGCCTTCTAAAATCAAGATAAACATCCACTGCTCCCCTATTGTCCATCAAGCTAGTCAGGTTGTCAGAGAAGTCTACCAGGTTGGTCAGGAGTGATTTTGTGTTCACAAAGCTAACTAGCTACTGCCTTGTGGACTTTCCTCTGTTTGGAAATAGTTTCAGAGCTTACCTATCATTGCTATTATTGCAGAATGAAGTGGTTTTGTATTTAGCTATGCTGTCTGAAAGAAGGGGGGCAGTGAAATAAGGGTCAGAAACGCATTTTGGTAAATAGCATCACAACTGCTATGGAGTTTTGGGGGTTCAGGAATAGGCCATTTATAGACTCCTTGATTCAGCAAAGCCAATCCTCAGCACTCGTGACAGCACTGTGTGTTTTCTGCTGTAAAACAGTGAAGTGGAGCCTGAAAACTGGCTATAAAACCTCGCAGGAATGGGTGCTTTTGAGTTTCTTTGTGCATGGTGGGATATACCAGCAGTCACAGTGCCTTTAATCTGACAGCTTGTGGGAGCCAAGCCAAGCAGTGAGGTGGTGGTTAGTGCTCCCAAGGCCAAGGCAACAAGGAGCAAACACCAGGATTGCTGCAGCACTTGCTAGGCAGGCTTCTTGCTGTGCACAGGAAGCGTGGACATGCTCCAGAGTGCTCTTGTGTCTTCTGTGGCTGACTCTGAGTAACTTTTAATTATATGGTTGCTCAATTTCCTCATATAGAGCATGGTGCAGACTGCAGGATGGCAGCCATGCCGTCTGCTGAGGAGGGTGTGATTTTCAGTGTTTAAATGGGCATGAGTAAACAGTGTGAGCTGGGCCTTGTGTGGGTAACACAGGAACAAGGATACACAGACTTTCTGCTGTGGAGTTTATTTTTGATCAGAGGAATGGCACTGATGATTTAATCCATCATGTCAAAAGTCTTCAGAGTCAATACTGAAAGAATAGTAATTTGAATCTGTCACTGACAACTGCCCATTTTCAGCTTTAGCCAACAGTGCAGCTTAGAAAAGAAAACTATACTGACATTAAAAGGGTTGTCTTCTCTAAATTCGTGGTAACCCCCTTCCTCTCACTAGAAAGGACTAATATTGTTTTCAGACGTGTTCACCACTCCAGTAACTAATGTAGATTTAAATTCATCATTTTCTTTAATAGCAAGTGGCTGTATTTTCCTTGCCATGATAATGTTATTAGAGTTTATTCAATAATAGAAAGACAAAATAGAGCAGCTTGGAAGAGTTTATAGGTCTAATGGGCTTGAATTCGCTGACAGAAAAGTCTGCAGTAACTTGCCCCTTTCACTGGGTAAGACTTGAACTGTTGACTAAGATGTGTCTGTTCTCTGGTTTGTCCATGCTGTTGAGCAAGCAGTCAGCTCTGTGACTACAAGAATTGCAGCCAGAGCTAATAATTAGCTAGATACAGTCAGCAAAAGCTATCAGTGCTGCTCCATAGACACCAGCATGGTCTGGCTGCCCAAGTGTGTGCTCAGGATGGGCTCAGTATTTGGCACATCACTGCAGTTTCCTGGTTACCACCACGCCAGGACGCTGGAGCTAACTCAGATGTGATCCTCTGCAGTTGCAGCAGGGGTGAGAGCACAGCCTGGCACAGCCATTTGCCAGCCTCATGCTCCGCAAGGGTTTAACACTAGCACTACATTGAACATTTGAATACTGTAGTAAATGTTTTTTGAAAACAGTAAAAACCTTTGGCTCAAAACTTCCTTAACACAGACATCTCTCAGGAATTATTGCCAGGCAGTGCTGGGAGCCACAGAACCCACCTCTGGTCTGGGTGCTCTTACAGTCTCTCCAAGGCCTCTTTTCCCACATGTGTGAAGGAGGAATGGAATTTACTGCCACAAAGCAGATTTTGTGTAACATAATCCCCTTGAGATCTGTGAGCTCTAGATATGCCTTTTGAAATCACTGCAGAAATATGTTTTTGTTTCTGTAAAATATCTGAATTATATTGTCAAGTGGGGAGATATTATCTATTTCTAGTCTAAACGTGAAGAAACAAAGGGTGTTACCCAGCAGCAAATACTGATTTAGCAGCAGGCAGATGCCAAAAATTTGGCAGATGAGTGTAATGAAACCAGTAGTATGTTTCCCAAATTTATAGAGAACTAGATCACGGTAGAAAATAACCCCCTTACTGGCTATTTGATTCTTTAGGAGCACATCTTTTACCTATGTATTCTTTTAGTTATACCACCCAAAATAATTTTCCTGTAGAGAAGATTTGTAAGGAGCAGGGCTTACTTTCATGCCTTTTCTACATTTGTGATTCATAACAGTTTTACAAGCAGTTTTTTCTCTACAGAGTTTCCTCTGCCCCAAGCAACAAAAGCAGGCATGCAGGGTATTTTCAGGACTGTTAGTTCTGGGTGCCAAAGTGAAGTGATGCAACATTCATGAGGTATATATTTATATTTGGAAAAATATTTCAGACAACTTTCATTAAACATCCTTGTTACCTTACTATCCTTCAAAGCAAGTAAGAGCTTTTACAGAGTAAGGTATAAACCCTAGATGCAAGCTCAGGAATATGTTCTCTTTCTTGCATTTTGTAGATGATTCAGGGATGTCCTTATCAAGTTAAAACCTTGATCATGGAATCGTTTTGAGGAGGAAACCACAAACTGAGCACATATTAACCAAACAAATTTCATGTTACAGAAATAGAAACAAACATGTTTCTCAGTATGAATGTGTGTGAGTTCTCATCACATTCAGTCTTGTCCACATTAGCTTTTTCTATTTTCAGATTGATTGTTTCTGAAAACAGAGCTTTTACAGGGCTTTAAACTGTGTCGTCAGTCTGCAGATGGCATCCTTAATACAGTTCTAAAGGTACTGAGTGTAAGCTGAACTAAACAAGTCTGAAAGTACTGAAAACAGAAAAAGGAGCACAGTTTTATGTCATGATCTAGAAACGTCTTCCAAACTTCATGGACACCCAGTTCTGTACTCATGGAGTAAATTGTTCCAGCTGTACTGAAATCTGGAACACATTTCATATAGTGGTTCATGAATTATTGATAGATCAAACTTACCTTATGGTGACAACACACTGACCAAAATTAGCTTCAACTTTCATTGTAAGAATATAGTAGAACTCTGCAGAGGTGCACATACTACCCTGTGAAAATATCCCAAATACAGTCCTGGAGATGGAGTGAAACCTGCACTTATCAATACCGTGTGCACATAAAGATTATCGGCTTATAAGAAGTATTTTACTTATAAGAAGTATTTTAGTTCCTCTACGACTGACATATGTCTAATTTTTTTCACATGCAAGATGCAGTGTGCTACTCCAGCAGGGGGTACACTAGAACCTGCAGACCTCCCCAGGTCCCTGCAGGTGATGCACGGAGTATCGAGAGCCCGCACACACAAGGTGGTGCTGCTGGGCTGGCACAGAGGATGTCCTGCTGCTCCACCCGCAGACCATTTTGTGAGGAAAAATCCCACCCTGGGAAATCTTTCTTTGATTTTCCACTCTCTGAATACTCCGCCCGTCACATGTCAGCTGGCCAAGAAACAGTGATCTTGTTTCACAGAAAGTGCAAGTGAGGCTTTTATCTTTAGTTTTTCAGTATTTTTGGCATTATTTTCAATCCTGTCCTAGACACCTGTTTCGGTGGACTACAAATACCACACAGATCTTTCACCAAAACCTGGGTCAGAATGACATAAGGTAAAATGTCAAAGTGCCTGTGTGAATGTCACAGGGTGCAGGATGCATACCAAAGGTCCAAATAACATTTTTCTTAAATAACTGAGGTATAAATTCCTAAGCCATCTAAATACCTTTGTAAATGTTATGAAGTCCCTAATTTAACTGCATGGGAGCAAAACAGAAGACACCTTAAACCACTTTATCTCTTGGGGATAGAATTCACACTTGTGTTTTAATAAGCAGTTACATAATACATGCTAAGATTTAAACACAATAAAAGACTGAACAAGCATACTTATTTGATACAAAATATTAATACATGCAAATATTGAAATGTAAAGTCTCACAATGCGAACATTTGTGGAAATCTTTTATATGTAGGTGTGCTGAATTCTTCAAGTAGAATCATTTCATGCCAGTTGAATTACCTGCCATAAATTTTCAGATGCTAAGGATTGAGTTCAGTAGGTTTATGTTGATGTGAGCTGAAATAATTCTGGAGTTTCTTAAGGCTTACAGCAATAATACAGATAAGATAGCCAAATTATTTTGTTAGCCATTAAAAATTAAATGAAAGCATGAATTAGAATAGCAATAAACATGTGTAGAATGGCTCCTTACCTGAAGGAGAATTCTCAGCAAAATTTGAAGTACAGAAGGAATCTTGAAATACAAATTATGTCCTCTAAAGTATAGATTTTCCTACATGGTTTCCTCTGGACTGATGGTACTGGCTCTATTGTTGAGTAGTCAGTCTGCCCAGAGCAACCTTTAGGTCTTTTAAGGACAGATAGTGTTTTGATAATCACAACAATAATTAAAGTTTGCCTAACCATGAAATGGATGCAGGTTATTTATTGTTCTTTGAAGACACAAAGTTGCTGTACTTACAGGATGGCTGCATACATTGGCAAAACTAAATAGGCATTGCTTTGCTAGAAAAAATCTGTGTTGTCTGTCATCAGCTCAAAACAACTTGTTTGAAAATTTTATCACAAGAGCTCTCTTCCTTAATTAGCAAAATGTGGCAGCATAGGACACTTGCTGTGATTGTGAAGAGAGCCTCTCCTCTTTCTAAAGATTTTACCATGAGTGGTCAATTTGTGATCACCGTAGTGGTGGCATAAAAATATCTGCAATAATTCTTCAGTGTCACCAGGATTCATTAGGTAAACCACTGGTTTTATTCCTAACTCACATTCCTGATGATGAGATCAAAATCTGGATCCTAGCAACTCTATCTTGAATTTTTGTTGGCTGATTACTCAAAATATATTTCCCTCCTTCACTGTTTCTGCCCAAAACCAGACTCTCCCTGTGACAATTCTCACTTTATTGTATAATTAGAAAGACAAAAATTCCTGCTTCTTTATTTAAGCAGAAGTCTCTCTTGCTTTTCGAACTACATTTACATTTTACAGAGATATTCCCTAGTAACTTACTTGCTTCTCTGAATAGCGTCTGCCTTTTAATTTGTTGTGCTTCAACACTGTGTAGGTTTTTTTAATATTGTGTTGAGTGCTAAGTTCCCTGTTGATTCTCACTTTGAAATATTGGCAACTACTTTTTATTTTTGAAGCAAGAAAATAGAAACAATTAAAAATTTCTCTTTATTTCCCCGAGCCTGTGAATTTATCCACTATCATTGGGCTTTTTACTACAATTTCTACTGTAAATTTCCATTGTAAATCCAAACATGTACTGTAGATGGAGCTTTAAGGTTTTGCCAAGAAGAAATCCATTCACTAAGCCACAGAGATGCCCCAGTGACAGAAGGAGGGGAGGACTCACAAAAGACAAGTCAGGGACTTGGGTTGTGCCAGGCATGTTTCTGATTTGGATTCGTACTCTTCGAATTTGCCTCTAACGGGATAGCACAGAAAGAACAGACTCAGAAAAAATCTTGTCTTTATCCTGTCTGTAATCCTCAGAAAATAATAAAAGATTGATTGGAGGTCTCCTTAGAGCAGGGAACCAAAGTATATCCCACAGAAAGGAGAGACAACTTTTCAGCTGGTGTGTTGAAAGGAACACAGCCATCACAAAGCAGAATTATAATGTAATAAGTGAAAAAGATTCCTTCAAGCCACAATCTTTGTGAAAGTGAAAGGTCAATGGAAAATTCTAATTAACATAACATTTTAAATGGGATTAGTCCTAGCCATATGTATCAGCAGCAGGTGCAGTCTTGCAAAAGGAAAACTGAAATGGGCAAGAGGTTAATTAGAGGTAGACATCACAGAACCACTCTTAGCAATATCCAGGAAAAAAAAATTACTGTGAAAGAGTAAAATTGTCCTATTAATTTATAAGTATATTTTTCCAGTTTCTCTCTGTTCAGTTGGAAAATTCAGAGAATCAGGAGCTGGTGTGTTCTGGAAGAGTGATGGTGATCCAGGCTACCATAGCCTGTTTTCCTCTGTCTGTATTTCCCTTCCCTCTCTGCCCCATACACACACTCACACACACTCACACACATACACACACACCCCACTTTCCCTATATCTAACAGTCCTACCCTGTGATATGTAGGAAATAAGTACACCTAGAAACCAAGAAAACTGGATTTAATCTAGGGAGGTGATTTCATGCCGAGCAGCACTGCTGCAGAACTGATACTGGGGGCACTATAGGATGGAGAGCCAGAGCAGCCCCCTGGTAAGGGAGGGCTCTATCTTGCTCATTTTTTAGATGTGACTGAAAATACTCTGAAAGCCCAGTCTTGTCTAGTGTGGAGCACAGACATTAGGACATTAAGCTCTGAACTGAAATGTCTACCAAAGCAAATGAAAACTGAATAAGACTTTGCTCTTCTTGTCTTTGCATACACTAGAAAAACTGGATTCAGACTCATCCTCACCCCCGGGCAGCTCACATCCACATCTCTTATCCTCAAAGGAGCAGATAGTCAGAGGTTTTTTGGTGGTGAGTGCATCCACCTTCTCTCCTGTTGTAACACACTACAGCTCACCTGGGTTTGAGAAAGGGAGGATCTGTCTGCACTGTAGTTATGCAGGGACTGACTGAAGTCCCTGCAGCCACAGCTCCACAAACTGCCCATGAATTTTTATTAGCCATGATACTGCACCAGCCCAGAGACCAGAAGCCAGTGCTCCAAGAAAGCCTTGTCACAGATGAGAGCACTGAAAGAGGCTTGTGTTCATGGAGCTGGGCTCCTGCAGCCCATTTCTCCAGCAAGACACTTGTGCTTGTCCTCTGCTTTTATAGCAGGAGCCCTGGCACCCCTGTCAGGTGACCTGACCTTTTACTCTGCTCATCCTGAAGTGATCCAAACCTCTGTAGGGAATGCTGCAGTCAGCTGGAGAATATAAATTTAGATTATACCTATCTACATTATTAATAGGCATTTTAATAAATTGTTGTAGCCAACTGGAGCAAGACCATCAGGTGAACAGGTTGCCTGAAACAGTATCTCATCCCTACCTGCTGCCTTCTGTTGGGGTGCGTGTATCTATCTATTTATGTCTGTGACATGCTGGTAACACTAATTGACCCTCCATAAACTAGTTATAGGTGTTCCTTTTATATAGAAGTGTAATCTGAAATGTAAACACAGGTTTATCACCCTCCACCACACTCCTGGCATGCAACAGCCTGTGCCTCAAAGTTTGGATTGACAGCTGGTCCCTTTTTAAGTTTGGAAGAACATGAACCCTCCCTTCTTTCAAGATTGTTCAAGTCACTCAGAGAGAAGTTTACAATCCAGCTCCATGGGGTTGAGAATCAAAGTGGTAGGCAATAGGTACATTCATTAAATGTGTCAGTACATAATGAAATTAAGATGTCAGTGAGAGCACTGCATTAGGAAAAGGTTCTGTATAAGTCAGCCAGTGCATTATTCTGAAGGCACTTTTATCTGGAAAACCCCTTCTCTTCTCAGATTTTTTAATATCATTAATAGCACCTACTGCAGCTTTATTTGCAGTTAACTCAGCTTTTATTATCTCTCTCTTCAGAAGAAGAAAAAAATCTGATAAATTAGATGTCTCACTTTTTATACTGTGAAATTTGGCCTCTATTTTATAGTTACCTGTAGAATCTATGATGAAAACATGTATTTTCCTCAGTGTCCAAATGAGATGCAATATAACATATTTCTGTTAGACATAAACAGTGTAGTATCTTACCAATGATCCACTTTATATCACCCTCATCTTCTGAAATCCTCTTTATTCAGATTACTGCACAAGCATGACATAAAATACAATAAAGTAATTTTAAATCCTTCTTTAATCTACTTTCAAAGCTAGTTTGCAGTAAGTTAACTCCAAATTGATTTCAGAAGTTAATCATCAAATAGGCAAACAAAATCAGTCAATAACACATATAAGAAAAACTCCTCAATCTAATGGTAAAAAGATTAAGAGTTCAGAAACACTCTCATTTCTTTAATATTTGACATTATGAATCATGAATTCTAATTAAAAATAAATTATAAATCTTACTTTTCCACTATAAATAGGAAAGTTTATAACAAGAACTTTAACCTTTTTTTTAAGGTTTGCTCAATGTTGAGCACACACCAGAACTGCCAGTTCCCTTTAAAAAGGTGCTTCTGGTTCTGATTTTTATTTCTCTTCTGCAGTGCTAATTAGACAAATTCAACTTTTCATCCTGATGACATACACAGCCAGACAGCTTTTCAGCATTACCTGGTTAGTTGTCCAAAATGCAGCTATGATCAGATAATTGTGTACCAACTTTGAGAGTTTTCTAGGTGCTTAGATTATGTTTATTTGTGTGAGTTTTGTGACCCTTAGGTTTTTTAATATACCAGTAGCATCTGCAGCTGCAGCATTATTTGGAAAAAAAAAAAAAGGAACTCAGACAATGAAGTATTATCTTAAAAACAATACAATGTTGTGCAATGCAACATAACATAAAGAAAAGGAGATGTCAGAGGCTCCATCCAGGCACCATTGTACCAGTGAACTCAGAGCTTTAAGCACCATCAAGTTTCTCTGGCTCAGTTTTAAATAAGATAAGGGTTTCTCCTTCTACTTGTGCCCTGTGTTTTGTTATCTGCTTAGCTGATCGACCAAACCTACTTTTTTAAAAGTCTACAGGGTTCCTCCCTCCAAGGGGATGCTCTAAAAAAATGGCATTTGCACCATCATGATATCAGGTGGAATGATATGGATCTGATGATGCAATAAGAGGAAAAATAGAAAGAAATTGTATGTTAGTATCAACCCAAATGCAAGCTGGACTTTGTGGTGCTTCACATACTTCTGGTTCTTCATAAGAAAACCAGGAAGTAGCTCCATCATGACTATACATATTTCAAAATTTTGATGTCAATACAGTGTGTACACTGCAAGTTCTTACACTTGATCCACCACATGGCAGAGCTCAGCACTGACAATTCCAGCACCACAGAGAGTCCTCAGCCCTGCACTGGGTGCCCAGAGCTCACAAAAACAAACACCTCAGCCCATAGGTGTATCTGGTATCCCACAAGAAAGGTCTATCTTAGGTAGTAGCAAATGGAATAAATGAGAAAACTGGTTGAAAAAATAAAAGTGGTAAGTGGCTCATGGCCCTACTACAGGGACTTGTGACTTTGCAGCCCAAGACAAGTCTGTACATTTTACAGTCTGGGTCACAACACACAGCTGAAAGAGACAAAAATTTTACAACATTAACCAAAGTTGTAGGAGGTGCAGCTGGACCTCTGCAAGACAGCATGCAGGATCAGAACCTCACTCTCATCTGTAAGTGAGGCCAGGGTTTCATGGCTGCAACTTTATTAATGAATAAAATTGTCTAAATCTTGGCATAGCACAGCTCCAGAGTTCACATCTGCACTCTCCAACCTTTCCAAAGACCAGGTTGCTACATCCAAAATGTGCATGGATAAGGTCCTTGGAAAACCAGCTCCCTATCTAGTTTGTCAACATAGCTCTTGTCCAAGTGAGCAAGCATTCAGGAGAATCTAGTCCAAAATTTACCCTGCTAATGCTAATGCTGCTGTGGGAAGGGTTACTTCTACTCTGAGTCAGAGAAAAGGACTGTGCAGATCCCAGAACTGGCTGCTAGAAGATCACATGGAAGATGAAGTTTATGGCCTCTCACTCCTTTAGAGATTAAATTATTAAGACATGAATATTAAATATGACTATTCTATACCAAATATTTGTCTCTGCTGGGGCTGAGCCCCAGATCTCACCTTTCCTAGGTGGGCACTCTGACTGTGTTAACTTAATGTCTTGTTAATAACAGGGAAGAGACGGGACAATGATAATTCCATGCATTAAATATGCAAGCTCTAAATAGGGCTGATGAATACAAGCACATTATTTTTGAGGCACCTGAGAATGAAAGTTTAAGCCACCTGAATAAGTGTAGGCATTAATAGAATTTACTATTACAGTTTGTGTAATATGTTGGTTTAAAACCACTTTTGAGCCACAATGAAGTCATGAATATATTGGCATGACCTCTAAAATACAGCTTCAGCAGCTGTATATAGCTTCTAAATATATATATCAGCAGCTACTCCTACCTGTAAGTGTTGTTATTTCATGACATGCATCTAACCTTCATTTTCCAAGAGGAAAATCCATGCTATGCAGAAATCTGTGAGATTTATATTATATGCTCAATTTTTTCAGCCGAGTGGATGTTCTAGCACATTTCAAGTAGGAGCTGCTGGATATAATGAGAACATCATATGCTGGTTTGCTGTTAGCAGGCATCTTGTAAGGTCCCTAATAGCTTCTGATTTAGCCTCTTTGGAAAATTTCAGATAATACCATTTTTTATGGGTTTTCTGTTGTAAATAGAAATGAAGAAAAGAGTTAAGTTTTCTAATAGAGCCCAGTAAATTTAATTTTATGTACATTGTTACCAAGGGAATTAACTAAAAGGAATAAGTACATATGTCTTTTCAAATGTGCTTTTTAACACAAGTTTAATATTTCTGAGAAGATACAGACAAGATCCACAGAATATATATATANTAGCTTCAACATTTCAAGTGATTAATGCATTCTATTTATGAGTTCTTTATGTATATGCCACACATCCCTTTCACATCTTTGTCTTTGTTAACATGTTAGCTAAATGCACTCACTTTCCCATAAGAATGTTCATTTTTGTCAATATATTTTTGCAGGATCAAAAAAGCATTTGTTTATGCCCAAATAACTTATTCCAGATGAAGGAAAAGCCACAAAACATCAAAAGCTAGAGTCAAATCTCCAAGAGAGAAACTGTTTGTTTTCTCTATGTGCTAATGATTTAGCACAGCAAAGCAGGGCTCAAATGCTTTCACACCCAGAAAATACAAAGGTGCAGAACACAGAAAGTCAAATATTTCTTAGTTTCTTAGCACACACACATGGCACATTTGCCAGCCTCTAAATTTTATTGCAGTGATTTACCGAATAGGAAGCAACTGTATGTCTTCTTTATAGTTTCCTATCTTTAATATAGATCTCTACTAGAACAGCTTTTCCCAAAGGTAGCTTTCCAGTGGGATGCACAGAGCTTGGATAATAATTTATCTTCTTTTCACTACATATGCAGCTTGGTGTCAGAGCTTACAGTGGGATTTGATTTGCAAAGTAATGCCTCGCTGATGAGCAGTGACACCTCACTTGCAGCTCAGGCAAATCACAGGGCTGTGGGTGACTTNAGCTTTCCAGTGGGATGCACAGAGCTTGGATAATAATTTATCTTCTTTTCACTACATATGCAGCTTGGTGTCAGAGCTTACAGTGGGATTTGATTTGCAAAGTAATGCCTCGCTGATGAGCAGTGACACCTCACTTGCAGCTCAGGCAAATCACAGGGCTGTGGGTGACTT
>VZTB01002120.1:21398-148581 GCA_013397245.1 Thryothorus ludovicianus
GACGGGACAATGATAATTCCATGCATTAAATATGCAAGCTCTAAATAGGGCTGATGAATACAAGCACATTATTTTTGAGGCACCTGAGAATGAAAGTTTAAGCCACCTGAATAAGTGTAGGCATTAATAGAATTTACTATTACAGTTTGTGTAATATGTTGGTTTAAAACCACTTTTGAGCCACAATGAAGTCATGAATATATTGGCATGACCTCTAAAATACAGCTTCAGCAGCTGTATATAGCTTCTAAATATATATATCAGCAGCTACTCCTACCTGTAAGTGTTGTTATTTCATGACATGCATCTAACCTTCATTTTCCAAGAGGAAAATCCATGCTATGCAGAAATCTGTGAGATTTATATTATATGCTCAATTTTTTCAGCCGAGTGGATGTTCTAGCACATTTCAAGTAGGAGCTGCTGGATATAATGAGAACATCATATGCTGGTTTGCTGTTAGCAGGCATCTTGTAAGGTCCCTAATAGCTTCTGATTTAGCCTCTTTGGAAAATTTCAGATAATACCATTTTTTATGGGTTTTCTGTTGTAAATAGAAATGAAGAAAAGAGTTAAGTTTTCTAATAGAGCCCAGTAAATTTAATTTTATGTACATTGTTACCAAGGGAATTAACTAAAAGGAATAAGTACATATGTCTTTTCAAATGTGCTTTTTAACACAAGTTTAATATTTCTGAGAAGATACAGACAAGATCCACAGAATATATATATATGCTGAAACTTCTATTATTTTAACCAAAGATTGGAAAATTTGATAGGAATCTACTGCTTTTTTGTCTTTCTGGACCTGACTTACAGACCTGGGTATTTTCATGGAATCATAGAATGATTTGGTTTGGAAGATATCACCTCATTCCATACCCCCTGTCATAGGCAGGAGCGCTTCCCTCTGTCCCAGGGTGCTCAATGCCCCATCCAGCCTGGCCTTTAACACTGCCAGGGATGGAGCATTCACAGCTTCCCTGGGCAGCATTCCATGAGAAATGGGTGGAGGGGAAGGGAAAATGTGTGTCCTGTGGTGTACAGTTAGACACATAAGGACCCATTCACTTGTGTCTTCTTCCTTACAGATTTCTCCACCAGCAAAGGTCAAAGCCTTCCTCATTCTCAATTACCTCCCACAAGGCAATTTTCTACAACTGCTCTTGTTTGCTACCCCAGAGAGGGCTGTGCTGATTATTTAGGCATTAGGAGGAGTCCCTTGACAGGAAATGTGGGTTCTGGCCCTTATCTTGATAGCTGTGACACTCAGGGCTGTCAGTGACCTGTTGGTCATAACAGCACTGATGGATTTGAGGTTGTTGCTAGAAAAAGCTCTTTGGGTAGACTTGACCTTGCAAAGCAATGTTATGGATCTTCCCTGATTAGCTGATGCCATGCAAAAGACAATTTACTCTGGCATAGTTGATATTTAGACATTGATACAATGGGTAAATGTGAAGTCTAAGCAAGAAAAAGATTTCAGATACAATTTTTGAGTGACATTGATGTACTGTGGTTTCCATCAGTCAGCTAGGTTCATACAACACTCTTCTGTAATTCTCTATGAATCAGTGTGCTTAGTCAGCCTGAATAATTAGAAACATCAAGCTTTGTCCAGTCTTTGCCAGGTGAACTCAAAATAACACTTAAAAGCACATTTCCTGAATTAAAATATTTCCTAGTTAAACACTAAATATTTGCAGGTCTTATCAGACTCCAATATAAATATTAATGAGATGTAAACTTTGAACACACAGAATTTCAGAAAGCAGTTGTGACTTTCAAATTACCCAGTGCACTGTCTGGTACACGATACTGATGTATTCATCTGCAGACACTCCTCCTGGGTTTGCAAAGTTATTTCTGCATCTAATAAATCTTTAAAGGCTTAGACCATATGAGCTCATGTTATATACATCCTTCATCCTATTACTCAGCCTCACCTTAAGCCCATTACTGCAGTGCCAGGTTAGTGTGCTGTCTTAAGATTACANGAGACATTTTCTCTACTTCCCCCTGTAACAGGAAGTCAGGCTGTACTGCCTTGGCTATAATTTGGAGCAGGCTGATAATAATGTCTTTGTGTGTCTTACTGTGGTCTAGGTTTCCTGAAGACAAAAAAAATGGTCATGTAACATGCTCATACCTTCTATGTGGCGTTCCACACCTCTATGAAATGGTGTTTCAGGACCCAATAATGGAGAAAAGTTTCAACATCTGCTCTTCCTGTGTACTTTGAATTCCTTGACTGGCCAGAACCAACAGGCCTGCTTTTATTTTTCATCCTATAAATTTTCATTGCCTTCACTGTCTGAAGAACTGAAGATCAAGAATTCAATTACAACCTCATGGAAAACAAGCAAATTTTTACCTCTCACTTCAGTGTGTGCTGTGGGTCCCAAATACTTTTGAGCTCTATTTCACAAGCTTTGTGCTCTTGTGTTGAAGGCAGTGTTTGCCACTAAATATTTGACTGCACTTTCTGAGCCTATGAGCATAAAATAGCTAATATTTTTGTAAGCTTTTGCTTTATCTTTAAACACAGAGTGAGGACCTCAGTTTTTAAGAGTAATTCATTGCAAAAACATAAATGACAGCATGACAGCAGCATCACTGCCAACACATGGTGTTTCCAACACACCACTCCTACCATGGCTTCTGCCTGACGTCTTCTGTCTGACTGATAATATTAGTCATTCTCATGTTAATAACATAATGCTCCCCTAACCCTGACACATTCTTGTATCCTTGTTCCAACTATAATTTGGGATACTGTTCTTTTTCATTTGACTTCTAAAAGGAGAGTGGTTGGGAAGTCCTCCAAGTAAATATGTGTCATTTCAGCCATCAGTTTAGGGAAATTACTATATCTGTTAAATTACATTATTATTATTANGTGGATGTTCTAGCACATTTCAAGTAGGAGCTGCTGGATATAATGAGAACATCATATGCTGGTTTGCAGTTAGCAGGCATCTTGTAAGGTCCCTAATAGCTTCTGATTTAGCCTCTTTGGAAAATTTCAGATAATACCATTTTTTATGGGTTTTCTGTTGTAAATAGAAATGAAGAAAAGAGTTAAGTTTTCTAATAGAGCCCAGTAAATTTAATTTTATGTACATTGTTACCAAGGGAATTAACTAAAAGGAATAAGTACATATGTCTTTTCAAATGTGCTTTTTAACACAAGTTTAATATTTCTGAGAAGATACAGACAAGATCCACAGAATATATATATATGCTGAAACTTCTATTATTTTAACCAAAGATTGGAAAATTTGATAGGAATCTACTGCTTTTTTGTCTTTCTGGACCTGACTTACAGACCTGGGTATTTTCATGGAATCATAGAATGATTTGGTTTGGAAGATATCACCTCATTCCATATCCCCTGTCATAGGCAGGAGCGCTTCCCTCTGTCCCAGGGTGCTCAATGCCCCATCCAGCCTGGCCTTTAACACTGCCAGGGATGGAGCATTCACAGCTTCCCTGGGCAGCATTCCATGAGAAATGGGTGGAGGGGAAGGGAAAATGTGTGTCCTGTGGTGTACAGTTAGACACATAAGGACCCATTCACTTGTGTCTTCTTCCTTACAGATTTCTCCACCAGCAAAGGTCAAAGCCTTCCTCATTCTCAATTACCTCCCACAAGGCAATTTTCTACAACTGCTCTTGTTTGCTACCCCAGAGAGGGCTGTGCTGATTATTTAGGCATTAGGAGGAGTCCCTTGACAGGAAACGTGGGTTCTGGCCCTTATCTTGATAGCTGTGACACTCAGGGCTGTCAGTGACCTGTTGGTCATAACAGCACTGATGGATTTGAGGTTGTTGCTAGAAAAAGCTCTTTGGGTAGACTTGACCTTGCAAAGCAATGTTATGGATCTTCCCTGATTAGCTGATGCCATGCAAAAGACAATTTACTCTGGCATAGTTGATATTTAGACATTGATACAATGGGTAAATGTGAAGTCTAAGCAAGAAAAAGATTTCAGATACAATTTTTGAGTGACATTGATGTACTGTGGTTTCCATCAGTCATCTAGGTTCATACAACACTCTTCTGTAATTCTCTATGAATCAGTGTGCTTAGTCAGCCTGAATAATTAGAAACATCAAGCTTTGTCCAGTCTTTGCCAGGTGAACTCAAAATAACACTTAAAAGCACATTTCCTGAATTAAAATATTTCCTAGTTAAACACTAAATATTTGCAGGTCTTATCAGACTCCAATATAAATATTAATGAGATGTAAACTTTGAACACACAGAATTTCAGAAAGCAGTTGTGACTTTCAAATTACCCAGTGCACTGTCTGGTACACGATACTGATGTATTCATCTGCAGACACTCCTCCTGGGTTTGCAAAGTTATTTCTGCATCTAATAAATCTTTAAAGGCTTAGACCATATGAGCTCATGTTATATACATCCTTCATCCTATTACTCAGCCTCACCTTAAGCCCATTACTGCAGTGCCAGGTTAGTGTGCTGTCTTAAGATTACTTTACATGATCTGTTCAAAATAAAGTGCAAAATCCTAAATCCAAAAATTTCCTAGGAGAATTAACTTAAAATTAAAAACACTCAAACACATAAAATCATGGAGTTCTCTGAATTCATTAACTCTCCAAGTTCCTAAAGCATATTCTATCTGCCACCTGTTTTCCCACCATTTCAAAGATGTCTGGAGCATAAAATATATAACATGGAAACCACATTATAGGAGAAATTACTTTGGTTGATGAGAAAGCCCTTCTGCCTGAATTCTCTGTTTTGTTTTGTTATGTTTATTTTCTCCCAAGACTTGTGAATAGAAGAGAACAGACTGCAATCTGGTGGACATTGTCACCTCATCTGATATTTTTTCCGCTCACTGAAGGAAATAAAAATGGTTAAAACATGTAAATCTGATTTTGCATAATAATAATCCTGTTTGTAGAAGTGTTTTATTCCAGAGTGCTGTAGGATTCACACTGTTGCTTCATGGTGTGGTGTAATTCACGGGTTTGGTCATGAGGCCATCGTGTTCCCATGAAATTCCATATTGTCATATGCATCATATTCAGATGTTGAGAATCATGTGCCACTGAAATCATGCTTTGCAGTTTTCTCAGGTGCTGGATAAGTCCTACAGAGATGTACAGGTTTAACCATGTCCACCATGCACAATTGGAGCTGCAGGGTGACATTTGGCACCCCAAAGCAGACACTCCACCCTCCCTTCCAAATCCACCCTTTTGGATGTGCCCTTCTCTGCACTGCTTTCTTTTTTACACTTATTGCTTCCCTTACCTTGCACCTCATGGAGGGGAAGTCCCACTGACCCTCCCTGCCCTCTCAGAGAAATGATTAAATCTATTTTTCAAGTGGTCAGTTTGTTTTTATCTTTAGCCTGAAGAAATTTAAAATCATAATTTTTAGTTAAGCTGGTCTAACAGCCCATTGACTGGGGATTTCTTTGAGATGTCAGATCCCAGCAAGTCACCAACACTTTGATGTTTGGGGATTTTGTCAAAAAAAAAAAAAATGAAGCATATAAATGGAGAGAAAAAAATGGAAATTGTTGAAATTAATATTAGAATTAAGTATGGAAATATCCAGAACTCTGCTTAATTTCACTCTTTTAATACTCCTTCAATAAAAAATTTTTATCTGTTTTCTGAACCAGAAAAAATTATTTCTGTTTCTAAGAACAAGATTAATCCATTATTCTTTATGTCATATTCTGGCCCAGTCAACTGTTCAACATTGTGAGAGCAAGAATGACTTTTCAAGCTACTTGACCTGCCACTTCTACAACACCAATCCCAACCTGTAGAAGCTTCACAATGTTATGCACATTATTTTCAAAAATTAAACCACCTAAAAAATCTAGCTTAAAATTCTGTGGTTGTAAAATTCTTACCAAGTTGTAAAATATAAAATAAAGCTTATTTTTTTTTTAGATTAACTTTCCACAGAATCTAGGCACAGACACTGAGCATCTCTGAACAGGAGGGTATAAAAAGGTATGAACGCTGTTCCCAGACTCACAAACCACGTGCATGTCACACAAAGATTCGAGGTGCAGTAATCCTTGTGTACTTTCCATGCCCAAATCAAACTTGTTCTAATTTACCTTCCAGTGAAAGGTTTAGCCTCCAATTACTGTATGTTTTCCCTGAGATGGGAGGCATGGTGTGGTTCAAGGCATGTTTAGTAACTCCAAACCTGGAAGCTGGAAAAGATGGAGATTCTTTTCTGGGTGGCAATGCATCCCCAGGTAAATGTCTCCTGGCTCCCAGCAGCACCTGATAGCAAAAGGTTTTTGCAAGTCAGAAGTGATTGTGACAAATATGTCACTGAGAGGGCATCTTGAGAAACAACCTGCCAAGTAAAAAAAGATTTGCCTGTTTTAAAATTCCCTCAATATTATCTTGGATTCTCACCCAGGTGTATTTATGCCTGTGCAGCTTTATTGGAAAGTGATCTTCTTATCTTTTGTATCTAGAATTCTAAGGAGAGATTCACAGGATTAGTCATGTTGGGAAGGACTTGGAAGGCTTGGTAGTCCAACCCTCTGCTCATAATGCTAAAACCTAGATCACATTTCTGAGAGGCTTGTCCTGTTGTGTTTTGACAGTCTCTGTGGGGAAGATCCATGCAAACTGTCTGGGTAGTGTTTGGCAATCCTTGTGGTGCAAAAAGTTTCTTCCTGTGATGCCTTAGGTTTTAGCTTTTATATTTTTTAGATTCTGTGCTGTTTTAGTGGGTAGTTTTAGGTTTCATATTAAGTGCTACTTAGCTTTCTTCATAGAGTAGACAGACAAAACAATTCCTTTTCTAGGTCAATACCAAGAACAACTTTCAGGCCCAAGAACGAAAACAATGGTGAAGTGAGAAGAGAAAACCAAGAGGATGGAGCTTCATAACCTGAAGCCATGGTTGGATAATTGATTCTAATATCCTCATGGACCAGAACTTACAAAAGTGTGGGACGTAGTGATTAGGCATCCATTTTGTGACCATTTTAGGATGCATTTTGGTGTGGTCCAGCTGGACTCTTGTGCCACCCAGTTGTACTCATGGAGGCCTTTTAATAAATACCTACTTTATCCTTTTGCTCTGTCTAGTCTCTGTTCCAGGTCAGCATCCAGAATGTATTACCTGCCCAATCAGAATTTCTCTGGCTGCAACTTGTGCTCACTGCCTCTCATCCCACCACCAAGCTCAGTCTTGTCTGAGATTTCCTATTAGAGAGTTACAGGCCGCAGAAAGATATTTCCAGATCCTTTACCCTTCTCAGGAAGACGCAACAAACCAAACCCAGCTCTCCCAGGGGCTCTGAAAATCACAGATTTCCATGTCCTAAAACCAGAAACCTCGGCTGCAGTCAGCAGCTGAGCACAGCAACACATTGTCCCCACAGCAGCTGTAATTTCTGCTCAGCACCATCTTCCTTTAAGCAAGATGTTTCAGCAGTCAATGGATGTTTCTCTGGAGGTTATAAAGTGGAAATAATTCAGCTGTGCTAAAACCAAGCAACAAACAAGATAAGAAGCAGGTATAAACAAAAATGAAATATCCATCTCTCATTAGGCATAGTCCAACTCTGGCTGAGGTCTCTATCAAGTCAATGCTCCAGGCTCAAGTCTGCTCAGTGTTTACACCTTAGATGTATATTTCCTGTAGTAAAGCAGAAGGGTAATTGAAGCATGGCTTGGATTTGCCAGAGTGGGAGGAAGCCTCCCATTCCAGGTACATCCATAGACCAGCAGTAAATGGTTTATCAGTGTTGTTTGCTGTGTGAAGGGAAAAGTGAAAAAGTGGAGGCCTAGGAACACCAGGGATACCTTTAGCTTTGCTGTTCAAACATGCACACACACACACACTCTCACACTTGTCAGACTTTCTGCTCTGTTTTTTTCTGCAGACACAAGGGCAAGGAGTCAAGACAATTCAGAATCCAGTGATGACTTCTTGAAGCTTAAGCTGGGTTTATGTTTGTATCTGTGGACACAGGTGGTGGCTGTTGTGAGCCTTAGCTCTGCCTAGAATCTGAGACTGCTGGAAAAGGAAAAGGAGGGGTTGGCACAGCTGCCAGTTAAAACAGTGCCTGCTCACCTCAGAATGGCCAGGCAGAGGAAATGTAGTCGTGTTCCTTTTCTTTTTATCAGTAGGAGTTGCTGCCTATAATGAAGAGAAAGCTGTGTCTGTCAGAGAATCTTCACCTTCTCCATGAGATGGCAAAGTAGGACTTTGTCTTCTGACATGTCTGGAAGTAGGAGCCTGCAATGTGTATTTGACATTCAGTGTTGAGAAACAGCTATTTTAACAGTGATAGCAGTGAGAACCTCTTAATACTAAATATCAGACAAGTTAGCTCAGTGCTCAGAGCTCCTGAGTGTGGAGGGAGAGTCACAAAAATCCATCAGCCTCCTGGATGCCCTGCCATGATCCATGTCTGGCAGCAGCCTGTGCTGCCAGCCTGTCCCTGGACCTGGCTGCCTCTGCCCCTGGCCAGGAGCCTGTGGGCTCTGCTGCTCTCCCAGGGGCTCTGCAGCCTCGGGAGCCCCAAGCTCTGTCAAGGGGACCACCTCTCTGGGAGCCAGGACACTCCGCCTGGAGATTTTAACAAGATTTTCACAAATTTTTTTCCCTTGAAGATTTGTGTACAGGGCTTTAATCTGAAACAGGAGTCATTGAGTTTAGGTGTTTTTTTGGTTTCGGGGTTTTTTTGGGGTTGTTTTTGGATTTTTTGGTTTTGGGTTTGTTTTTTTCTCCATTTTCTAGCTAGCATCTATTCAGGACTGAATTTCTATCAATAATGAATAATAGAGTGAGACAATATGTTTTGCTGTCATTTTTACGAGTGAATTCCATCTAGCCAGCAACAGAGTATCTGAATGTTAATGCATTCTTAAAATCTTTAAATCTGGTTTTCTGTTAATAATATGTAACACCTCCTTAATCAAACATGGAAGCTTTTAGTGTCATATTTTAAACTATAGTATAAAATGAGCAGAAAGCACTAAGACAGTAATAGCCATACATTGGAGAGTGTGAAACTACCTTTGGTTGCAAATATTTCTCATTTCTGCACTCTTGGTTTGTAATGTGCATCTACATTTTATGCCACAAGGAACAGTGAGGTGAACTGAGTGTATAATCATCAAATTAATACAGTGTGTTAACATGGTCAGAAAGAGGCCAATCCGAGAGCAGGGACACCGGTGTCTGTTTTCCAGATTAATATTTCCTGCTGAGCAAACATGCAGTCCTGATCAGTGCTGGTGCTGGACTCTCTTTTTGGCAGTTCATGGATATATCTTTTTGTGACCAGAGACACTTCATTCTAAATAGATGGACAAAATAATCCCGGTATTCATCCTCTGTATTGTTTTTTCCCTCTCTTTAAGCTATAAAGCAATTTAGTGAGAGCTTTTCCAAAGTGTTGTAATAGTGATTTTCAATGAGAGCTGGCTAGAAAAGGGCCAAGTTTTTATGTAGGGATCAAAGATTTTCAAGAGTGCCTATGCTTCAAACTCTTCAAGGTGCCCATGGAAATTAGGCATTCAAGGCCCTTAGCACTTGGAAAGTGAGGTTTTGGGTTCAGTCAACTTTGAAAAACTTTAAACCTATTTGTTTAAAAGTATTTTCCTTCATTATCCCAACTCCAATCTCTAATCTCCAAATGATACCTAGGCACTCCTTGGCACAAGAAATTTGTCAGATTTTTTCTTTTTTTTTTTCTAAATAGTTTCCAAAAGGGCAGCTGGTATAACCTTTTTTTCAGTCATATCTTTCACCATTTCATCCATTCTCTTCTGCAATGTTTAATGACTACTGGATTGAACTTCACTCTGTAAAGTCTTGCCTTTGCTGTACTCAAAGATAATTTTTTTGAGTTGCAGATATCAAGATTTCCGTCAGTGTATCTATTTGACACTTGACCCAATCTCAGCTGAGCTTTCCAGGTGCTATCAATGTTTTCAGCTACTGCTTCCTGATCATCAGATTGGAAGAGAAGGAGGACTCAGAAGTGTGTAAATCTCCACAGCCAGGTGCCTTTGAAGAATCACAATCATACAACCCACACCTGAGCATTGCCTTTTTGAAATGGGAAAGTTCAGAGCTGCATCACTGGGAACGACTAACCTGTATTTCATGCCTGACTTTCAATCAAAGAGAGGTTTTGTTAACATTTGCAATAAAACATCATTATTTATATAACCCAAGTGTTTAAAAACACTGCTTTCAGAGGAGGACCCTACTGTGATAAATGCTATACAAACAAAGACAGGAAAGAGCTTAGATCTAGCCCAAGGACATTGTAACATGGGAGAAGTGATAATATAGAAATGTAGATAGTCTGGAGAATACTAAAATAAAAAAAGTCAATATTAGTCAGTATATCAGAAAATAATCCTAGCATATTGGTGGTCTAACACATCAAACCTTTCTGAGTAGTTTCAGATACAACAAAGAATTAAGCAAGGATTTCTAGGAGAATGCTATGTGGCTTGGTGCAGAGAGAGCATCCCACAGCTGGAAAGTTGTGTAGGTCAAATAAAAAAGTATTGCTTAAAATTGTAATAATAATAATAATAATAATAATAGTAACTGAGTTAGAGAAGCTCAAGTTTGAAAACCATCTTCTTAATGCACAGTAAGAGATTACAGAGAAATGAGGTAGGCCAGAAGGGATTTTTAATTTTATGCAAAATTTTCTCTGTGTCTGGGAAAAATCTGCAGGAAATGGGGCATGGCCCCCTCTACAGAAGCTGTGATTTGGTTCTGGGTCTTGCCCAGGTCCTGCCTGAGCCTGGCAACCTTGACCACGTGCCTTGTCTCATGTCCTGTTCATTCCCAGCCCTCTGTACCTCGGCAGGTTGGGCAACAAGGTCAAAATATGGAGTAAAGTTATGTTTGCATCTGCATTTCTGTGTGCACAGAGCAAGGATGGGATGTAAGAGCAAGGGCAGCATCCTGCAGATGGGAAAGGAGAGCAGCTGCAACCACCAGGGTGGGCACCAGCAGCCAAGTTCAGGTGGTTTGCAACAAAGCTGAAATAAAGCTGGGAGTAAGTACCCCGGGTGAGATTTGGCTTACAGAAGTTAGCAAGTAACAGGAGTATCTCATGTAGTATAATAACTGAGAAAGAAATTTTGGAGGAGGACTTAGGAGGAAGGGGACAGAGGTTTGGTTTAGCCACATTGAACAAGAGCTAATAACTGAACATCCAAAGGATCTGAGGGACAAGCACTGGAAATGTTCTTCAGGCATGTGAAGGCAAGTCTAAAGCTGGTGATCAGACTATCAGTAAGCTACAAAATATTATTTATATCCAGGAAAAGTTTTTGAGAAATTAATTATATCTCTTCACTAGAAATCAAATAATTCCATTATTCCCTGGAAATAAGTTATCTTGCTGGAATTAACTTTCTGTGTTGACTGTTCTTTCTTCTGAGAGTAGAAACACATGTATTTAAGCAGATTTTATTTCAATGAAAATGTATAACCAACATCAAAGTGAGGTTCTATACTCATGTCCTGCTGTTACTAATTTCTGTCTCAACAGTTGCTCATCTGATCCTCACCTTTTTATTTTCTAAATTTAGTGAGAAGAGAGGATGAAATGTGTTTGATTGATAGAATTTTGCTCACTAGAAGAAAGTCAATTATGCTTTGTTTGTTAGACTTTTCAAATGAAAAATATATTTTAGTATCCTTAGCCTCAGTAGGCACTGCTGTGGCTTACTTTCCTCTGAGTTAGTAGAATTATAAAATCATAGAACAGATCAGGCCAGAAGGAATCTTGGATATCATCTGATCCAGTCTTGGATGGGAAGGAAGCCTGCATGGCATTGTCTATTGCCCTGTCCAAATGCATCTTGAGAACCTCCAGTGACAGAATCTCTACCACACCCCTGAGGTGACTGCTCCAGACAATGATTGTCCTCACAGTAAAAAAATTCTTTCCCATATTGAGGTGAAACTTTCCCCATGGCAACTTCTACTGTTGCCCCTTCTCTTTTCCATGTGGTGCCTTGTGTACAGAGATCCTCCATCCTCTTTGTGGTCACCTAAGTACCAGAATTCTGTAGCTGTACTTTATGGTACAGAAGAAAAAAAGAAAGGAAAGCAAAAAAAAAATTAAACTCTTCTTCTTATATTAATCCATTTTTCAAAGGAGCAAGTTGTTGCTTTCCTCATTAGGAATTTTACTATGTCTCACCTAAGTATTTTGTACTTTACAAATTTCTGGGAAAAAAAAAATTTGGAACATCACTCTTGAAAATATTTTGCTTTACATTCTCAAGTGGGTGGATTATGATTGGCTCCTATTGAGGAAACATTTTACCTGAATTCACACAGTTGCTTCAGAAGGCATAGGCATTTTCTTTGAAACATTACCTTCATATTTTTTAATATCTTACTCCAGATTTTTAATTGTTAGTATCTTCTAGAAGACAGATATTCATAGACATTTAATTATAGTCTGAATTTCTTACCTCCTCAAGGGAGTTTAAAGTGAATTCAATCATATTTCTTATATGGGCCAGCTGTCATGACACAGGATGATTTCTAGTCCAAGCATTTATTTAGGATTTGTCATTTTCTGAGGAGAGGAAGAAGGGGAAGATATAAACTACTGATAGAAGATATTCAGATAAGATGGAACTCTTGACATTTCATTGTTAACATACAAAGGATGTGTGAAATTATCATCCTATCCTGCTCCCTTTATCTCTCAAAGCACAAAGTAAACAGATATTTTGCAAGTAACTATTCAGATAGGAGGATGCCAAAATCTATCATCTCAGCTAACAAGCAAGGCCAAGGGTAAGTCTGGTGTATTTCACCATTTAAGCATTGCAGAGGCTAGTGGGCCCTGCTGAAGGTGCATGCCAGATCTCAGGAATCACCTTTCCACCCAGCCAGCCCCAGGGCAAAGGTCCATTCCAGCAGCAGGGTCATGCATCACGCTTGTGCTGCTGCCACAGAGCAAAGGTGTGGTGAGTGACAGGGAGGGCATCTGCTGCCCCTGCTCAGCTGGGCTGATTGCTGTGGAGCAGTGCTGGATGGTGCCAACAGGCTAAGACAAACAAGAAGCTCATCCCTAAGATGAAGCAAGCCTGCTCTGCAGTTAGCTGTATATATTTTTGTCAGTTATCAGAAAGATCAGAGATTATTGTCAAATCGGTACAGGTCTGGGAATGGCAAACACGTGATGGGGATAGGGGCATTTATACAGGTAAGTGGGTGTTTAAGGCATCACTATGCATTAAGTCATCAAACACAGTGAAATAATTTAGAATACACGAAACCATTACACTGAGGGTATGTGTGGGTGTGCATAAATAAATCATGAAATTACAGAAAGATTAATTTTGGAAGGAACCTCCTGGGGTGAACAAGTCCATCTGCCTGCTTAAAGCAGGGCCAACTTCAAAGTTATGTCAGGCTGCTTAGAGCTTTCTCCAAGTGAGGTATGCAAATCTTCGGGGATGGAGATGATACAACTCCACTGAATAAGCTGTCTCAGTTTTGAGCTGTTGTAAACACTTTCCTCCTTATACCCAGATGGAATTTTCTCTTGTTGCAACCTGTGAGTTTTACATCTTCACCATCACCTGTCCCATTCAAGAGGTAGAAGACTGCAAATCATTCCCCTTCCTCAGCCTGCTCTTTTTCCTGAGCTACACAAACCCATTTCCCTCAGCCTCTTCTCACACGTCATGTGCTTCTGTTCCCAGCCAGCCTGTTGTGGAATTGTGTCCAGTGGGATCACACACAGGTATTGCCTAGGAAAGAACTGTGGTGAGGGCTTCTGGAGTACCTACTGCTGGAGACTGAAGCTCCACTTGCTGTTTGTGTGGTTGTGCTAACACCTTTTTTTTCCCCAACTATGTGCATGAAGGGAACCTGGGCAGGAGCTGAGGTGCTGTGCTGAGGTGAGAGGCAGTGACCTGGCAGGTGGCACCCATGGTGTTCACGTTCACTCTGCAGCTACAAGACACTATGAAAAGCACATCCTCTGTCTCTGGAGGGTGCCCTAATCAGAGCATGAGCTGAGCACAGCATCCAGCCTACTGTGAATTTCTGTCTGTCATTTACTCAGCACTACAGGTGGCTGATTTGAGACAACCTAAATTCTATCTGATGAGACGCAACATCCTGTTTCAGCTAAAGCTAAATCTAGGGATGTTAATACCAAACAGATTATTTCAGCTTAATTATATTCTGAATTTCTTACCTCCTCAAGGGAGTGTAAAGTGAATCCAATTATATTTCCTACATGACCCAGTTGTCGTGACACAGGGTGACTCCTGGTCCAGGCATTTATTTAGGATTTGTAGTTCTCAGAGGAGGGGAATTAAGGGAAAAATATAAACTGCTGATAGAAGAACATATCAAGGGCTGTAATATTATGAACATATTTCAGGTCTTTTTACAGACCAGAGAGGGATTTTTTTGTCCTCTGAATTTAAGAATTAAAACAGACTGATGACAATATTCATCCATCTGCCAGACCTGTTCTCAAAATAAACTTTCTCCTCATAAAGTTAACATAGGAATTAACCTGCAGCAAGATCTATGTCTGACCTTTGGTATATAATGAATATAGAAAAGCTTAAACATTTCCTGACAAATCAACTTTGGGTATTTTTTGAGACTTGCTGTGCTTGTCTGCAATTCCTGGTGTACGTGCCCCTTTAAGTATTCTGAGACTGAAATGGTCAAAAACTGCTTTTCCTCTGGAGAAGGTGATCTGGTATGGGTCACTCCAGTGTCTGTACATGACACTCAGCTCACAGATGCCACCCATCTAGCCTATCTTCAGATTGGGCAAAGCATGTCTGTTGCTGCAGGGCACAGAGCAGGAATGCCAGAGTGCCTAGCGTAGGCAGAGGGGAATGGATCATCTGTCTAAACCCAGACATCTAATTCAGGCCTCTCTAGGTTATCTGAGAGATCTCTGCTAAGCCAGCAGATATGGAACAGGACATTCACAGTCCCTTTGATAGTCTGGAGCTGCAGGCAGAGACCTCTCTGGACGTGTGGTCTCAGGTGTCCTGTGGTCTCATACAGCATCTCAAATGGCATTGGACACCTTGGTGTAGGCAGCTGAATCTCATTCTGTGTCACACAAAACTCATAGACCACAGCATTTGCACAGGTGCCAGGTGCTGCTGTTCTGCCTGCATGTCAGGCAGTGTTGTTCTGCTGGAGGGTAGGAAAGATTTGCACAGGGATCTGGACAGACTTGACTGACAGGCTGGGGCCAGTTGTATGAGGTTTAATAAAGCCAAATGCCATGCCCTGCACTTTAGTCACAACAACCCCATGCAGTGCTACAGGCTGGGTCAGAGTGCCTGGAATGCTGCCAGATGGAAAAGGACCTGGGAGTGCTGGCCAACAGCCACTGAGCCTGTGTGTGCCCAGGTGGCCAAGAAGGCAAATGACATCCTGGCTTTGACCAGAAATTGTGTGACCAACAGGGTCAGGGCAGTGATTTTCCCCATGTACTTGGCGGTGATGAGGCCACACCTCAAATCTTGTGTCCAGTTCTGGGTGCTTCAGTACAAGGGAGACTTTGAGGTACTGGAGCTTGTCCAGAGAAGGGCAATGGAGCTGGTGAAGGGTCTGGAGCACAAGTCTGATGTGGAGCAGCTGAGAGAGCTGGGGATGTTTAGCCTGGAGATAAGGCAGCTCAGGGTGGCCTGATCAATCTCTACAACATGAAAGAAGGCTGTAGTAAGGTGAGGGTTTGGTCTTTTCTCACGAGTAACAAGTGATATGATGAGAAAAAAATGGCCTCAGGTTGTGCTAGGGGAGATTTTGGGTGCATATTATGAAAAATTTCTTCACCGAAAGGGTAAAAAGCGTTAAATGTTGTAGTAGACTGTTCAGGGAAATGGTTGAGTCGCTGCCCCTGGAGGTGTTCAAAAGACATGTACATGTGGCACTTAGGGACAAGGTGGACTTGTGCTGGGTTAATTTGGGTTCATTGGATGCAGTCACTGTCTGTGTCTCTGTGCCAGTGGACATATGTCAGAGATGCCAAGCAAGCTCTGACTTCTGCAGAGTGAATATCAGTTGAAAGCCAAAGAGAAGAAAAACAGTCATTGCCGCTGGTGAGGATTTTCTGACTCCTGATCCTCACAGAGAGCTTCAGAACCTGATGCTGCCTGAACACGTCTGCTCCTTTGCCTATATTGAATTGACAGTTCTTGACCTTCTATAATCCTTTAGGTTTAATTTTATTTACAGTTCATTTAAATTTAATGGCTTCAGGCAACCATGGGCAGTCATGCCTTACTCTCTTTAGAGTTTTTGTTATGCGTTAGGACTCTCCGTCTCCCACTGTTATGAGCCTTCCAATCCCAAAGGCTCCTCAGAAGGATCACGAGTTTTGACTTCAGTCAGAGCTGCTCATTGTAGCCACAGTCTGGAAAAACACGAAGTAACTCCAACCAATTTAGCTTGCACAGATCTGTGTTTGTTTTTTTAATGGACTCTCAAGCTTGACTACTCATCCTTGTCATTGACTATACATGAATAATACATGTTGCTTGAGCTAGGTGAGAGGAATTCCCAGCTGCATCCAGTCATCATCTACATGCTTCATGCCTTGGAATATAAAGCATGCCCGTCAATTTTCGACTATTCAAGATCATAAACAATACAATTATATATGTACAGACTGGTGATTCATTTGCCCTGATTGCCTATATTAATGGAAATGGGGGTTGTCACTACTAAATAAATTGTTGTTGGCTGAGAGGGAAGTCAATGCCAAAGCCATCTTGTATCAATAGAACTTGAAATATTGTTATTAGGCTTTCAATCCTAGGTCTGATTCCTGAGCCTTTTATATATTTTTCATATATCTGTAGCTTTGTAGATTGCTAATGCATGGCTGTAGCTCCAGTAATTTTCCTACCTTTTTCCCCAGATTTAAAAGAGTAAGCTAACCTTGTAATACATTCCTGAAATACTGGTTAGTCTTATTGTCAGGAAGAGGACGTACAAAATAAACAATTTGTTTTCCAACCAGAATCTGAGAAGTCATAACAAGAAGCGGGGCAAAGAAACCCTTGGACCAAGTCCAAGGGATTGAGCCAGAAGTGAGTTGTTGGTGCAACTGAATCTCCTATTAGGTTCACCTGTTAGATAACATAATTATAAGGTAAAATTTTGTAACACCAAAAGAAAGGGTATAGTACTCATAGGGTAGGTCTCAAATCTGGCTTCAAGCGCTCTCTTTTTCCCTGTATTCATGACCTGCAAGTTCTGTGCTGGGCATCTCAGAGGAAAACAAGCCATCATAAGTTGAGAATTGCAGTGTTGAGGGAGGAATGAACAAGAGGAATGGATGAATTCTTGAGCAAAAGGTGAGCAATATTGGGGTGTGATGAAAGGCAGCACTGGGCACAAAAACCTGCATAGCACCCAGCTCTCCCCAGTCTGGAGAGGACTTTCTACTCAAATAACAGCAAAGGTGAGATTGTTTCCTTAAAGGAGGAAGATGATTTCATTGTAAATAGTTTCCAGTTCACAGCAGTGCTTTGAGCAGCAGGGGCAGCTCTGAGGGAGCACACATGCCCTGGGAGTGCAGGGGCCTCAGGAGTGACGGCAGAGGCAAGGTCAGCTGTGGTGGGGGCAGATGAAGCTGGAAATTGTCCCTTGGCCACCAGAGTGGCTTGGCTTCTTCTGGGGCAGTGGGGACACCTGTGGTGTGAGCCCAGCCTGTGGCTGGGGTAAGGTGGGGCCCATGAACAGGGCAGCTCCACTGGGCAGATCAAGCTAGTAACACTCGATTTTCCAGCCTCACTGACAGGATCCCAGCAACAAAGGACAGCAACTGGGAACACAGTGGTGGCATGTAAGGAGGGAAGGCTTTCCACGCAGGACAGCAGAGACATTTTCCAATGTCTGTGCTGCTAGGAGACCTGCAGGTTGAAGGTCTGACTATCTTAGCATCACTACAAAGCAATCACCTCCAGGCTGTCAATAAGCAAGGAGGTGGGACCTGAAAGAATATTGACCCAATTCCCCTGTGGACAGTGTCTCCCCTGTCCATGCCTGTGTCCTATTGACTCTGGAGATCCTGCCAAGTCAGACAGCGAACACTTTGGGGGGGATCCTTTCTACTCATCCTTTGCATCAACCTATCTCCTTCTTCTTAGAAAATACTTCATGTGGGAAATCATTAGAGGCAGTTTTGTGAACTGTATGGATGATATCCTTATTCACCCATTCCAAGCTTGGAGTCCCTTTTCAGTAGCTCAGTGCAAGTGCTCATTATTTTCACAGGCTCTGCCAGTTATCTAACAGCAGGGACCTCTTTCATCTTCAAGGATCTCAATTTGTTGTGAGATCAAAGGTATTTCAACTTCAAATTAAGAACATTCATTACTAACACTTTCTAAGTACTATAGGCTCAGGAAAACTTTTCCAGTGAAAATAAATTGCCTGGTTTATGCATTGAGTTGCCGCATAAGAGGTTTCAGCCAGTACTAACAGACTTCTAAAAACTGAATCTATTCATCTGATCTATCTGGACCCAAGTGACAGATAGAATAATGTTTTTGTTTGCTGTTGTGCTTGAAGGCCATTTTCTTAGTAATGCTGGTGTTACTATATGCTTAGTTCTGGAAAGTTCTCCCTCTACAAGTAAATGAATGTTGGCATAAATTAATGTGACTTCTGTAATAACAACTAATAAGATCTGACAAAGCAAAACCAAAATGCATGGATGACAGGAAGAAGTGTATCTGAAATAAACTTCAGTGTGACATAGTCACACTCTCTTAGACTTTCAGTGGAGTAAATTTGTACAGAATTGTTTACTCTGTGACTAAAATGCTCTACTGGGCATAGCTGCCACAAAATGAGCTCTCTGTACACGGTACTGCAGTGTGCAAGATGGATGCATTCAAAGAAGGAGTTTCACTTAGATAAAATTACACTGAATTTATGCAGACCCCAGCTGAAAAAAAAAAAATTATAGAAGAAAATATTTGAAAATATGTTAAAAGTTTTCAAAAAGAGAGAGGTGGTACAAAGCCTATTTTTCTGAGTCTATGGAAGACCTTGTATGTAATTTATAGAAATGAGTTGTTTGGGTTGGAAGGGGAAGTGTTTGACACTGATACAGAATTCCCTAATATGCAGCACAAAGGCTTTGGGGAGGTGATCCCAGGTCCCTCACCTGGACTCAAAAATCACCCCAGATTATCACATTTGTCATAAGCCATTACCCAAAGATTGCTGATATTTCCTGACATGTGTTATTCACACAAAAACTCCACTTTTGATGTTAATGCATCATGATGCTAACTCCACAATGTTATCTCCATCCTTGGGAGATAAGTGAGTTTGTAAGTCCTTACTGGACTTGTTCTCCACCAAAGGCAGGATTCTGTTCTGGAAAATAAATGATGAACCATGGGGTTTAAAAACACTCATCATTAAATTATTCCTAATATCATCATCTAGGTGGGGTCTTGAGGAGAAAAACCAAAATTTCAGAGAAGAGAAATAACTTCCCAGTGCTGACCAGTATTTTGCTGGGAACTCAGCAGTAAAAGACACCTTGCTCTTTTGTGATCAATACACCAGATGATGTCTGTACCCTCAAATATGTGTATATACAATAGTAAATATTACCACAAAAATGTGCCCATAAATCATATATGATTTCTATCCTTTTTTGAGAGAAGATATCACAAGTTATTAAGTGCACTTTTGATTATTGCCAGCACTTACTAGATCTATAGGGAGAAAAAAAAAAAGAAAGTCTTTTAGAGTCTTCTTTAACATTGCAAATGTTTCCCTAACTTCCTCAGTTTTCTTTAATAGTAGAAAATGTATGAGCATCTAGCACTGACTGTCACAAGAACACAATATTGAAGAGTCTTGTTCACATTAAAATAGCAAATAATTATTTTGGCAGTGGGATACCTGGTTACAGTGCAAGCAAACCTATTTATAAAGCTAAACAGTGGCAAACCACTGGTGTCTATTTGGTGCTTCAATGTCTCCTGTCTGGAGGAGTAGTGTGAAGTAAACTGAGTATTTGCCCCAGTGAATGGGGACAGGAGTTTTTGTCATCTGAGTCCCGCTCCAGGCTCTGCCACAGGATCACTCCTTGCCTTGTCCTGACCTTTGACTTTTACAGTCTCCCTTCCACTCAACTCCAGTGGGAATTTCCTCTGGGTAGGAAACATCTACAACACAACAGTGTTCAGCAAAATAAACCTTTCAGTCCCAGAGACTCAGAGCTGTTTTTCACGTTGCAAAAGCACAGCATCACATCTCAGTGCTGAGGCACATCTCCATGGCTGCAGCCACCTGACCTGACAGGCCTCAGGACCAGGGATCTGCAGAGCAATGCCCAGTTCATTGACAGGCACACACTTGGACTGGTGGATCTCTTTCCTTTTCTCTGTCTGTCCAGGCACCAGTAAGCCTCTGTACCCAGGAAGATATAATTATGGCAGATTTTTATCTGCTCATCAGTGCTGCAGGATTCATGTGCTCCTGTTCCCATACAGCTTAGTGCTCTCTGGTTTGGACACAGCAGAAATGCAGACATGCCTTCCACCATCTCAAAAAACCCATGTACACACAGAAACCTTTCTACCTGAAAGCATCCTTTATCCCAGGAATGCCAGGAGCTCAGTATAAGACTCAGTTAAGCAGCCTTCAAAATCATCTGTCAGTGACATGAATCCAGAGCAGCTGGATGCTCTATTTAGTTGAAGTTATCCAGGGAATCAGCACTCCTCTATGAGTGCATTTTTCTCCTTAAAAAGTCAAGGAACCAAATATTGTTTGTGGATACATCAGCATTTTTTTATAAATATCCTTTGCGAATAGTCAGCCTAATACATGACATTTCCACAGCTGCCTTTTGAGGAGGCTGCAAATCCATATCTGCATTCATCTTGGAGTAAAGATGCCTTTATCTGCATCCCTCACTAGCCCCAGGAGTAATGCCACTGGAGTCAATTGAACTGCAGCTGTGTGAAGCCAGCGTAAGCACAGCCAAGCACAGAATGCAGAGCAGCATGGCTCACTAGCTGGGGGAGCAGACAGATGTGCCAGGTGTAACAACTAGCAAGGAATCAAGAACCATGAGTTGATTCCCAAACCAGTTTGGATGGTGGGAGCAGCTTGCTCTGGAGCAGAAAAAATGGACCAGGAAGGATCCCTGTCCTAGGGCAGCTGGGCAGCCCCTGATACTCAGTGACCTTGCTGGCAGCAGCCTGGGGGTCCCTGCAGCAGCCACTGCCATCGATATGTTTCCACAGCAGGAAAGTGTGAGGGGGGAAGTAAACTTCTCTCCACACTGGCAGCCAGGACTTAGCTATTTTTTTTTTCAATTTTATCTATGTATCCAGAATGAATGATAAGACAAAGCACATTCCAGTCTTTAGGGCATCTTTTTTTAAGTATCTGCCAGAGCTTCTTCTGACCTAGAAAGTGAAAAAGAACAAAAAAGAACTAACAATCCCCACTGCACAAGACCATAATTTAGTTGAAAGTATCTCTGTTCTCAGGCATTCAGCTGAGAATAATAATATATGAAGTAAGAGAAATAGGGAGAGAACACAGCTTCTCACATCTTTCACTATATGAAACTCTGACATTTTGCACTACATTTTTAATTAGCTGGTTTTCAAATATTTATGTTTAATACCAGATCTGGATTTTGGAACAGCTCATTTTAAAATGAACCTCAAATTACCTCATAAAATAAATAGTGATGTAATATAAATTCTGTAGCTCCCTAAAAGAATTTTGTAATTTCAGGGAAAAAGAACCCAAAAATGTTCCTTTGAAAAATGTGAAATTTGTTTGCTTTTGGAAGGCAGAAACTCTCTCTGCTTATTAAGGGACCTTATAGAAATACTTAGACAGTGCACACGCTCCATGACAGATTATGCCACTGCACCAGAGCATTATCAGCTCCATGACATTCTGATAATGGATTAGTACTGTGAGACACTGGCACTTAAATCCAGATTTTCCTTTACAAAAATGATATATTACTCCAAACTATGGTACCAGGAAGGATATACTAGTGACAATTGAAAGTATGTGAGGAAGAAAGTCCCTCACACTGGTAATATTTTCTGATACATCTTTAACTTCCTATTCTAGGAACCCTCTGTAAACTGCCAGTTTCCCTGAAGATATAATAAGCATATAATAGAGCCAAGTCAGGGAAGAAAATATGCTATTGTTCTTAGCTGGCATGGTTCATATGTTTTATGAGCAGAGTAAGAAGTTTGGAAAAAAAAATTACCATTTCATGCCTGTGTATGGGTAAAAAATCTATTGATTTACATATGACCATTTCACAATCTGTGTTTAAGTGAAAACACTGTCTTTGTGGTTGCCTGCACTGCATGGCTGCCCTTCATGGATGAGAAGGCTGCCTTTAACTTGTCTGAAATGCTGGGCTGAGGTAGCTTCAGCAGCATAACCTCATCCTGCCACAAGCTTTGTGCCCAGGCCAGCACACTTCCCCTCTGTGTTGTTCCTTTTCTGTACTGGAGAATTCTAGTTTCAGAATTTTTTACCTCTAGACAGGCTTCAGCAGCTCAGTTTTTTTCTGGGTTAATTTGCATTAAAAGGTACTGCCTATAAGCCTTTATATAGTAAAAGCATTGTGGGAGAGTGCAACTAACTTTGTTGAACTGTGTGTTTTCATAGCAGGCTTCCTCCTGAAGTGTTAGCACAGTAAGACTATTGGGGAGACTGCTCAGCTGCCCAAAGCATTGTTTTAATGGCTAAGACAAGATAAATAACTGGGAAAGTGTTCTCCTGTAATAACCTGTATTGGGCTGGTCTCATGCTGCTGAGGAATAACCTGAGGAATAGCAGGGAAACCAAACTCAGATCTGTTTTCTCAAAAAGATACAAGTGCAACACTGTAAAATTCATGTCTGACCCTCATCCTTCAAGCTGGAGATGATGCTGAAGGCACAGCTTCCCTGAGGAAACAAGAAATTTCTTTTAGGAAGAGCTAACAAAAGATACTGGCACTGTGTGTGTGTGAAGCAGCAGCCTGGCCAGTGATTGGCACATAGATGTTTTACCAGAGGAAGGAGAAGGGAATAATTTCATCACTAGTCCTGTTTAGCTAATGTAAGGAAAATATGCAGGAGCTGTGGATTCAAAGTGCAGTTTAACCAACTCTTATGGTTTCAAGCAAATTCCAAATTTGCAGCTGGGTGAGGTTTCTGTGTTACTGGATCAAAGATGTGACACAGTGCATCTAGACAGAAGGCAGAAGTGTAGGCAGAGAAATGGGGTCTACCATGGATGGCAACAGGAAAGGAAACCAGCACTGTGATGCTGAAAGCTTTAGTAGCAGGCAGCTAATGTGCCATGATTCCTGGGCTGCAGCTGGCATTGATGAAACCCAATGGAAGAGTTTTCCTTCTGTCTGAATCAAGAAGAAATTAGGTAATTTTTTTTTCTTCTGCAGCCTGGACTGAAGAACAGTGTTGCAGCCACAAGGGGCTGAGCAAAAGTGGCTTGGGGAGGACAGGAACCTCTCCAAGCTCCAGCTGTGGAAGTTTGGGAACTGCATGGATGAAGCCATGTACAGGGAAACAGAGTGGCCACCAAGAGAGAATGGGCAAAGAACTTGGAGAAGACCCAAAGGGCATGGCCCAACAGAGCTATTCCAGGCTGCAGAGGCTGACTCAGACTTGAGGAGAAAGGAAATCATCCTGGCTTGGTTCAATTATGCTCAGGGGAAAGGACAGGATTTTTAAAAATAAGATACCTCCTCAAGAAATCCCTGAGAGCTGTTAAAATCCCAAGAGAATCAGATGGGACACAAAAAGTCAATAAGCTACAGCATCATAGCATTTGGTAAATGTTGTACCTTTTAGCAACATTTACAATATTCATTTTTGTTTTTCTAGACATGTTTTTGATGCCACAGTTTCTGAAGATACCTAAGCACTGGCTGCCATGATAACAGACATGCTTAGGCCGTTATGCAACTTGACAATGAATTTTGGTACTAGACTTTAGTTTGTTTTAATTGTCAACGTTCTATGAAAATTAATGGAAATGCATAGCCTTGCACAACTTGAAAGTGTTGCCCTTTAGTTTCAGTTTTTAAACAGAAAGAACAGTGCTCTGGTATGAAAAAATGTCATACATGGACTTTTTACTTATTGCTTTCTAGTATTTTAGAAATATATGGTAAGGAAAAAATGATCTCTAGAATAAAGAAGGTTATTTATGTACTCTAGCATTAAAGACTTGATAGTACCAGGAAATGCCTTTTTTTGTACAGCAATCAAAATAGGTGTCTTAAGGAAGAAAAAAAACCCCATGAATGATGACATGCAGGTCCAATTATGCAGTGATGTCTCTCTGATTGCCGTAATAGAAATATAGAAGTCTTAAACTCGTCTGTGTGCACAGATCCCTTTTAAGAGTGCAAGGAGCTAATCAGGAAAACCATAGGGACCCTTTCTCTTCCTCAGTGAGTTTCTTACTGAAAGTTTTATTTCTAGAACCAAGTTTTTTAAACTCTGTTGGTATCTTCCTGTGGATACTGATGCCGTGCCAAGAGAATTTGCTTTGATGTTGCACCAAGGAGAAATATGGTCCACAAGGAGGAACACTACATCATAATGTGCAGCTCAGCAATACCATACTTGTACATGCCTTACCTACTCTATAAAAAACCTTCTTTTCAAAAACTTCCTCACATGTTTTCCCTATGCCAGGAATCAAGGTGTTCTGAGACAGTTCTCTGGTAAGGCAAAAAATCATGTGCAAACCCTGAGTATTACTAATGAACCTAATGGAAAACACTGTGAAATTCTGAAAAAAGTGCATGTATTTTATAGTTCATGGATCTATGTGTGGCAAATTTAGCCAACAAAGAAGTAAGATAAAACACTAGAGACAAGGAAATTTAGCCCCCAAAGTATAAAAATATATTTTATATGGGAGTATAGGTATTTCTACCCTGCTTATTCAGTATTTTCCTTTATACATTTTAAGACAGTGTATTAAAAAGTTGACATCTGCCTACCAAGTTTCTACTGTATTTCAAAATTATCTGATACAATGCCACAGAAGAACACCCCATCATACCCGTATTTCACACAAGATATCCTGGCAGGGTGGCATAAATTAGAACCCAGACCTCTTTGAAATGCCAGGGAACTGTTCTTTTTATCCAGATCAGTGGAAGAGTCTAATTAATTTGGCAGAATTCTTGTGTCCTCGATTACAACATCTGCTCTGCTGTGGAATGATCCAACACAACCATCTGTCTTTCACCATGCAAAGCAAGTGGCTGAGAGAAGATTTAATATTTTTCGACAGCAAAGGTTAGAAATGAACACAATATCAAATTTAAAGCCGTGTTCTTCAGACAGTCAAGGGTAACTACTGGAGTTATGCATAGACCAGCATATTGGATTGGGGAGAGGTGGTTTGTGCCAGCATGTCATTAGAGAAGGATGAGCAGCAAAGGAACTCTATTGGAGCTCACAGGGTTCATTACTATTTCTGTCTTGACTAGCTAATCAGCATCAATCCCAATATTATGCCTGCGACATCCTTTTTGAGGGTCCCTCAAGCAGAGCATAATCTTGCAATCCTAAATGTGATCTTCACTTTGAAATTAGCCAGCAGCTCAGTATCAATGAAAACAGCAGGGGTGAAAAAACTTCCTTCTTCCCATCATGACAGCCATGCCAGAAAAACCAGTGTGTATCGTATTTTGCAGGCAGACAAGTAGTTCTGCCAGCTTAAATATCTTTGTTTTGAGAGACAGCTTTACCTTTACGAGCTTAGGGGGATTCTCCTGTGGCTGCCAGGGTTGCATTACCCAGCAGAGCTGCATGTCCATAGAGAGAACATGCCTGAGAGATGAGCCTGTGCCCTTCATAGCTGTGTCCTCCATCAGGATTTGCCTTGGCTCCCTCACAGTTGAGTGTGAGGAGCCAGGTATGCAGTTTAATAGCCCCCATCAGGATGACTGTGTGTGCTTAGTTCTTCTTTTAGAGGCACAAATGGTTTTTGAGAGCTGTCAAGCATTTCCAGTGGGAAAATGTTGCTTGCACACTGTCTGGAACACTTTTATTATAAAATTACTTGTGCAAAATATCTCTCTGACTGACGTGAAAAGTCCTGCTAACGTGGGCTAATGTGGGATGGATCCATTCATTTCACTGGTAGGAAATGCTGACTGCTCAAAGGGCAGCAGCATCACAGACAAGTGTTCTGCAGCTCCAGTTTGGCACTGGTTTTGTAAAAGGCATTGGCCACATGAAACTGCATCTTGTTCTGCCTGTCCACTAAAGGTAAACAGAGGCTTCAGCAGTAGAGCCTACCATTAATAACAGTGTCTTCATCAGACTGACGACAGCCAGCTGTGAAGTCTCTGCTGTGATGCCAAAAGAGGTAAATTGGGGTTTAAGATAAAACAATCCAGCATTGTTCACTGGTATATCTATACCTACCATAAAGCACTGATATGAAAGGGCAGCCTGTGGCCTGTTTTGTACATGGATTCAGTATTGCAACCTGTTCTGCAGGAATATAGATCCTGTATCCTTCTCTGTTTTCTTTCCTGTCACACTCAATTTGCAGCAGTGCAAAGTTTTATCCATGCAGTTCATTGGACTTTTTCTATGCATCTCATTTTCTTTCCTTTTCATATTTCACAGTTTTGCCTGTCTGTATTTTACTCTCTTGTGTTGTAATAGTTCTTTGGTTTTGCTGGGGTTGTTGGAGCTTTTGTTTATTTATTTATTTGGCTTCTAAGGAGTGCCAGTGGCTTTCCTCAGTGGCTGCATTGAAAACAACATGAGGAGATGAAGGCAGCAGCCTGCCATGGAGTGACCATGGAAAGCCACTGGGTTTATTTACTATTCAGTCCCCCACTTTCATACATGTTGGCTCCAAAACAGCAGCTCTATCTGCCAATTGCTGCTGCCCAGACTAAAGAGGGAGACTGTTTGGCATTTCCAGTACCTTCCTAATCACATCACAGACCACTGAATTCAGTTCCTATTTACTTCACTGGTCTTCAGGGAACATGGCAAAGTCATCACACCCAACAGCAGGAGATGTTGGACGTGTATCCCCTACATACGCAGCCCCACTCTTCTCCTCCTCCTAGAATGGGGAGACTGTGCAGACCTTGCTGCTTGTTAAAGCTGTGAGTTAGCATTCTGTGGTAATTTGTTTGGCCTGAAAGGTAGCTACAGTAAATGTGTTAATGGGAACATGCTCCTTTTATGCCTTCCCTCCCCAAAGCCTCTGTAAAGCTGTGATTTGCACAGACTTTAATTAGAGAAGAGGAATTTTGCATGTTCTCCAGCTGAGCTTTCTTGGATTTAATTGTCATTTTAGCTTTTATTTTTATTGAATTTGTAGCAAAACAAATTGGTGTAATCCTTCAATCCAAAATAGATATAATCCTCCAAACCAAAAGGGAATGTAGTAATGGAAAAAGCTATGATAAAAATAATCCACTTCACTCTAGAAAATATCTCCATCATTCAACGGAAGCTACCTGCTGTCATGAAGACCAAAATTTCTTATTTCCACAGCACTATTTTGATTTCTTGAGTTTCTGAGTTTAGTAAAACTGTTTGAATGACACATTTTGTTTACTTTTTAAATTTATTTGATAAAAAAGGTAATAACATTGGTTTCAGTCCAGAGTTCAGGGTCATTGCTGACAGCCACGGACTTCAGCAGGAATAAGGCTTTGCTGTTTTCTTCATTCTGAGGTAACGAAAATCCCCTTCTCCCTGGTGATCACTCCTCTTGAACATCAAGCTGCAGCTGTGCAAGGGGCTGATGTCTGCATCAGTGACCCATCTGGCAAGAATGAATGGGCTGCATTGAAGCACATCATCTGACAGGTGACATGCCAAAGCCGTGACACAGACATTGCTTGTGGCCAGCGCCGATGCTTTACGCTGCCAGTTCAAATACACGTCCTGCTCAGGATGTGGGTGACACACATCAACACCTGGCATATGGCAACAAAGCTTCTGCATCTCCAAGGAAGGAAAGGTGAAAACATTTATGTCAGCTATGGTGGAGGTAATCAAAGCTGTTGTGACAAAGTGAATTAACTTGTTTTTGAATGTGGATGACAGACATAGGTTTAGGCACAGAGGTTAAGAACTTGCTTAACAAAATCTCCCCCTGCAGTGGAGCTTAGGAAAAATTTAGTTATTTAGGACACAGGCAGTTTTCCAAACCACTCTAAATACCCCCTTTAAGCACTGTGTGCCATGGTGCACACATGCACTCACACACAGAGTCATTCTTCCATCTGCCTTACAGCCCTGGGTGCTTGATATCCCGAGTTCACATGAAGAGTGTCCTCTGTTCCAACCGCCCAAAGCCTGTAGACTGAGCTTCTGAGTGTGGGATCTGAGCTTGCTTTGGTAAGGATCACCTTGGTCATAGTATCACATGCCTCACAAATCCTGCAGTATCCCCACCAGGGTGTTGTGTGAGAGATTGTTGCTAATACAGATTTGTTCTTAGGTAGTCACTTATTCCCCTTTTACCTGGATTCTGACAACCTGGTGGCCACAGATGGTGACCTGGGCATATGTACATACTTACATTAGGTATGAAGGGCTTTGGTGTCACTGGGGAAATGTCATCTCTCCGAAGTGATGGTGGGTGTCTGCGTCACCTACAGTAAGGCTACAGCCTAAACCCTTTTAGATATTGTACCACCTGCTGCTGCTGCCAGGTCAGGAACCAATGAGACCTGAATTTGCATTTAGAACAACCAGTGGTTCTTCTTACAGTCCCACAAAACCAGTAAGAACCAAACACCTGTGGTATTAGTATGAGTATTAGCACTAGCTGGACGAGTGGAGGAGTCCAGATCATTGTCAGGGTTGAATAGCTGTGAGCAGTCCAGGGACTCTGCACCTTTGTTATGCCCAAAGTGAAGGTTGGGGATAGAATGAGGATGATGGCCAGAGAAAGGTGGAAAAGTAACATTAGTGCTGGATCCTGTAGTAGATCTGCAGGCACACTACAAATCTGCTGCCAGCAGTGTAAATAATGTGTTCAGCCTTGAGAAGGGGTTGGAGATAAGGCAGTGAGACAGAAACATGTGTCAAAATTAGAGTGCAAGCTACCATGAATTGATGACATAAATTTGCTGACCAACCATGAACAGTTTACTATGTTTAAAAGGGATTATTTCCAGAAACAAATTACTTACATTTAGATATCTGGTGAGGTCATACCAAATGTTCAAGTCAGGCAGGGTTTGAGTTTAGATGAATTTAGCCTTAGGGGCAACAGGGCCAAAGAGCCCTATCAAAAAGATAGACTTCGAAAGGCCTGCAAAGACAAGGTAATGTCAGACAATGACAAATACAAGTAGCTTTTGGTTGATTCCAAGATGGGCTCTGGCTAAGACTGGAGCAGGGGCTGCATCACTATCCCCATCCTGCTTTCAGGCAGTGAAAGTCTGAAGGAGGCTTGTTGGCAGGCCATGCCGAGGTGATTGAATTGCTTAGGTTTTTGAGGATGCCTGTCACTTGTCTCTAATATTAAAGGTAGGTTTTATTTGGGACTAGATTATGCTCTGAGATAGAGAAAATATAAAGCTAGGTCTGCAGCTGGATTACCATGGAAAATGGAAGGTTGATAAAGCTAGGATAAGGTGTGATGTGGGTGAACTAAATTATGTTAACAAAAGTCACTGGAGTGTTGAAGAATAGGTCAGAGAAGGCATTTAAGACCACATGTAGTGATAAAAGGGTTGAGACACCAGATTTGTCACTGGGTTCTCCAGTGACAGATGAAAAGAGCTTTGTGTTAGGTTGGTTTAATGAAAGGTCAGTCTTATATCTTTACATCTAAAGTTAGGACTGGAGGGAGATTTTTTAGTGGCAAAGATAGAAGATGTAGGGTTATATTTGAACTCTACATTGTCCATTAATGTGTTTGAGTTTAATAAAATTTTATTGTATTAAGTTATTTCCTTTTTCTTTTTTCTTAGGAAGGATTGTCAAACTCTGGTGCTAGAGGAAAGGTTAGATTTAGCTTTAAAAGCAGAGGATTAATCCAGTAGAATTGAAGAATACAGCTTATAGATTGCTTCCAAGAGAAGTGATCAACTGCAGTGACATTCCTCCTGGGTGAATGACTTCACAGCCATTGCAGGATGTTGTTAGGTTTTGAGAGAGCAAAGGTAAAGGAGCAAGATTTGCTAAAGTTTCCTGGCAAGGCAGATACTGACAGGCAAAAGTGGCATCATCTTAACACTGAATATAGTCACTGGAACGTAAAGGAGAGGGTTGGTTTAGGGTGAAGGCTTGCCAGAAAGGTTGCTGTCAGCAGAGGAATTGTGAAATGCAAAGTTGGGTGCTAATGAGATGAAAAAACATCCAGAATCTGCTAGAGGCCACTGGCTTAGAATGAGAACCAATTGCATTAGGATCGACTAGTGTAGAAATACTTTTGAAGCTGTTGGATTCATGATAGATAAATTTTTAAATTTTTATATGTGAAAAAACATTAGGATTCAATTTTATTGTTGTTAGGGGTTTCTAGAGCATTCACTGGAATATATTACAGATAGACTTATTACAAATGAGGTTAAAAAGCAAGGTGGTTTTGTGTCTGCTGAGTCCCTCACACTACACAAAGACTATAACCCCAAATAAAGCCTACCTGAAAAGTAACCATGGGGCTCTGTTAACTAACACACTCAATCCCTTCACCTCTGTGCTCACTGGAGTCTAAAGACTCATTAGATCTTTATTCAGCATGTCCAGAGACCTATTGTAAGCCTTACAGTCTCGAGGATTTTGAAAAGGTCTCAGAGTAACAAGTCTGCAAGACCAGCTTGTTTTCTTTTCTTGGTGGAATTCTGAAAGGTTGGTTGACCAATGATATCAGCTTTTCTCATTTTTTTTTAACAACTTGTCAAAGATACTGAGCCTGGAGCCTTCAATGATTCATGGCTATGTTTCTCATTTCAGTCCATGGAGGCTATAGCACTGCTTTTTTATGAGAACATTTGAAACTAGCACTGCTCTTACCAGGCATGGGAAAAAATGTCTTGACTTTTGTGGGATTTAGGTCAGTGTTCAGGATAAAAGAACTTGAAGAACAATTTCCTTCATGAGTCCTCAAACTCTGCCAGCATAAAAAATTGAATAGTGTTGGGTCTGAGGTTGCCAACCAAACTGGACAATTGCAAGATTTCAAAATGGAGAAATAAGGTTCAGTACAAAAGTGCTGAGCCATTTGAGGGTCTGTACCTAAAGGCTGTGATTAAAGGCATCCTTTGAGAAAGCAGTTCTGATTGTTCAACATTGTTCAGTCCTTTAGGGCAGCCCAGGGGGTTAGTTTCCTGTAGCTCATAATAGAAACTTTATTTTAGGGTGAGACAAATTTAAGATTCATATTTAGAATTGGTTTTGTTTAAACAGAACATGATTTTCTTTTTTTTTTTTTAATGACAAGGATGAACAATGTTTTAGGAAATTGGCATTGACCATGATCTTGGTTTTGCAGTTAGGTTTTTCTAGAACTTGAGATATGCTACAAACCTTTGATGGCACATACTGCCCTGGTGACTTTGAAGGACAAGCTCCTGAACACTATCCCTGTCCCTGACTTGAGTCCAGTGGAACTGCAGGCCTGGGCTGATTTAGCAATACAACTTACTCTTCAGTTTTCTCTTGCCCTTGTAGCTTATTCCCTCCCCTCCTTCAAAGTCTAAAAATAGGACTAGGCTCACACCTCAGTTTTCCTCATTTTAGTCCTAATCCCAAAGATGACTGAGTCACAAGATGCACTTCTGCTGCAGAGCTGCCCATCAGCCATTCTTCCCCTCCAGCACCAAACTTCACTCTGGCTTCACAGGACTTCCTAAACTAAATACCTGTATGGTGTAGTTGATATCAATACTAAACCCAACCCTAAACATAAATTCAAACCTGACCCATGTCACATATACAATAGATTAATGTCTGCTGCACTGGGCACATTAGGATTTCATATCAAGTCTATATTTTAACATGTATTCATTATTCCATTATTCCCCCTTATCCTCCTCCCCTGTTGGTGATAGTATGGGATAGGCAGTCTAAATCAGATTGTGGCCAAATCCTGAATATAGATGAACAGGAGTCCAGTGGGCCAGATCTGTAACCAAAAAAAAATCAAAAAACCAAAACCAAAAAACAAAACCCATGGAGCTTTCCACCTTACTTACCAACAAAAATATTAAAATTTAGGAAAAGTCCTGGTCCTTACTTAAGCTCCAGGGATTTTTTTGGTGCCTAATTGTCTTGGAAGCAATATTTTCTTTCTGCCTTATAAAAGAAGATTTGATATTGGACAGACACGGAGTCCAGACTGTGAGGAACAACTCAGTAACCACCTGGATGCAAATGTGACATTCAGTGTAGGAGTCTCAGCATCCCAGGCTAACTTCAGATAACATAGTGAAGGACAGGATGGGAAGAAAAAAGGAAGGAGAAGGAGAAGGAGAAGGAGAAGGAGAAGGAGAAGGAGAAGGAGAAGGAGAAGGAGAAGGAGAAGGAGAAGGAGAAGGAGAAGGAGAAGGAGAAGGAGAAGGAGAAGGAGAAGGAGAAGGAGAAGGAGAAGGAGACGGAGAAGGAGGAACCTTCCAATTCCCACTGGTTCAACAACACTAAGATGTTTGAGCTCAGTTCAGTGTTTTGCTCATATGCTAAAATGTGAGGTGAAGATATTGGGCATTTCCATGGTGCAGTGCTTGAACAAGGCTGCTCCCAAGATTTTGAAAATATTATTCTTTCTCTCAGGATGGAAAGGGGAAAAGCTTTGAAAGGGAAGCTAGATAAACCTTGCTGCACATCTTGCTCAGGTGTATTATTCCAGGCAGTGTTAGATGGCTGCAGTTGATAACACAGCCTTTGCTGTACATGAATTAATGTATATTTTTGGAACTGCAGAGGATGTAAATAGAAAAAAACACATTAACTCATGTAAAGAGAAAAAAAAAAATATTAACTCATGTCAAAGATGAGAGGATTTTGGGTGAGAATTGGTGCAAAACCTAAGAGAGGAATACAAAAAAAGTCAGCCTTTCCTAAAAGAATATATGAAAATTTTCTGTCTATCCTGTTTTGGTAGTATTTGAGTCTTGAATGTCTGTTGGCTTCTTTGTGTTATACCATCCTGAAAATCCTTACTTCCTTATGCATGTATAACCAACACCAAAACTTCAATTTCCCCCAACATATAATTTACATTGTAAAGATTTATCTATAACTAACCCCTTAAGACAGGTAAGCAGGAGTGGATTTGTGGATCCTGTTGTAAGCATCCTGTCAGATAATGCTTAAGAAACCCCTTTGCCTTTCAACAGAGGGGAAACCAGTTCAAGGATGTAAATTATGTTCTGCTGCTCTTATCTAGCCTGGATGCTTGTTTCCCAGGTGAATAAGAGGTTGAATCATTGTTCATATTTCCTGATGGCTGCTGGGGAAGAGGCCTAGGGCCTGTATAGTTTAGCAAATATTTCAATTTTCATCTTTTCAACCAATTTTTGGGACAAATGACTGCTGCATAACTAATGTGGAGAATATTCAAGAAAAAGCTATTTAAGTACTCTCCCTGATATGCAATTTTTGAAAGCCCAGAGGGAGTCACTGTGAATTGGAGACCAGGTGCATGAATGGCTGGAGTGCGTGGCAGCCTTGGGGTATTGAAAGAATATGTTTGATATCAAGAGGGACTGCTTTTCTGTATCTTTCAAATGGAACTCTCACTGCACACTGCAAATGAAATACACAACAGAGACCTCTCCTTAATCCAGTTCATGTGCAGGAGAATCCCAGGTGGATGTTTTCTTTCCCCTGAGATGCTTTGCATTTTCTCTTTGCTTGCTGACTTAATGACTTTGAAACAAAGGCTGTATTTTGTTCTACACTTCTCAGATGGGAAACAATGCTGTGAGGAGTCAGAGAAAATCCCTCTGGAGGCCAAGACATCCTCCCCTTGTGGCCTGTGCAGCAGACTGGGTGCTGAGGATGGTGAGGGGTGCTGCTGTGCTGGCTGCTGCTGCAGTGATGAGCTGCACCTGAACTCACCTGGCTCATGGCAGTGCCTCCCTCAGGGGTACTGGAGGCACCAGCACCTCTCTGCTACCTCAGACAAAAGCACTTTATGGATCAACTACAGTGCCTTTTCCTACTGGTGGTTTTAAGCTGTTGCACACCACCTCAGCTGCTGCATGGTGGGAAGCCAAATAATTCATTATACAATTAATGTGAGTCTGACACTCATGGGAGAAACACTGTAATTAATTGGGAGTAATGTAACTGTTATGCTACAGAGGAGAAATTAGGAATGTTTTGTCACTCAGTGTAAAGAATTATCAGAGGGCAGCTTATTACCATACTAACAACTGTCATTTAGTTATGAAGTCACAAACTATCTGCAACATGATTTAGACATTTTCTGCTGTAAAGGACTAATCCCACTGTCCAGATGCCAAATACTATTTTGAAATTTTTTAGACTAAATTCTTCAAAAGTCTCAGATGACATTATCATTGAGACTCTGTCAAATATAGTTTTCTCAAGATGATAAATTATTTTAACAATATGTTCTCTAACTAGGAGAACTGATCAGAGTTCAACTTTATTAAAGGGATGCATTCAGATAATGGGACAATTACTGTACACAAGCAGGCATTACTCACACCCCACCTCTTCTGGATTTACTGTTCCATGGATAGTTAGGTGAAGACATAAATATTTAATCATATCCACAGAACCTTTCACTCCCATGTATTGCTTTATCCAGCTTTGAAATGAAGTTTATTGGTGTGTACACTAATGCTGACATGGCTGAAGGTGATGGTGACTGATGAGAAAGGTCCATCCGTCCAGTAAGTGATGAGTAAATGTGATATCAACTCACCACCTCTGCAAAACAGGTAAGGGGAAAAATAAAGAAGAAGGAAAACAAGGAGTCACATGGCACTATGCAGAGCTGAAGGTGAGAACTTCCCTGTGTGTCCCCCTGCTCTCCCTGGGACATTGCAGACTGCTTCAGCCATTGGAAAAGCTTCTATTGGTTGACAAGATTTATTTGTTGTTCACCAGGTTATGCTGCTTCTCCAAGTGAAGGCTCTAACAATATTCAAACATCTTCTGATATAAGAAATGCTGAAGAAAGCAGAAGCCTGTAAATGAATAAAGCCTTGCAGACAAGAGCAGTGGCACTCAGTCCTAATGTTTCCACTTAATCACCATGGTATCCTGTTGTGCCTGGTTATTAAAGTGTGTCAGCAGATATCTGCCTGGGAGGACTCTAGCTGCTGCAAGCATGAACATGCTCCTACACTTTTAAAAGACCTTTGTTGCATGTGTTTTCTTTGTATTTTTAAATGACCATTTTTCCTCCCTCCTCAGAAAATCCTGTGCAAGTAAAGGCACAGGAGGTCAGAGGGCCTACAAGACATAATTTCTCATGTCTGTCTTCAGCTATTTGTGCAAATTAGCTATTCTAATTAGCAATGCTTGAAATTGATATCCAGATACACAAGGCACAACTTAGTTGCCAAAACACGGCCTCAGGAGGTTCCTGCCTGACCCTTAATGCTTCCCTCATGAGTACACAGGTGTCCCACATGCCTTACGTTGTGTGACCCCATTTTATGCCAGGAAATCCTGGATACCTTGGCTCATCTCCAAGGCCAACAGTCATCTCCATGTAGGCAATGGACTCTTACAAACAGTTTGGTGTCCCTGGGCTGGTGATGCTACACCACGAGCAGCAGATGCTGCTGGAGCACTGCCCAGCCTTGCTGGGCAGCTTCGCCACTCGTGGAGCCGCAGAAGTCCCAGTCTCCTCAGATGGCCTGTGGTCTCCTGGCTCCACAGCTTTGCCTCACGCTGCCTTCCAAATGCTGCTTCCATGTCAGGCAGCTGTGCCCCAGCCCTGGCTGCCCAGGCCCAGCTGTGCTTCGCCCCGGAGAGCACTGGGACCGGGGCTGGGGATGGCAGGACATCTTGCAATGCTGCCCCATGGTCTGGGCACTCTGTCAGCTCTGCCCAGTCACACAAGAGCACTCCAAACAGATTTCCTGCACATCTGTGGTGTACCTCATAGCACAATCAAAACCAAAGCATCATCACAATAACATATGTTAATAAAATATCCTAAAGAAAACCGACTACCAATAGTGTCGTTAAGAGTTGTGATGGCCTGAGGTTAAAGGTAAATATTTTTAAATCAATTCCATTAAAAAAAATGACAATACAGATACATAGATACTAAAAAATATTCCATTACTTTTTTTTCAGAGTCTTAAATGTGTCTTTGCCTGTGAAATTTCCTTTGTAAAAGTTACTTGTCATTCTTCTCAGTCCCAGAAGTTCAATTTGGCATGAGTTTTCTATTGTCCTTTCCATGACTTGATGCCTACACATTGAGGAAAATATCCAGACTTAACAAAATTTTTATGTCCTTGGTTGTGCTTATCAGATACTATTTCTGCTAGTCATGGAATATATGTCTACCATTGCGTACTACAATTGATCTGTCTGATCCAACAGGATCAAAGGACTCACAATAATTTTTGTAAGTTACTGCAACATCTAATGGACCTCTCAGGAATATTAAGGAGCCAGGAATGGGTGGGACATTTGCCTCTCCATTCTCAAATTAAGCTCACGTAATGACTGTGTGGATTTTTTAGAAGAGATCCGTATATAAAACATTATTTATGCTTAGCATTTAGATGCACAGACATGATAAATGGTGCATGAGGTTCCCAATATTTGACATTAGAGAAGACGTTAAGTTTTTTGTTAATACATATGAGTAATTGGCAAGTTAATTAATCTAGCCCAAAGGGTCACAAAGTTTGTTCCTTGTTCTTTCTCTGCCTCCTTTTCTTTATCCTCAGCACTCAGCAAAGTTACTTGAAGGTCTTTTCACTGAAGTCATTAAGGGCCTTCCACAAGCATAGTTTTGTGATGACAACAACCTGTATTCAAAAAACACCAACATTACAGTGAGTAGTCATTGTTATTTATCTTCTTTGCTGTAGACCTGGTGAAAGCAGCTCCTAAAAATGATAACAGTGTTGTTACAGAAATCAGTGACAGATCCCACAGGAACAGCCTAGGAAAACTCTCCCTGTTAATATAAATCAACCTGACAACCAATGTCAAGGATGACAGCCACAAACTAACATATAAGGAAAAAAAAAGACTTCTTCGGAAAAAAATTGAGATGGACAACTCAGCTAATGTTGATATTATTATAAAGACAGTTATTTAGAAGTCTATGGTCAGGCATTTGAGTATAAAATATTGGGAAATTCAGCTTTTATTGTTAGTGTGAAATTCTGCTTTTTTCTTTAGGGAATAAACAGATTTTCACATACAGAGAGTAAAAACTGCGTGACAGCTAAAATGTGGGAAGTAGCCAAGTCTTTGTTTATATTACCCTCGGTTATTTGGTGTTCTTATTGCTAGTTATATAATAAAATAATGAAGTTATATTGCTTTGTTTATGTTCAGTTGTCAAGGAGAAGGAACAATACTCTCTGAGCTATCCAACATGCCTCCCAGCCTTTTTGATTAAAAAAGACAATTGCTCAAGATTTGTGGAAGCACCTCACCACCTGTATTAGGAAATAGTTCTCTCTAAAAAACTCCATTATGAAACAATTTCCAATAAGAAACACATTTTCTTTCTTTCCCAAAGAAGCAGTGGGGCTGTAATGAGCATAGGCTGCCACCTTGTTCTGCACATTGTGCTCTGTTCTGGTCCCAAAGGTTTTGACTTCCAGCTGTGATGCTTTTTTCTGACTCATGAACCCAGATAACTCTACAGCAGAACAGATTAGCCTGTTCCTTTGTTATCTCTCAATACTATAAAAATTAATATCCTTGGGTTATAATAAATCCACTGTGGTCAGAGCTGGTGCAGCCTCACCTGTGTGCTGTGTGGAGTCCTGGGCCCCACAAAGAAGGGTGTGAAGGAATTCAAATGGGTTCAGAGGAGGATAGCAGATGCTTAAGAGGCTGGAAGGAATGTCCTGTGAGGAGTGGCTGAGGGCTTTGGGCTTGTCTGGTTTGGAGAGAAGGATGCTGAGGGATGACCTTTTTGCTCTCTACAGCTTCCCAAGAAGGGGAAGCAGAGAGGGAGGTGCTGATCTCTTCTTCCTGGGAACCTGTGACAAGATGCATGGGAAGGGTTCAAAACTGCACCAGGAGAGGTTCAGACTGAATATTGGAAAGCATTTCTTTACTGACGGGGTGGTCAAACACTGGGACAGGCTTCCTAGAGAGGTGCTGGATGCTCCAAACCTGTCAGTGCTTAAATGTCATTTAGAAATGCCCTTAAAAACATGGTTGCTACTTTTGGTCCACCTTGAAGAGGTCTTGCAGTTGGACTAGATCATCCTTGTAGGTCCCTTCCAGCTGAGTCTATTCTATTCTATTCTATTCTATTCTATTCTATTCTATTCTATTCTATTCTATTCTATTCTATTCTATTCTATTCTATTCTATTCTATTCTATTCTATTCTGTTCCCCAAATTATCTGAGTTAGGTATTTGACCAAGCAGTTGGCAGCATCTTTCACAACACAGTTTTCCTCCTACCTAATGGAAGACATCAGTGCTGATGTTAAAGGTGTTTAGTATGCTTTTTTTGTGGTGCCATCAGGTCAGTAAGGCTAGATTTTACTCAGTGTTTGAAACTGCATTATTGTACATAATACATAATTATATACAATAATACATAAGTACAAAATTTTGTCCACAATGCACAGAACATAATTTTGCAAAGTTCCTAAATTTTAAAATTTTGTGTTTTATTTGCATTTTAAATATTTTAGTAAACCATGAAAATACTTTGGCACAACCAATATTCTCACTTGTTTCTAGGTTAGAAAGACTTAATGCTGCTTTATCCCCTACCAGAGTCATCCACACCTCCTCCATGCCAGCAGGACACTGAGTGGACAAGACTGGCAGCCTCATAAAAGGTTGGGAGATTCACCTCAATTAGTCACTGAAAATGGAATTAAGTTTTAAATTACTTCAGACTTGTGAATCTAAAAATTACCAATGATTCTAACATGCCCAAGCAGTTTGTAGAACAGAGCCCAAAGCCCAGTCCTTTCCTCTGGAAAATTAGTGGAGTCCTGACTGCTTTTACTAGCAAGCTGCTGGAAAAGACTTGGGAAATGTTTCTCCTCTTTTTTTTTCAACACACAGCAGGATATAGCTACTCTTGGTATGACCAAGGAATGAACTTTGTCATCCCAGGAATTTGGGGACCCTCCTTTGTAGATCTTGGTGACTTGAAATAAAGCTTCTGGCCATATTGACTGACTAGACCTTACCTTCTCTGGCAATATGTGTCCTAAAAGAGAAGAGTTCTTATCAAGTTTCATTCAGTTAAAGTTCTGCGCTTTTCAAAATGTTTCAACACAAGCTACAGACAAAGGTGATATCCGGGAAAAGTGAAAGTCAGAACACGGAGATGAAATAACCTCACTGAGGTCTCACAAGAAGTCACAGTAATAGAAGCAGAAGTTCCTGATGTGCAGCCCTCTGCTCTCATCTCTTGATGGCATTGCCTTCATCATTCTTGACCCAATGTCATTTTCAAAGTGTCCTGTGAGCTCTGTCTCTTCCAAAATTGAAAACTGTCGTATCCTACACAAATCAATAAAATTAAGACAGGAACACAAGACAAAGCCTCATTGACATCTGGTCTCTTCTTTTTTCACAAGGATACTGATATCTTATTCCATATGAGTTTTCCCTCAGTTTTCCTGTTATTTTAAAAATGATGTGTAAAACTATCCTAACTGTTTGTCTCAATAGTGCTTCTGCAACCTACAATCCTCTCTGTGCTAGTAATGTTGATTGCATGGCCTTTTTGTCAGTTCAGACTTCCAAGTATATCAATGGCAAAGGAAGACTGAATTTCTTTCCTCATCTTCCTCTAGTTATACACATAATTATGTATGCATAAAATATCCAGTTATTTTCAATATTTCCACAGATGTTGTTTTTAGAGTACTCAGATTACTCTTTTCCCCCACATTTTGTGACCAGATGTGTTTATACACATCCATGTAATAACAAATATTTTTTTCTACAGTCCCCTTTCCCTTATTTCTCCCCTGACATCCTTATTTCTCATATTATTCCTCTCTAATTCTCGATCTATTATCTGGTAGTGTGCATCAAAACAAGAATTTTTAAAAGGCTGTGAGATGTTTGATGTAAGAGCCATATGCATCAGGATATAGGATTTTTCTCAGTTTTATAAAAAACTTAAAAAAAAGGAAAAAAGAAAAAAGATGTGTGTTACATGATTTATATCATTGAGTTCCTATTTTAGCCATATTTACTCTTTTCTTTTAGCCCTATAATAGATTCTATTATCTCTGATTTCTCTCTAAACAAAGTGTGGACACTGAAGAAAAGCAATACACAATCACATTTAGTTGTGTAATTACAAGTTACAGTTAGCCAACCAATCTAAATATTGAAGGATCATTAAAACAACAATTATGAGCATAATTTCAAAGCTGAAGTAAGCACCACAATTGTGCCTTTATATTAAAATTCACATTTTAAGTACTCTTCTTATCCAAGAGAGACTTATCATGTCTTTTTTATGAATTTGAGTCATCTATCAGTGACAAACATTTCTGAATGTGAAATCAAATACACTTTGCTTTCACTCATTAACATCAAATTCTGCCACATTATGAGCATCAGCAAGGGAATGGCTGTCCTTGTCCCCACTATGTTTGACACAGTTTTCATTTTGAAGTGCTTCCTCTCCACATACACACACCCCCTCCTTTTATATTTCTTTTCTTCTTTTCCCATCAACTTTGAGCCCAGTGGCTGCTTTTAGCATTGCTCTTAATGACTCCTTTGAGGTCTGACACTTCTATTATAAGAACCAAATTGGAAGACGTTTAACACCCCTTATTTCATTTTCAGTATAAGAAATAGAGTATTAAATGCAGGGAAGCACCAGAGAGTGTCATACTCAGGTCCACGTGGGACTGATTTTATTGAGGATGGCTCTGTGAGGTGTCTGGGAGTTCAGTGCTCCAGCTCCCTCCTGATCTGGCTGGGGGTACAGGAGGAAGCTCTGGCCTTACCCATTGCCTTCCTGTGGCTGCCCTGGCTGCTCTGCTGTGTTTTGTTCACATTAATATTAAATATGCTTCCCAGTTAGACTTGTTCCATCCCAGGAGGTCTAGCAGGCCGCTGTGACTCCTTCCCTGTCTCATGCCTCTTTCCACAGCACCCCAGTCTGCAGTGGAACATCCTCCTTTGAGCAGCCAGGCTCTGCACCTGGCTCATCCCTGGAGTCCAGCCTGCAGAGGGATGGCAGCTCTCCAGCACCCTGTGGAGAACAGCTTTTCAGCTGACAGATTTTCTGTGCTCAGTTCAAATATTTGATGCTCAGAGTTTCCCAGTAAATCCTTGCTTTAGGGGGTGAAATGAACAACTGCAGTGATAATCCTGCAACTGCCTTATCCAGAGAACATTAATGGGATTGTAAATGGAAAACAAAAGCAATGCAAAAAAAATATTGAATGGCCACTAGTTTCATAAAAAATGCTGTAAGACACAGCTTTTATTATTGCAACAAGCAAGAGGGAAACCCTCATTGAAGATTTTTAAAACATCAGTAAGTTGCTTCTGAAGCAAACCTCAGAAGCAAATCTGTCTAGGAAATAGTAAAGATTGCCAGGAAGCAGAAAATATCTGACAAAGATGGCAGAGGCCATCCTCAAAGACAACAGACTTTAGGTTCCTAAACTTCCAAGTGATAAGGAATCCACTGGAACAGTAGTGTGAAATAATTTCCAAGTATCAGTGCAAAGGTCTCTGCTGTAATTTTCCTATCACTTGCCAGGCTTAGATAGAATCATTATGCTGTTATAAACACTCCTATTTAAGAAAAAGGTTTGAACACAACCTTTAAGGAAAATTGCACAAAGAGGCAGAAGAAATCACAACCTGTATTTGAGTTGTTTTTAGCTGGATATACTCTTCTCAAAGTACCACTCTTGACAACCAAGGGCAAAATGTTGTAGGACAATCAGAAAGAGAACTGTCAGGACCCTGTTTAGGTGACAGAAGAAAGATGGACCTGAACTATAAATTATGGGAAAATCAGGTTGGTTTTCTTTGCTTAGTTGATTATTTTTTATATATGTTTGCAGTTACTGCTTGGACCCCCCTTGTGTCTGATTAGGATTGTCAAGTAACCAGAACATCCAAATATATTCAGCTAATAGGATGTGCATGACTTCACAAATAATGATGTCAAGTCATCAGAGAAGAGATCATAGCCCCTAGAACTGTAATATTGCCCTTTCTCAACGTTTTGATTTTTATTTTCCCTCCATACTGTACATTAAATTCATATGAACTTGAATGATATTTCAATTTGATGAAAACTTAAATTATAAATGAGTTCATGCAGCTGGAAGAAAATTATCCCATATAAGTGTCATATTTGAGGTATTGAAATAAGGGAATTTCAACCCACTCTCAAATGAGACAAAAATATCAAGATATGTTCAGTAGTGTTTGTAGCACACATTAATGTGAAGCAACTCTGTGTGGCTCAGGCCTTTCCTCATAGGGTTGGAACCTCCATCCTTGGGTCCCATGTAAATGGTTTTGGGTCATCCTGTGGAAAGAAAACTCTGTGCTTGTGTTCACCCCTACATACCAGGCTGATTCACTGACCTAAACTCACTTGCCATCTCATGGTCAGTTCCAGCCTGCATCCCTGTGTCCAAAAGGGCCTCTCCCTGGCACCTGCTGTGATTCTCTCTCCCCACACTGCCCTCCATTTCACCCTTTTTAGAAAAAGCATTTTGACCTGCATTTAACACCATCACCACCTCACCCCAACACCTTTGAACCTGTCTCCTTGCTAAAGCTGTCCTGCAAAGGGTGTTCTCTCCCTAGCAATCAGACTGTCCTTGATGCCTCTTGAAACAGCAGAACATGAAATAAAGGGTTTCAGCTGCAGCCAGAGTCACATAAGGAGTGAGAATTGTGAGTGCCTCCAGAGGCCCTGGCATTGTTTGGTTCCCTGTCATCACTGCCACCCTGTTAGACCTAAAGTGCTGAAGGGAGCTGTTCCCACCAGCTTCATGTGGGCTCCTGGGGAAGCAGCACAGACACAGCACAAACCTGCTCAAGCTGGTGACACACATTTCTGAGCTGCCCTACAAAGCTCTCCAGCTGCTTGGGGGGAGGCTGGTTTGCATTTGACAAGAGCAAGAAAAGGTCATGTTTTGTGTCTGGTGCACTCTGCATATTTCTGCACCTCCTAAACAGCAGCAAGACACCATGAGTCTCAGTTATGAGTCTCTTGAAAAGAATTTGAATGCTTTTCTTGTATAATAACAGGAGAACTAGAGTAGTTTCATGGCAAAGGCGTTTTCAGAGAGACAGCTATTTCCCAATTTTTCTTCTTCTGCTGATAGACAATGCCAGAAATCACTGACATTTATGCAGCAGTCTGTTGAAATGGGCAAAAAAAAAGAATGTAAGCAAACAGAAGTGCACAGTGCACTGATTAACAGAGACAGACATAAAGATGTGTGCATACGTACCTGTATAATCATGAACAGGATGTATGCGACAGCCCTGATATTACTCTTGATTTCTGCAAAACTGTGAGTTGATATGAGAAGAGCAAGATTTGTTCGGGGTCTGGGGAATAGGAGACTCCTTAGGTGTCAAATGCAAGAAAGGATAAGCAGGATTACTTGGAGGGGCTGAGCACCCCCAGATCCAGTGGCAATAAACATGCTGAGGTATGTCAGCCTCCATCCTGGGCTCAAAGTTATTCCTGTACTGCTCTGTCCTGCCACAAGCACCAGCAGGGCTGGTGACAGGTCTTGCTGTTTAAAGGGAAAATGAGAGCTTCCTCCTGCCTTCCATGTCCACTGGGAGCACAGGAGACATCTGACATGGGAAAAGGTGTGGGTGTCCTGTGAGCTTGGGCTGAGAAGCTTCACCCTTTTCCCCTGTTTGCTCCATTCCTGTTGCACAGCCCCACTCCTGCCCCGCAGAACTTTAGTTCTTGCCAGTTCTGGAAGCAGCAGGACATGCAGTGAGCACTGAGACCTCTGGCATGGCAGCAAAGCTGGCAGCAGTGTGAAGAAACTCCCTCACTTTTTGTGTATATACTGGGAGTCTCCTCTGCAAGCAGATACACTGAGTACTGGGGGAACTGCAATCCCCCTGGAATGGAGCATGGACTTTAATCTGGTCTCCACAGACTGAAGACCAGTGCCTTTGCTGGGTAAACCAGCTTTCCATGCAGTAAAACCTGCAGATACTCTCTCTTGGTGTTGTAGCCCAATTTCCCCCAAGCCATGCCAGGTCAGACCTGTTGTCCATCCATCCCAGGACTCTGTATTTGTGAGCACTCATGTCTGAGGCAGTGGACAGAAACTGTTCTTTTCTGCCTCAGGATTCTCAGGCTTGGATTTGAATGAGTTTAAGAGGAAGAAGTTTCATTGCCTAGAGTTTGTGAGGGAAAAAAAAGTGGTTTATATTCCTATGTGGAAGTCTACATATATTCATGAGAGAAGAAAGTACCTTACATAGCACTGCAAAAGGCAGTCTTTCCTCTGGAGATTCACATTGAGCTCACAAAAGGAAAAAACAAATATCTATGAGGAAAGCCAACTTGCTTATCCACTCTTCATCTTCAAGTAGCCTGCAGTCTTCTGCACATTCACTCTCCATCAGAAAACTTAGCACTGGTTTTCTTAGTTGCAAGAATTTTCAAGAGCTTTTCTCTTTGACAGCCAACGAGGATTGAAAAGGAGCACTCATTTCCCCAGCTTGTCATTTTTGCAAATCTCTCTGAAATGAAATGCCTTTGCTCAGCCTTTGTTGATACAACAGAGAGCAGTATTTGAAACATTCGTGCAACTCACTTGGCACAAAGAATCTCCTGGTGGATGTGGCAAGAGTACAATCCAGCTTTGCGTTTAAACATTCCCAGTAAAGCAACTGAGTCATTTTTGCCAATGATGCTGGGTATTCCATCTGTGCAAATCCCATCTGTCTAATTTAGATCAATCCACTTAAAGAACATTACTGGCTGTCATGCTTTTGAGAGATTTTCTCTGTTGTTCACACATGTCAGAGCCTGCGGTCAGAGTGCTGAGCAATGGGAGACCCAAGAGTTCTTCATCATACCAGAGTTTCAGTCTCACACTGAAGAATAAACAGGTCTGCATTCAGCAGCATCGTGACTGTTATAAATTATGAATAGTGCTTATCCATAGCCCAGAAATCTCTGATTTGTGCTGACAGACCACTCGACATCAGTGTATCGCTAGTGTACGAGCAAGTGTAATCCCACCTGGCTGTGGGAAAGGGAGCACTAAAGGAGTGAAGTAGAACCCCCAGTTCTACTTCACTCCTTGAAAATCTAGTCATCTGCAAAAATATTTTCTCTTTTGTGGCAGCAAAATGACTATTATATGCAATATCCACATAGAATGTTTCTAGATATGGTATTAATAGAACTCAATCCTGTCTCCTCTGGGTTTTTTATTAAGACTTAAACCTTTTAATGTTTCTTCTTCCTATACAGTCAGATTGCAAAACAGACCTTACAGGACAGTTCAGATCTGTTTCAGCATGGATTTTGGAAAACTGCTGCTTTTCACTGAAGCACTACTGTGACGTGGCTGTCTGGAGCTGCTCCTTTCTCCAACAGGCACTGGCTTTCCCAGGCAGGGTAGGTCACTCCCTTGGAATTCAGCCTTGTATTTTTAAGCTGATACATTTGATCACCTAGCAATTATACCACAGTTTACATAGGTATGATGCAGTACTATTAGAATAAAAGACTGAATGCAGCTCTCTGCCTGCTGGGCTCTTTGTTCTACACAGCCTTCTTCCTCCTGAGCTAGGCATGGCCAGCAAAGATGCACCCAGGGCCATTAGCCCCCATCCTCCCTGGGAGCCTGCCCTTCACTTCAGCATCACCTCTTGGCTGAGAGACTTGGAACAGAGGCATTTATTATTTTCATTTCAGCTGCTAAACAATTTGTCCTTTACATTCAGTAACCTAAAACTTCTTTCCAGCCCTCAGAATTCTTGGAATACCTACCACCTTTACACAGGGCTCTCGAGGTCTAAATCCTAGCAACATACTGGCTTTAGCAATCAAATATTTTCTCTAACTCCATAATATTTTGATTCCCTTATCCTCCAGCACTATGTTGCAGACTATACTGGGAATTGTCTATCAGTTTCTCCCACAGCTTCTGGCAGAGCTGCTATGAGTTATCAGATGTGTTCTGGAAGGAAATCTGACTGTAAATAACAGCACAATATATCCCTAACTTCAAAGAAGACACAGATCCCTACTCCAAAAAAGTATTTCTCTAGATAGAGAGTCCACAATTAATTTTCCTGATGCAAAACTCTATATATTTCCTAGAGGAGAAATACACCAATTCAGAAATTTTACTCAACCCCCACCCCCCTGAAAACACTAAAAATATTTAATATATTTTAATATAGAATAAAAAACCTAAAAATAAATTTTGTTTACATTTTTAGTTATCAGTTTCTATGACATTAAGATTACTTTTTGGTATCAAGTTCTTCACTTAAGAAGAGCATCAGTTTCAGGCAAATCTCTCTTTCCAGCAAGTGAGGCATATCTGTAGTTTATTTTCCCTTTCTGTAAAATTGAAAACTCCCCATTCATATCATAGCTTGATGTCAATAACATCAGTACAGGTACCACCAGCTTCTCTAGTTACTACTAAATACTACTATTTTTTTTTAGCTGAGTTAGAAAGACCTGTCATACAATTTGCAGTACTTACAGTTTTAATATGGTTTATTTTTTTATTGCAACTAAAATTGTAGTCCTCTATAGAAAAGTTTTGCATTTAGCTATTGCCTGCACTGATATCAGGGAAATTCTGGGAAAAAAAAGGCAATTTGATCACTAAATAATCCCCTATTTCTCCTTTTACTTCTCTTGAGGATCAATTAATTATTCAGCCTAAAAAATGCCCAGTATTACACATGTATGAAGGCCACTTTTGCTGGTGTGTCAGAGCTGTATTTGAAGACTCATTCCACTTCCAGGATGAAATTTGTTTGGGAGAAAACACGAGAGCCTGGTAAAGCCAGGCTGTGTTTTGGGAGCATTGTAAGTCACGTGTCCTGCCCACTGGTCCAGACAGGTTGGCAAGAAAGATCCTTGCATTGATGAACACAGTTGAAAACCCTAACATGTATTTTGCTTTGAGACACAACAAATTTACCTGCAAGGGCATTCACACAGACACCTGCCCATCATTACACAGAGATGACTTTGCTGGTCAAGACAACATTTTCACAGCATGGATCAAAACAATTTTCAGTTTGGCTACCAAAGCAATTTCCACTTTTTTTTTGGTGACTATTTCTTCCTGGAGAGTGTTTGATTTGCTCCAGAAGGACAGTAAAGCTACTTTATGCTTGCACACAGCAAACATGAGGTGTCTCTTTTTCTTGCACCCCCCTTGGGCACATTTGAAAGCCTCTGTCCCTGTCCTGCATGAGGCCAACAAACCTGGAGCACACTCTGCCTGTGCAGGGACTTTCATAAGCAGGGCCAGACAAGGACATCTGGTGCTGGGTACATTCCCAATGCAAACTTCACACATGCTGCTAAAACAGTGCTTGGAAAAGTTCCTGCAGTGCAGGAACTGTAAGGAAAGTAAGATTCTCCCCTGCACTGTGAGATTGCATGTCATGACCAAATTCCAAATTACCGATTTTGATGCTGTGTATGTCTCCTCTGTATGGCCACTCTTCCAAGAACATTGTTTTTACTGTTTTTAGCTTCTATTGGTGTATTATAACATAAACAGGAGAGGAAGAGGTTTTAGGTGAGACAGGTGGAAACAAAAGTTTCAGCAGTAACTCCCTGCCCTGTGTCACTGGATTGCAGGTCAGGGCATTTCCTCCAGTCCCTAACTGGAGCAACATCTTCGTGGTTTTCTTTGCATCACATCAAGCAAAGTAAATTCAGCTTCTTCTCCCCAGAGACTCCAGTTCCTGCTCTGTCTCTGCATGCTTATCCCTGTCTGCAGCCCAGAATTCCCTGTGGCACACACACTGCAACTCTCTGAGTGGTATCAACTCTCTGCAGGCTCCCACCTCCCCCAGCAAGCAGCAGTCAAGCAAAACATTGAAGTACATTATGTACAACTTTCCAAATGAGTTCCTTTGTGGTTTGGTCATAATATGCTCTACTTACACTTTTGCTGTGAGATGGCATTTATGTGACTAAGGAACTTCAGATATTTTTCCAAAGTCTAATAGTTAATGGAAGGTAAATCTCACTGAAAATGTGCAAAGCATAAAATAAATTTGCCTACTGTCTCTTTTTTATGTGCAGCTAAAAGCAGGCAATTCCTTGGCTATTTCACCTTCTGGTTATCATGTAATTCTTCAAGTTTTCCAGCAGATGCAGTTAGACATAGAAGTGAAATGAAATAGTTTCTTTCTCTGGTCCTTTTGCAATTTCTTCTCAATTTGGGAGTTTGTTGAGTAAGTGAATGCTCTCTCTGAAGACTCTCAGAACAGAGTGGCTGTACCAGTTCTGCACCAGTTCCCCATATTCCTCATCCACACACCAGTATGGGACAGCCAGCATAGGAATACTGGAGTCTACTGTCAGTATGGGCTAGGAACACATGATTTAACACCTACTCTCAACTTCAACACACATCCAGTGTGAGTGGTAGGAAGACACATCATGTCAATCACAAAGCCTGCTGGAGCAGCAGTGTCTGGGATTATATATACATCAACACCTATTTGTTCAGGATTGTAGCTAAAATTCACAAAGATTAGCATGAATGAGCACTGCTGCTCTGAGGCGTCCCACCTAACCCCAGACTGCACTCAGGAGCCAGTTTATACATCCTCTTTGCAGAAGAAAACCTGTGAAACCATGAACTCAAGAAGAAAATGCTACTTTCTTTAGAATGCATTTAAAAATCTTTTTGTGAATCATCACCATCAGCTGCAAGTTTAAATTCCAAACAAAACTGCAAGAAAAAAAAAATATGATAAATGCTACTTGAGTACAGGAAAATGTACTGCAGGGCATGGAAATTATAGTAATTCAGATGCCAGGAGGTCAAGCATCAATCTGTAAGTTTTAGTTGCATCAGATTAATGAAACATCTGTGGTATTTGCCCAGACTCACTTTTCCGTTCAGCAATTTATCATTTGTAGCATTCTAGACCAAAAAAATTAAAGATTTTCTATGAATGCTTCTTTTTTACACAACTATTGTAATCTATGTTTATTTAAATGGTGTTCCTTATTTTTGTCATTTTCCCTGTGGCTTGAAGAACAAGTGTTCAGATATAGCTCCAAGCTGACAAAAATAAAACTGGCAATGACTTCAACAGACACAGAGCTGAGGAAATATAAGAAAGTTGTAATTTTGAAAAATTAAATGCCACAGAGGATTTGTTAGACTACATCATGGTTGCCCAGAGGTTAATTTAGATTTCATCATAAACACAAAATAGCATTGTGGTTATGGTGGGACTGATAGTGGAGACTCGGACTTTGGTCACTTGTTTTGCATTTCTTTGCAAACTTAAGGAAAATACAGTAGATCAGAACCTGTCAAGACTGCTTTTGATCCCTTTCCTGAGGCTTAATTAGGGGGGCACTTACTCTAAAGAGATCCCTTAAATAGCCTGCAGGGGGAAATCCATATCCTTATGCAGCATTTTTTCCACTTTGCCCTCCTGCATTGACCTATGGGGTCAATTTTCTCATTGAGCAGTAGTGTAAGTTTATTGTGTTTATTGGCTACTTCTCAGTGTCCTGCAGACATGTACTCGAACGATATAAGTAGATGAACCCTGTTATTTGGGTCTGGAACAGAAAGTACATATCCAACTATCTGTTCCTTCAGGGAAGTTCCCACAGGCCAAGTTTTTCACTCCTCAGTTGAGTACACTTGTGTAGATTCAGGAGAAGTTCTTAAAGAAAAGAGAAGCACAGTGAGTTGTGTTGGCAAAAATAAAAAAAAAAAAAATCTTTGAGCACTTTCAAAGAAATCACTGCTTCTTGCCAGCTGAATCACCATCAGGTGCTGGCCTATCTTATGGAATAATCAAGAATGAAACACATAATGTACCACCATTCTAACAAGGTGATTTTAAGAGAAAGGAAAACCTTCAAAAATATTTTGCATGAAACCATCAAGTGACAGTAAAATAATGAGTACATTCTATTGCTGCCTAAAGAAAATGAAAGATAAATAACCAGAAGTTACACTCTAGTTTCATATCCATGAATACAGTATAGCACAACTAGTATTAAGAGAATTAGAATGGAATAAAGAATTACAAATAGATCAAGAGCCCCTGAACTGGCATGAGAGGCTGTAGCAGACCTTTGGGTGGGCTGCTGCTACACTCAGGCTGTGGTGAAGACAATGATGGGCAAGTGATAAATAGTTGGGGTTTTTTTCCCTTAAAAGGCTTTGTATAAGGACTTTATTAATTGACATCAGAAGGAATTGCCTAATGCAATCTAAAAAACAAGTGCTATTAGCTGCAATCATACAGCAATAATTGAGCACAGAGTTCTTCTTTCAGTGTTCAGGAAAACAGAAATGACTTAGAACATGACAAACAGATAGGCTGATGCACCACTTCTGAGAATAAAAAAAGCCAGGAGATGAGATACCTACCGGCAAAAATCTGTCCAGCTCCTTACTTTTTGCTTATATAACTTGGGAATTTCAGTGCTTCTGCTCAGAAGTAGCAAAGCAGTAATTGCACAGATCTACCAGGAAGCTGCCTATATCAGGCCCAGAGAAGGACAGAACATGGAATTTCAGTCAGTTTCTCAACAAAGAAGGAAAACTCACCCCTGTCATGCTTCTGGAGAGATTGATTTCCTGTGATTTATGTTTTGAGTTGTGTCTCTGCATTCTGTGTATACTGTATTACTGTGTGCAAACACTGTAAAAGTGTCAAAAATAAGACTAGTGAGGCTGTAATTGAATAGTGGCACTGAAAATATTGAGAAAACCGAAAGAGGGAGGTTGTGTTTCTCATCAGCTGCAGATGACACAGAGCCAGAAGCTGCAGATGCTGAAATGTGCCAAGGAAACAGGGATACTGAAAAGCCTAATTGGAATCATCACTTACCATCACATACCTGTGCTAGCACAGACATAATGGAAATGCAGCAACTGCACAACACCAGGCTGGCAATTCCTCAGTGAGCCATCTTCCAGGGAAAGAAAGACAGGCACTGCAGAAACTGACTGAAATGTCTCACTTAACCTCAGACATGAGGACACAACCTGCTCTTCCTGGCTGATTAGAAGTGATTAGTTCTTCCTAAATCAATACTCATACTGTACACAGACAGCCTCGTGTCCTGACCAAGCACCCCAGGGGCCATAGCAGACCCAAACCAGTGAATTCTTCCAGCCACCTGTGATGGGCTTTGCAGAATGTTCTCATCCTGACTGAATGCCCACTAGCACAACAAAGCCAGAGAAAATGAGTGAACTAACACTGTGCTTATCAACAGAACAGCATTTACATCCTCATGCTGCCAGGGCAATACACAGGACCACCGAGGCACTGCACAGACTTAAAATGTTCTCCCATAAACCCCCACACAGTCAAAAATCCCCAAATAAACTAACAGCCTCTGGAAATAGGGAAAAGTGAGATTACGAAGGCAAACAACAGAGACAAATTAGTTACAGCAGGGAATCACTGACGAATACAAAGGTAATTTAAACCCCTGCTCCTGCCCCTGCTGTCCCCCCACCCCCATGTTGGTTTTTGGTTTTTTTTTTTCCTTTTACAAAATGTCTGATCTTTTATATAGGGAAGTAGAATAATGAAATTCAGAAGAGGGTACAAAAATTCCTTGCTAGGAAAAAGAGTAAGTGCTCTTTTGGAGCACAAATTGCTAATTTTTAGGATTATAATTTTTATTGTCTGAAAAAGCCAAAATTAACTGTCAATCTACAATGAGGGAAACAAAAACTAAATCTTAGATCTTTATAGTTCATGTAATCAAAACATATTTTGTGAATTGTCTAAGTTCTAAAACGCCCCAGCTTTATAAACTGACTTTCCCATAGTGTAAAAAAGAATTTTGTTTGTTTCTTCTCTTGATTTTGGGTATCAAATCATGTTACCCCATAACCTGAGTGTGTGTCAAGCACACAACTTTCCACAGTGAGACCCGTTTCCAAGGGCTGTCAAACAAACGCTGAAACTACTAACAACTGAAAGCTTTGAAAAGACTGGGAAAATACTCTGTGATGATGGAAACAAGGATGTTCTCAAAGAAGAAAAATACAAATTGACTGTTGTCCATTTCAAGTTGAAAACCACTACTGTCACTTTGCCCTTTTTTTTGTTATATATATTTTGCCATTTTCTGTGTGATGTTTAAACAATAGGTCATTTTACCAAGATATATATATATATAATCATGTCTTGTGTGATTATGCCAGGCACTGACAGAGAAGCCATTATCACCTATTTTACATTTACATTTTACAGGTATCACCACATTGACCCCTCCCATATTAAGTATCTGCAGACTCACAAGAAAGCAAACACCTCGGGGGATGCAGCTGTTTTCAAAAGACTAAACATTCAAGACTATGTATTTCTTCATATTTATTTTTTAACTGTATTTTTCTAAAACATATTAAAATAGAAAAGATGTTCATCTGATTCATACAAAGAAAATACCAATAATAAAATAAGTAATAAAATACTGAAAATATATGAAAGCACCAAAACATTAAAATATTCATATTGGCAAAGACTCTAAGAATATCTTTCTGGTAATTTTACAGTAAAGTGCTATTCAATCCACTCAAATTAAGGAATTGGCATTTTAATAGCATGATTATTATTATCTTAAGGTTACAAATTACTTTATTTTTCTCATTAAGACAACAACCCATTTTGTTGGAAGCAAAGCATTTGAGTTGCATGCACATAAAAATAACCCAAGTAACAGCTTCATTATAAGCAGTTAACAATATAAATTGCCAAATCATTAGGAATACAAAATACTGAGAAACGAAATAGGCAGAAATGAGATTAGAGAAAAATTAAGAAAAAGCAGATGTGGTAAACCATTGTATAAATTAAGAGAGGACAGAAGACAGTGCACCAAACATTTCTGTAGCCTTGCTTTTTTACATGGCATTTTTTTTAGTAATCATATTGCTGGCTTTATTAATTACTCTGTTTATAATTTTAAACTGTCCTTTTCTATTTTCTAGAAATGATCCTACATCACCAACACACTGTAAGCAAAAAGACAGAAGCAGAGTATGACCTTTATTTTTCCTTAATAATCACTTCTCATCTATTGAAGTCAGCAGACAAAACTAATACATCTGTTACAAAGCCAATTTGTAGTAAAAATTAATTCAAGTAACATAATTATTTTAAAATTTTAAATTTCTTAAAGAGTGAAAATTTTAAATGTATGAAAGATACCATCAGTCTCCTTTTAAGTTTTTATCATTTTAATATACATATTTACAGCAATGAGTACAAAGAACCCTTGTTAGCAAAGTTCTTTCTAGCTTCATGCACCATTTCCTCAACAGTTTCTGTGAAATGGCAGATATAATACTTTTATGTTGCCTTCAAGTGTATTTAATCTTCCTGATTTGACTTGCTTTTTTCATAATTTCATATGTAATTTAACTGTATTGCACAACTCAGAGTAAGTACTTACACTATTTAATAGCCTTTTTATGAACCAATAATAGGCCATCACAGTAAAGAAGTCAGCTCCCACACTCCTTCTGTAATTTGAATACAAGTTGCTTTCCAAAAAAAAAAAAAAAGTAAGATAATAGGAATAGTGTCTTGTTTTGTGCGTATGTTACTTGGTAAGAAGCATAAAAATAAGTAATTTAACCAGTGAGAGCAATTAGTCTGAATTATCAAAATAATTACTAACAACAGATACTTTCTGTTATGTGCATGTACATACAGAGATTATATAAAAAAACCCACCTGTTCTACATAATTTCTGTAAATATTCCTGGATTAACCTTGGAATACAATAAATTGACTGCTTGCATCTTCTATGAGAGTGATTCAGAATGTAAGAATGAATATGATGAAAAGAAATATTGTACTTAAAGTAGTTGAATAGAGAAAATAAAAGCACAACAGTCTTAAATAATGTTGGATTTGGTTTCCTCCTTCCAGTTCAGTAGTTTTTATTGAGTTGTACAGTGAAAACAGATCCTAGCTTTAACATCTTCCTCACGCCCTATTTTAAGTGTCAACTTAGACAATAATTTCAGTAATTTTGTTTGCTGGTCATTCATTTCTTCTATTTTTTCCCCCCAGTAAACTGTTCCTTGTTCATTGCTGTAGGCTCACAAACCTCATGCTGGCAACTCCAGAATTCAAGAGCAGCACTGCAATCTTTTTGACTCCAACGAACCATGAGAGGCAGCAGCACATCCAGGGCACTGCAATTCTTTTTTAGCTTCTCTGGGCAGACGCCAGGTAGAAGCAGAAGGCAGCAACAGTAACTGATAGCAGTGATAAAACAACTGACAGCTGCTGGAACCAGAGGCAGCGATTCATCTGCTCCTCAAGTCTTCTATTAATCTGCAGTAAATGAGTTAGCTGAAAATAGAACAGTTTCATTAAGTCAGAATTACTGCACTTGAAAGTACTTGGCAATTTTGAGCTATTTTGGCAATAGGTATAAGAAAAGAAAAGAAAAGAAAAGAAAAGAAAAGAAAAGAAAAGAAAAGAAAAGAAAAGAAAAGAAAAGAAAAGAAAAGAAAAGAAAAGAAAAGAAAAGAAAAGAAAAGAAAAGAAAAGAAAAGAAAAGAAAAGAAAGTCTCCTCTCAGTGGCCTCTCAGCGGCCTCTCAGCAATACCTTTTCTATCATTACATACTTCAGGAATCTGTTCTACTAAAGGAGATCCAAATCTTAAGTTATGGATAACCAATATCAAGCAGGTGACATCTTTACACTCAGAAGCAAAAGATACCCCTTATGCTTATTGATATGCCAGATCTGTATATACACAAGAAGAATGAGCAAACTGCATTGAAAATTTAATGATTATTAAATCATTATCATTAAAAAACATAATTAAATCTCTATCACTGATGTAGTTACTTTCAATTGCTGAGATGTTGAAATAGTATAATTTACAAAATACCAAAAAGGTTCAGTAAAAATTCTTTTGATCTCTAGCATATTCTATAATTTTGCTGAATATTCAGCACAAAGGAATACACTATTACCTGTACATGTAAATCTTCATTTGTTTTTGCTGGAATATTAAATGCATTGTCTTTTAATGTCAGAGAAGAAGGCTTACTACTTTCCATGACGTGACACCTGAGCCTGTAAAGAGGGAACAAGAACACACACCAAAAATCACAAATTTAATGTAACATTGTATAATTAAGAGTAAACAATTAATCTTCAGTGGAAAGAGTCGCTGCACTTTTAAAATTTAAGAGTCAATAATTATAATTATAATTATATTACATGTAGTCTAAGTTTGCCAAAAAGTAAAGATCAGGTTTGTATTCATCAGTAACTAATGGACACAGTATACTTGTAATTAAATAACCTCTCTCTATTGTTTCAGGGTCTGTCTTAAAAAAACCTAATAAATTGCACCACTTATGCAAGGAAGCTTAAGGACACTCACATGATGTAGATTTTACTCAAAAGGGAATTAAGGGATAAGCACTTGAAGCAAACACAGAACAAGATTTAGGCATTAAGACTCACAAAACACTTTTTCCACAGTCATTTTGGCCGTGAGAATGTAAAGGCAACTCCAAATAAACAACCCCTCAAACCCACAGAAAAACCCCAGGAACAATCTAAGGGACAATCTAAAAGAACTAAGGCAGGGAACTCGTCCTAGACATTTTCAGTGATGCCACCTAATGTGACCTAATGGATGAGAGAGAAGGGCAACATGTGCATTTAAATAAGTGTATGGGGAAATGTATTTTTCTAGTGATCTTTCCAGATGACTTTTTCACTGCTAAATATTGAAAATACACAAATGAACATGGATAGGTTTTACAGAAATTTTCTACAAAATTCTGATTTTCCCTAGTAGAAAGGGAACATTTTTAATATTGTCTAGAAAATAGTTTTGCATTTACTATGTCTGCTTTCCTTGACTGCTTCGTTTTAGAAAATTCAATCGACACACTCTTATTAAAAAACCAAAACCCCTATTTTGTCCATCTGTGTTGTCACATGCATCCATATTTTTTCCACTTAACTCTTAATCAGCACGAGAACATGAAAAAAGGAAGAGCATGTCCAAAATACCATTTTATACATTAAAACCACATTTAATCCATTAAAACAGAGCAAAAGTCTCAGTAATGAATTTTGGTCAATAATCACACAAGTGAGTTTGGAGAATCCCTTTATTGATTACGATTACACATGTGCTGTAAATCAATTAAATAATAAAAGCCAAAAACACCCCAAGCCCCTGCTACCAGAAAAACCATATGCTTACCTATGTTCCATTACTTTGGTCCTAGGGACTTCTTTCCAAAATTGAGTCAGTTCTGGCACACCTGCTCCAGAAGACTGGTCCATTTCTGCTGCCATTATAAGGAAACGATCCTGCAAAGAAGCTGCAAAACCTGCCCTCAAAGAGGACAAAAAAAAGCAACAGTGTGCTTAGATAAAATGACAGTTTTATAAGGAGAAGTATTTTGCACAAAAATGCCATAAAATGAGAACTTGTTTATTGCAGGACATCAGACAGTGACTTACTAGAAATAAAAATAAGGAAATCATTCTTTAATGCCCAATAATTCTAATTATAGTTTTCCCAAAATTATATAGGTTCATCTTAACAGATGAACCTATAGATGAATAGCTCAAAGACAATCCAAAATTTTGCAAGGAAATTCACCTGTCCTTGCAACAATTTAGGAAACTGATATACTGCAGATAAACTCCCACTGTAATAATGAACCAGCAAGACAACTGCCACTCAGACTTGTTGATTTTTAAAACAAGAAATAAAATGGGTTGCAGACTACAACAGCTAATGCCTGAGTGGAGCAGTAAATCAGTATAGTTACTCAAATCCTTTCTGACATCCACGTTTTTTTAACAAATGGTACCATTCTCATACAAGAGTCAAGCAGACACAGGCATCAGTCAGTCCTACACACACAACCATCAGTGTCTAGAGCATGTCTACCAAAGCAACTTGCCCAGATTTCTTACAAACTCTGTTTTACATTTTTACTTACCACCATGAAGAGAAACTATTATGTCTAATGATGTGCCAGGTTCACAGCTGCTGTTACTGGGTTTAACCCTGTATTTTTCAGGTGCAGTTGTTCTCACCTATAAACAAGAAAAATTAAGGATACAGTAAGTGAATGCACAAACTACAATTGCTTCATAACTTCTCTCATTCTGTAATAATTAAATCTCCAAAAGCTCAACTATTAGGACAAGTCTCTAAAATAAATCATTTTGTAGGCATAATAAGACTCTTCCATATTCTTTTTTCTTCCATCTCAACTGTGTTAATCCTTTGTTTTCTTGCATTTGCAATTTTTCTTTTGCATGCATATTTAAAACCAGCCAAGAACATCATAATAAATATGTAAATATGAAAACTTTAGGCTATTTTAATGTGCAGAGAATGGAAAAGATGGGAAAAAAACCACAAAGATGCAAGTAAACTCCATATTTCTGAAGCAAATATAACTAATTCCTTGGATGGTGACATTTGCAGATGGATCTGCATCATTTTGGAGCATTACTAATTTGTTTCCAGCCAATATTTTAAAAGAAACATTTGAAAAAGATTGCTTTTCAATACTCAAGCCTTTCTTTTCCAAGAAAACTCTCACTAAAAAACTAACCACCACTTTAGCTCTTTTTTAGTCAGTAGTCCAAAGATTTGTAATAATAATTATCCCCTTTGAGGTGGTATATCGTAGGCATAAATTCAGCCAGATTTCTTTGATCTGCCTCAAACATCAGTACACATAAAAAAAAATTCTGTCTGCAAGATGGATTTAATAGTATTCTTCCTCCTTACATATTTAGTAAATTAGGCCACGCATAAAACACTTACTTTAAAAGCCACTACATTTTTAGTGACGTTTGTGAGAACTATCAAACATTTTTTCTCTCCAATTTCTTTGGATCCAAAATACAGCTCTTCTGCTGGGCTAATAAGAAATTTAAAAAGAATTAGTTTCTTCAGATTATCTTTACAATACATCATAGAGAAAACTTGACCACAAGTCCAGGAAAATAAAATACTTTCTACCCTGCAGCTACAGCCAGCATAAATAGGTTTTCATCAAAAAAAGCTATGAAAACAAAAAGCAGTGAAGCTCAGGGTTGACTCATGACAAGCAGAACTGGCTGTCTCAGCTGATTGCTGCCCTTGGCTTCTGCCATCTGTGACAGCAGGAACAGCCAACAGGTGCAGGGAGTCAGCTACTGCATCTTTGGGCAGTGTGCTAAGGGAAAGCATCGTTGCCTTTAATTTATGCTCGTGTTAAGGAACACAAGGTATCACAGACAGGGACACGTATCAAACATCTATCCTTGTCAGGGAGAAAGTGCACACATAAAAGAAGGCAGATATCCACAACTGGCAATCATTTCAACCACAACAGCTAAATTTGCTTGTACTTATGAGTCAGTCTTCACATACTCATGGTACCACATGCATAAATATAAAGTTATTGCTTGTTTTTTAATATTCTTGTGCAATTAAGAGAGTCATGCATGAGATATTTTAAACCACATCAAACAAACAGAACTCATTTAGGATAAGCATTCAAATGAACCCTAGGTAAAAGGTAGGGCATGCTCATATAATACAAGTTGAAAGGAAAGTTGAGTAGCAAGTGAAGAACTTCTCTTTCATTATTCCACACGAGGAGCACGTAAAGAACTGCTGCTCTACTCCGTACTACTGAACTGCATTTCCCTTTTCAAAACACGTGATTTTTTTTTTTTTCTTCCCCATGTCCTCTTTTTGGAACGCCAATTTCACGTTAGTTTGACCTCCTCCTCAAAAGACTTCCTTTTATGGTACCAACCCTTCCTTCCTCTCCCACTTGAAGCAGTGCACGAGCTGGGAAGAGAAGCCCTTGGCGCCGCAGGGCGAGCGCGCCCGTGCCGAGGGCGGATTCCGGGGGGACTGCGGGGTTGGGGTGCTGATGCCTCACAATGCATTAGTCAGGCCACATGACAGGACTATTTCTTTTGTGGTGGGGATAAGGAAGTGTGCCAAATAAGGGAGAAACCAAAAAACTGATGGGTTTGAAACAGCTTCATAGGGTAATTCTCTCCTCCTCTCAGTATTCTTTCATTTCCCAAATTGTCAATTTAAGTAACACGTGCTCGGGAAGGGAAGGATTGTAGCTACAACATAGTTCAGCTATCTTAATACTGCACTGCTGCAGCTGTGTGTGACAGCAATTGCAAGAACCATAAATGAAACAAGATAACTTTAATCAGCCTCAAAACAAGCCACAAACATGATTAAGAAAGGAACATTCTGCCAGAGCCTGATCTTTCTTGTTCTACCAACTGTGGCTATTGAGTAAAGAAAAAAAAAAAAAAGTTGGGGACCATGGCTGTATGACTCTTGTCTGTGAAATCAAGTCCCATAGCACAGGGGGTAGATGGTGTGTAGCTATTAGGAGGGTAGATTGTTTAAATAAACACCCAAGGCTTTTAATTTTTACAGATGAAGGAATTTCTTTACTCTGATGTACGTGACATAATCAGCTTGTACTAGAAATTCTTGTTCTTCTCAGACAGTGCAAGGAAATTGCTGCTTTTTATCTGACCAACAAATTCATTTATTGAGGAGGAAAGTCAGAGGCAGCCTTTCATTGTAAGGTATACAAGGCAAATACAATTGTGGCCTAAATGAGGGAGACAGCTGACTCAAAAGCATGACTAGAAATACAAGAAACAAAAGAGCACAAGGAGCCAGCTTTGTTCTGTGACTTTATGGTGCCAGAGCTGCAGTGCCTCAGCTGCACACTCAGGCTCCAGGCTGCTCCCTTCACAGGGCAATGCTGGGAGGTGAGCAAGGATGCAAGTTACCCATGGTGGCAGAGCTTGTGGCCTTTGTGATAGGTGCCTACAAGTGGTTATGAATGGCTCTATGGATTATTGGTCCAGTCACCTTCAGTTCAATGTCCTGAGAGTCAGTGGAAGAAAAGGAAAACTAGTTCTAGCTTCTACAGAGGGAGAGCACTAATGAAGAGCAACAGTTGCACTCAGGCTTTTACTTTTAAAACAAAACAAACAGCGAGGACAATGGAGACACCAGTATTTTATTTTCCATGACAGTAAGGCTACAAGTATTAACACCTCTGTACTCGACTAAGTTTACTCTTCCACATGTTGCAGTCCATGTAAGTTACTTCTATTCAATGACAGCTTGAAGTTATTTTAAGAGAAAAGAAAGTTTCTGAGGGTGTCAGGGGTGTTTCTGCTTGCTTGGATTGTTTTTTTTTGTCAACTGCTTATAATTTGTGCCCCTTTTTTAATTAAAAAGTGTTTGGAAAAACACATCTAGTGTTTGTGATTGTCATAGAAAATGTTTAACATGCTTATAATCACAATTCTGCAGTCTATGCTTTTGTCTTGCCATACAAGAAACTAATACTATACAGAGGAGGTTTTTAATTCCAAAATTAGAAAAAATTTACACGTACAAAATATATTTAAGCTAATGAGCATGTCATTATTCAAATTCATTCCAAAACTAATTCATTACAGCACTTAACAAGTTAGCTAAGAAATTACCTAAAAATTAGATATTTTCTTCATTCATCTAATAGCAAACTGAAAGTGAAAATAAAAGTTAACATCTAAATCAAATTCTAAACAAGCATCTTAACCTAAAAGGCAGTGAAAAGAAAAAGTGATATTGGCTAATTGATCTCTTTATTCTATTTAGTGATAAAAATAACTGTGAGATCCAGCATCTTGGATAATAAAATCTTCTGAGTAGATATGTCATTATAGAACCCTTTCCACACAAAATAAATTGGACCCATTCATTAAGTTCAACTGGTGGAAACTATTAGTGCAGATTTTTATACCATCATAAACCAAAAGAATTCAAGCAAGGTTTAACAGTGAAAACTGTCTGGAAATAACATTGTTTTTTCTTGAGCCAATGAAATCAAATGAACAATGCCCAACCACTGTTCTCATTACAGATAAGGACAGGTTTTAACTTAGATGGTTTTGCAATAGAAACAAAACATTTCTACAATTCTATGGAATATACACCTATTGGTAGAAAAAGTATGCCAATATTTGGTGACACTAGAAAAAAAATTCGCTAAAAACTTGTAAAACCAGAAAAACTCTGACTTTTATAAAAATCCTTCTTAAAAAGTTGTTTATAACTTGTTTTCCTCTAACAGTGTGAAAGAAGTTTATTTTGAAAACCAACTAGTTCAGTACTCAAGTGTCCAAAGCACAATGTAAAAAGAAAATTAAAAAAATCATTATTACCTGATATGTAATAAAGGTCCTTTAAAAGTGGTTAATGCTTTCTTTGCATTTTTTGGTTTGACCTCTGTTTTGTCAGTTTCCTCTGATTTGGAAATTTGTTCTATAGAATTCATCTGAGTAAAAATGACAGTTATAATGATTAACTAGAAACCTGGATTACATGAATCATGCAGGTATTTCAAAGAATACAATGAAACTTATTTCAGCAGTTCACATATTACAGACCAAGGTTCATATATATTCATGCCCTGAAGGTGCTTGAAGTCCACCGAATAAAATAATTTACTATAGAAGTTACACAACACATTAAACATATATGAAACAAAACTTCTGCTTTGTTTTATTTCCACGTATTTTCCTGCTGCTCGGGTTGGTTTTTGAGAACTCCAGACACACTAAGTTACAGCACTTCAAATATCTAAGATTATAAAGCACTGGTATTATTCATCCATTGCAAATTAAAATTAAAAGAGATGCCCCAATACAGCCACTGTACCACTGTAACAGAAAACACAGTACCAATTGCACATTTCATTGCATTACAGGATAGCTAAACATATCTTCATTGCTCTTAGAAGAAACTCTGAAGTATTGCAGAACATAAAAGAAATAATGCTGATTGAATTGATGCTTTCAAAACTGCAGGTACATCTTAGGTTCTGAGGGTTTTCTTCTATAACATTGGGAAAATACATGCAAAACAGGGCAGGTGCTGGGGGGTACAGAAGACTGAAAGAATTAGTGACATCATGATTTCAGATCAGCTGGCTAAAGAGTTTGCTTGGCCTCCTTTTTATTCCACTTTTAATACAGAGAAATGACACGAAGAGAACTCAGTTCATGCAAGTTTGAAGTACAGGAATGAAAGGAATACAAAACTTTATATGAAATAGGCTGTATAAAAAGAAGCCACACAGCAACTTTTTTTTACAACTATATAAAAATGGTAGAAAAAGGTTATTGTGTAAATGCACTGCACTAGCTAAATGTTAGGCTTTGTTCTACATAAACTACTAGGAAAAAAACTACTACTATAGAATACAAAAGTGGAAGCACCCACAGGACAGGCACTTACTAACCCAGTTTATCCCTCATGATTCCCTGTACTGAAAAAAAACCTGAGTGGCACCTTGGTTACACTGAATAAAAGTGAAAACAATTACATGCTTTATCATATTTCAAGAGTAAAAAAGGTAAAAAAACCCTAAAATACCTTAAGTAGAAAGCTAAGTCACCCAAGCAAATTAAAAGCCAACACTGAGGCTTATTAAGCACCAAAGGCAACTCACACATTGAGCAGAAATGCTCCATGTTTTTGTATATGAGAATCATAGCTTGCAAAATGTGCCCCAAGCAAAACAAGCTACTGAGTCTAACCATGGTTATGTAATGCTTCCTTTTGACCTTAAGGTCAGTGAAATTATCTTTTTTTTTATTTTTTTGAAGAGCTGGCCAAGTTGCAAATAACAGCTAGACTACTTAGTGAGCTGCATATTTCAAATTATTCTGACAAACCTGGAACAGTAAATTAATCTGTATTCTACTCCATTAAACATTTTTGCAAGTAATATTCCAAAATTAATTATGACAATAAAGTAGTGAACTTCAAATTTTTTTCCATTATTTTCAAGAGCAATAATCCCAGTTACTATCACTGCATATTCTTAAATATCACTTCATATGACTTGTGTAAAACAACGCCTTTATTTCTGGATAAACAACATTGCAGGAAAATTATGTTGCAAAACATGATTGATGGAGTAGGAATACAATTTCTCCTGAGAATAAATGAAAACATTTATATGTTAAGATTTTATCAATAATTTAAGAAAATAAATTAACATCCAGTAGTGCATAAATATTTAACTTAATATTTTTTCATGTACGTACTGATTTAAGCATCAGAGAAAACTAGATCTGCTTCAAAATGGTCACCACTAAATATCCCAAGATTAAAAAGAAACCAACTAGAAAGACAACCTGTGAGAATAAAATACAGAAACCTTTTTCATTTTACTGTACAATTTGCTATATTCCAAGAGATAGACCAAATGCTTGGTGCACATTTTATACATTCTGAAGCATGAAACCTTTCTTAGCAGACCAAGAGTCAAGGTTGAAATTGCAACTACAATTGTTCGGTTTCCCCATATTCTCCTGCTAAATTAGAAGCCAGAAAAACTGTTAAAAAACACAACACAAAGACAAGTAACCAAAATTATATGCCTCTTGTCCCAGTTTGTAACCATCTAGCTAGTCTTGCCTAAATCTTCACTTAGATACCTTTTTTTGATTAAGGTTTTGTGCTTCATTCAGCTCCCCAGCCTCCTTGGTGTCTGCATCTATCTCTTCTTTACTTTCATGCTCATCTTCACTTGTAATGGGCCCATTTTCACATAAAGGAGTTTGAAAATCATCATCAACCAATGGAGGATAACTGTACTTGAAAGAATCCTGAAAGATAAGGAGGTTTATAAAAGATGAGATATTTGAGTGGATTAGAATTGCCTTCTCTAAGATTTCTTAAATGGAAATACTGTCATTGTTCCTTGTTTCACACTACTTTTATGTTTCATTTATCCATTTCAAGCCGCTCTCCTGTGCAGAAAGCTGATGCCAAGAGTTTCTATATAATCATCAATAGACAAATAAACACAGTCACCCAATGAAGCCAGTAAACTGTTAACTTTTTTTATGTTCACAGCAGAACTGCAGAAGCTGGTCTATCAAGGATCAGCATTCAGAGTCTCATTGCTGAAGCTCTCTTCTTAGTTCTCAAAAATGTGGTTTAAAACTTATGACAGCTATTTCTAAAAATATTTCAAAACTGATGAAAAATATCAGTTGTTCCTTGTATGTCAGTTTCATAATGGCTAGTTTTTAAAAAGGAAATAACCCCAAAACCATAAAACAACCCCAAATAATCCCTTAAGTTTAACATAATGTGTGGACCTTTAGCATATCCTGCAATTCAGATCTCTAGTCTTTGGAATGCCAAATCAATTTAAAGACCATATTTCAGACATCTGAGTAATGCAGCAGCAGAATACTTAAGTTCTTAATGACTCTACAACAAAGGTACCTTTTCCATTGGAAGATCAGTAAAAACCAATTTTTGCTAACTAGAAATTCTCTTAACGTTCTCCAAGTAGTTTTATTCCATGTAATGTTAGAGGCAGTACTCAAATGGGGATCTCTGCCCCTACTGCATTTTCAAGCAGTTTTAAGCATCAAGTAAAATAAATTAGTCTGTCAGCTTTTCCTATGGAGAGAAATAACATAGCTTTGACTCCTGTGAGGCAGAATGGAGCAATGCCCCTGCTTCCCAAATGATACCTCCCCCAGCAGGGAGTTACAAAAAGACATTTCAAGAGAGCTCTCCACAAGCAAATACATTTTCTCAAAACAAGGAATAATGTAATGTTACAAAATATTAAAAGGGAAAAGTCTTAGATGGAACCATTCAAGAAACCACAAACAAAACAGCATACTTCTTGCTCATCTGTAATCAAGGTCTGAAACTCATCTACTCTTCAGGCTAGGTGAATGAAACAGGTATTCCCTGACTCAAACAATATCCTATTAAGGGCATGAAGGACAAGTTTTAAGTATCAGTTACAGACTAAATCACTATTAGAAGAAAAGACTCCAGTCTGTTAGAAATATTACAGAATTACAGAGTACTGACATTCCATATTTAACAGAAATAACCAGCATCCCCTTATCCAAACCAACAAAGCCTTGTCACTCCTTTCCAGCACAGCATGAAGGGTGCATAACAAAGTGACCTTAATACAGGAAAATTCATTTTGCTGCATGCTTTATTTGGCCTTAACCCATGCTAGTGGATAGCCTCAGGAGCTGAGCAGAATCTCATCAGTGGGACAACTCCAAGTCCCACACCTCATAGTCACAGTGCCTAAGTTTCAGTGGCAAGGATATATCTACTAATAGGGTGAAAACATCAGCCAGGTAAACAAGAGAGATTTACTCAATGCCTAATACATCCATTCTGTAGACTTATGGCTCTTTTTTATAGCAGATCTAGAGAATTCTTGTTAATATTTTGGCAGGTTTTGTAGAGGTGTCTTAATCATAGTAGTGATATTTTCTAAAATTACATGTACACAGTGGCCATGAAGTCATATGCAAGCTTTGCCATATCTTAACTTCAAGCCACTGACCTATATAAGGTACTTCCAAGAAAACCTGTGGGCTATCCATTTAGAAATCCAGGTGAAGAGCACAGCAGCTGCACACATTGTTCAATATTGGCACCAACTGTGAGACTCTTGATCAATTCATCCTTGTTAAATCCATCTTCTGACAAAGAAAGACTGGGCAGAACAACAAATCGAAATCCTACTGTGTACAAAGTGTACATTATTATGGACATCAGTCTTGCAGAAAATATTACTGAAGAGACAAAAAATGTCCCTGTTCAGTCAGAAACATGTATGCCTTAAGAACTGGACTGATGCAACAGCTGGAAATGGCAGAATGTGTGATACAAGAGATAGGAAAGCCAGAAAACATGAAGTTAATGTACATTTATATACTAAATTAAAAAGATTACCAAGTGACTCTAGAGCTCTTAACCCTAATTTTCCAAGCTGGCTAGCATTAGCTCCTAGATCTGCCTTGGGCAATTTCGACAAGCCCTCTAAAATAAACCTGCTATAAAGAAAATGATCTGTGTGCACTATGGACAAGAACAACTCAAAGCCACATACGTGGTATACAGAACGTATGGATGAGCAATATGATAACAGCCAACAGACTGATGAGTGTCATTGTGGGACACACAAGGACACTCTTGGTGAAGAAGGCTAAAAACTACTTATTAAAATATTTGACTCTAAATTTATTGTATTTCTACACAGACCAGGAATTGGAGAAGAAGGTGACAGCTCTCCCATCCTGTTGGTCAAGACAAGTGTCCATCAGTTGTTTTTTCACACTAAGAAAAAGTATGTAAACAACTTCATCTTAAGAAAAACATATTTCTAATTATAACAGCTGTGTGTAAGAAAGAGCTATGAACTATGAAAAATATCAAGTTAGAAAGTGTATCAGAGAAACTGAAAAATCAGGGCAACAGATGAGGACTTGAATGGAACTTAGACCAAATTCATACTCCAGAGTCCTGCAAAACCCAAGTTTCTGTTTTCCATGATTAGTTTAATGCTTTTGGTNAGTTTAATGCTTTTGGTACTCTGGAGACACTTTTGCCCACTAGTTGTCTAAAATCAAGCATGTAATATTCCTCCTCTCACAGTTGGCTGACAGTCAATCAAAGGATTTTGAAGCTATGGAAAGTTTCTGATTCATCTTTTGAGTGATGCTGAGACAGACTTAAAACATGCTTCAAGATAACTCCTCTGAGACATTAAAGCTTGGAGGCTTCCAACAGAGACAAAGAACAGTTCCCCTAGCTAAGCAATCACTGACTCCAAGTTCAACATTATTAATTCTATGGATCTTTCTTGTTACTTCCAGAACTAGTGTCTAACATTCTTCAAGAATACAAAGAATGTTAAGTGCAGTAGAATCTATGTATCTCCCCGAATTAAACTGCCAAATTATCTGATCCACTAGTTGCTTACATCTGACAAGACCTGGCTCTTCAGAGTTGGATCCTAGTAGGGGACACAGCAAAGGATGCACAGATATGTTGTACTCTTCACTGGCATTATGCTCATTGTGAATATGAAGATCTGTAACTAAATGTGTGGAAATCAAAGATGACAGAGAGAATCAGTAGGAGGCAAGAAAAAAAAAAAAGTCTTTCACAAACAAAACCAAACACTTGAGAGAAAAATGGAATGAATCAATTTGTGCTAGTCAGATACTGCATTTTAAAAAAAGCCAGGCCTGACAATACTAATAATGGTGATTTGTACTCCAGCTAGCTGCCTCAAGAGAAGCCAAGGTTAATCACATCAAGAAAAGTTGAGTTCTGAGAAAGGGCATTAAGTTGTCTGTTGTCTGGTCAGTAAGATATTCCCTGCTTTCAGAGATGCAAAGATTCTGCTTTATTGTATACACTGAAAAAATCTTGGGAAGAAAGATCCAGAGCACAATTTTGAAGTCTCGGTATTTGCTAACAATCCTTCCAAATTGTGACAGTTCTGAGATTAAAAGCTCAAAACACCCATCAAGTGAAACTCAGTAGTCAGACAAAGCATGTGCTGGTTCAAAATACAGGGTTCTTAAAATGCAGAGATAAAGCTGTTTTTCTGAAACTGTCAAAACCTCTGAGCCCTTGTCAGGCAAGTTCACTACTAGTCTATTACTTTATTTCTCCCACTACAACTTTTTATGCCAGACAAATGATTTGGATAAGCTGCCTCCATGATTCTGAAACCTGTTAATGCTCTTAGATGAGCAACCTGGAGCCAGCTTGATCAACAATCACTAAGCAGGAATGAAACCTTTCAGGCCCAAGGCAGGACTAGAGATAACTCTAAGATTACAGGTTCCATCAGATGCTTCAGGGGCATATTTAGCAAAACCACAAGTCCTTTCTTTAAAGACATAATGAACTATTAGGTAAGATAGTCTAAAAAGCAGGTGGGAGATACTCAGCTTTAATGAGGAAAAGAACATGCCCCTCTATGGGAACAATGGGACAATACCACAGAAGCCAGGCCCAGAACCACTGCTAAACAACATTCCCTTACTGAGACACTTCAGACATCAGCCCTTCCCTCAATGCCCACTCCTGGGGTGCAGGAATTTCAGCTTTCTTCCACATGAGAAAGTTCTCATGTGAAGCTGGGAGCTGGGGCAGCAATTTTCCACAGAGAAAAAGGGTATCTTTTCTTCAAGAGTTGCATGCACTTTTTAAAGGCTGCAAATCCCCCAGTCAAATGAAAATCAAAGTAACATTCTTTTATGTTCCCCAAACAGGTTTCTTATATACTGGCCACAATAACCTGCCCTGAATTCATATACAAAGGAACATGGCCTCCCCTACTATTGCTGAAACACAACCCTCCTTTTCTCCATATTGTTACTGCCATTAACACCAAAAGTACTTCAGAAAAGAAAAGGTAAAAAGAATAATGAAAAGTAACTCCCCTGCAGTGGGTTTGTTCTACTACCATAGATGGTCTATTAACATTTTAAAGCATAATTTTTCTGTGAATTTATTTTAAAGATTATGCAATACTGATCTCCTAGCCTTGTGAAAAGTGAAACCTGTTGTGCAAAATGCTTGTGCTGTTCCACTCTTTAGATTGCACTAGAACTGGATTCTGGTTCTGTTAAACTGATGCTGCTTGTACCACTTTGGAGCCCTACTATACTCTTTAAAAAGAATTTTCTACAGCCATGTCTTAAAACGCAGCCCTAGAGACAACAAAGGAAAAATAGCTACAATAGAAATGTCTTTAGTGAATCATAGCTTTGGAGCAGGACTAGAACACTCAGAGGATCATGAAACCTATTTTCTGTTCATAGAACTTGTTTCATAAACAAGCACCATCTCTAATTCATCAGGGAGGAAAAAAAGTACAAGGGACAAAGACAGATAATTTTTCCTGAAGGTCTGAAAAACTAAGTGGTTTTCAGTGACTTATAAGGGGATGAATGATTCAGAAAAAACAGTTTTGTAGTTAAGAATGTACTTAAGAATGCAGATATGAAATTCTCATGAAGTTAACCTATTTTATCACATCATGATTTTGGAATTATTGCCAAAATAATTTCAAGAAGTCTCCCATCTGTGAAGAGCCAACCCTCAACCCCACATATGGAATTTATATAAGTGTCTCAATCTACCACAACAGGAACATGGAATTTCATACTTACAGTTCCACCCATGTGAGGTGGCAGATACTCTCCACTGATGTATTCCTGCACATCACTCTTGTTTGTGAACTTTAACATGCTTATTGCATCTGGGCCAAGCCAACCCTTCACGATTTTAAAAGCAGCTTTAAAAAACAAAACACCAAACAAAAGAAAGGCATACATGAGTTAACAGGAAAGAAGTTGGTTATTTTGTTTTTGTAGGTTTTTTCAGTGTATTGGTAGATCTTACATAACACAAGTGAATAACATCCCTTAAGATATTGCACAATCTGCTCTGAAAGTACCCACTATAATTGCAATGACCAAAGCAAGAGAAAAAAATATATTATTTACAGAGAAAATGGAAAAAGTATCTTTGATTGAATAACTGACAACTCTGTTGTTTTAGAATTTAGCCCTTGAAGTACTGAGGAGGTAAAACCAATTGTGTTTCCAAATCTGAGTGAGAGAGGTTAGGAAAGATATGCATACACTCCTCCTTGCTGAAATGTTTTGCTGATTTAAATGATATTTGTTTGGACCTACAAAGCATTTACAAAGACCATTGTTATTTCAGTGATAGTAAAACATGAATATGCAGGAAAATATAAGCCCAGATAAAAATATGTATTCATATGGCAACAACAGAAGAATAGCATATGTATCATGTACAAGATAGTTACAGATAATTATTGAAGTACCCATTTCAGAACAAATGTAACCACAACAGCATCCAGGGTCAGGCATCTATCTTAAACTGTGTATTCTAGTTTTCACTGCTAATGAGAGGATTCCTGAAAGGATTCTAGTTTGACACATTCAAGGAACTGACTATTTATCAAGGTCTCTGAACCTTTGAAAACAACAGGATGAATACAGACTTCGTGTAAAGTATGATCCAAAACACAATGACAGAAGGAAAAATAAAAATTTGCAACCTTTAAACTGACAGATTCAAGGATGCATGTTTAACAAAGTCCATTATTCATCTGTATCTACACAGAGTAGAAAAATGCTTCTTATTTATGCTGTTAAATTTTAAAAATCATCACAATCCAAAAAGAAAAGAAAAGAACTTACCGTTCATTATCCATGGCATTTCAAATATTACTATCTTTGCTGAAAGGAAAAAAAAAATCTGAATACTAAGTGCTAGGTATTTCTCTATTTAAGAGCAAGTACTGCAATAATGTTCATGTAAAAAATAAACATTCACTTCTATAAACCTCTATGTTCACCTCCCTGTAAAAGCAACTTTGTACAAACTTACTGCTATTTAGAAACATTAGCTGTTTGCTTGGAAAACAAGTAATAAAATTCCAAGTTATACATTGCTTATGTACTTCCTGGGATGTTACTATTCTGACATTGTTATTGATAACTCATCTTACAAATAAGGCAAAGAAAGGCAAGATCTCAATCTGACCTAGAAAAGCAGCTACTGAACAGAAGGAAGTTTAACAAATATATTCAGTATCCACTACTCCACAAAGAAAAAGTCTTTGTATACCTATTTTTTCCAACTATTCTTTATTTAACCATAGAAGTTTGAAAATACTTAAGCGTCCCAATTTTTTTCCCTCTTGAATGTCAAAGTACAAACAACAACGTTGCACTTGCCTTTAAGTTTGATATTTGATCAAAGCTTTGAACTTTAATCAGCAAGCCAAAATCTTATTCAGAGTTTAAGCAGTTGCTGTATGGAATTTCAAACTTCACAGATATTTTCACCTAAAATTTACAATATATTTAAGATGAGCTAGCATAAACTATGCACAGTTTGCCCATGCATAAAAAATTAGCAGGCAAGTATGCAGGGTTTTCTAAGTGTGCACACAATAACACCTTTTCAGAATAAATAATTTTCAGAATAAACCATTACTTCCCATAAATTTCTAGAGCTATTCATTCTTTGACCCCTGAAGATTCCTAAAGAATACAAACTATCACAAAAGTTTGCAAAGCTTCCACCCAAGTAACAAAGGAAAATAACTCAATTCTTTTCTATTACACGCTTATAACAGTTCTCACTATATAGAAACATAGTAAGAACTATTTCTTAGTAATAGTAATAAACATTATTGCTTCACAAAAAGACAGTTGATTTTTGATGAAAGTAAAGCTTATTCACAAAACAGTTCTACTGATTTAAGTACAAGAATATCCTAACTCTGTTACATTCACGTTTCATTAAGTTACCTCAGTAAACATGTGAAAAATCTCCTTTATCTTCCCCATCTTCTGTCATTATGAAATGCTCTTGTTACACAAGTCTACAATGCTTAACGTTTAACATACAATACTTACTGAGGAAGTTTGGGTAATAATCTTTAAAACAGTTGACAATAAACCGGACAAAATCCAAGTCCTAAATAAATTAAAAAAAAAAAAAAAAAATCACGGCATAAGTGCAAAGCAAGCCAAAACATTAAAAAAATACAGGCTTAGTTAAGGCATTCCATGAAAAGCACAAGATAAATATATTGCAGTCAACTATGTTCAAATTTTACACACACTACAAATATCCTAAAAACACAATGCAAAGCTTTTTCCTCCTTTACACTTCTGCAGGATTGTGGTCACACTTACCCTTATAATCTAAAAAACAAGTCAATAGATCTCTGATCAGTGCATTAACTAAAATACCTAAACTACTGCAGAGTATCAACAGGACTTAAGATGTGCAGGGAAGATACAGGAAAGAGAAACCTTTAGCACTAGAGAAGCTTGACAGATGGAAGAGTACTCAATATACTGAAAATTTCCTTCAGTAATTATCCTACATACTGTTCAATATACACTGTATTACATTTCCAAAGGGGAAAAAAATAGGTTTTCTTTTGAAGAGAACTGTTGCGTTTACTATTAGCTGTTGGCATGCAGAGAAACTGTGGGCAGAGACAGTGCTCAAAAGAGCTGCTTCTATACCACCCATTTCCAGGATGCCTCTATCCAATGAGCAACTGCACAAAAACAGTGAATGCAGTCTCCTTTGCAAAATCCTGGTATAATGGAACTGGCTACAGCAAAAGGGCAAGGAAGGCTTTTTATGAAACAGGTATAGAAGTAAAGTAAGAGATACCTTACCACAGTAAGGTACTCAGGAGGGAAGCCTGCCATGAGTATTTTCCTAATCCTTTAAACAGAGGTGACCACTACTACTACTTCCAGAAATAGTACAGAGCATTTCTGGCTGAGGATCCAAAGTCACAAAAGTAAGAATGGGGACGGAGCTCCTGGGGTGACAAAAACACACTACCAAAACATTTGTGGACAGAGTGAAAAATAGCCCCAAAAAAATAACACTGTGTAAGAAGACTACCCACAACCTGAAAGCTTTTTAAGTGGCTTCAGCAACTAGAAGCTAACTAAAAGCTTGACATCTCTACAGGCAGAAGGTGGCCCCTAATAGAAGCATTTATCTCAACTATCTGTTGCTTGTACCAAATGCAATATCTTTCATTTAACAGCACAAACACAGTGATAGATTAGAATGATTCAAATCTCCATTAATCAGGATGCTGCTCTCTATTCTGCTGCCTATCCAAAAGCAGCACTATCAGACAGCAGAAAGACAGATCCATTATTTTGATGAAAGTCTGGAATTAGAAGTGCAGATTTCACAGACCATTCAATAACTGCATCTATTTTAGTTACTTGAACTGGTGCAACAAGCCATGATTTATCAGAATTATCTCCTGCATACCAGTGATAAAAGTGATATAGTAGATGTCCATAACAGCAGAACAAACAAATGAGATGCTCTGGAAAAGAACTCAGAGATCCAAGTTCTTTTTCTTTTAGGATAGATTTATCAATTACTCCATATGGCTACAAATAATCATTAAAAATATTCCTGTTCTGTGATAAACATATTAACTACAAAGCAAGACTGTACAATGGAACAGTTACAGACAGCACTTGCTGAGATTTTGTTCTGGGAGTCTCAAAGACACAAGGGAATAAAAAGCTGCTTCAGGATTTAATCCATAAAACCCAAATCAAACTGGTCTTTCACATCAAGGAAATCATTACAACCCTTCACTCCTGTTATATAAAACTGTTGTTCCAGTATTATCTTCAGGAGCATGAACAGACTGCTCTCACTGTACAGGTAAGAGCACCAACCTTGCAAAACAGAATCACACGGTATTTTTTGTCAAATTACCTCCTCATAAGCTGGTGGCCCTGTACTGCACAGCTGCAAGGTCCCAATGAAACATTAATAATCTTGCCTATGCTAGATATAAACAAACTTTTGGAGTTGGGTTTGGGTTTTTTTTTTGCTTGCACTAATTCTTGCCATACCACCAGATAAAAAAACCCACAAAGATACAAGTCTCAGCCATGCCTGTAATAACAGGAGAGCATGGCATTAGGTAAAAAAAAATGTAATTGCTCCATGGAAATATATTTTATTTTTTAATCTGTAGACAATCTTTGAGATTTTTAGTTATTAGATTAAATCAATAAATATGTACTGATAGGCAAGATCTCAACCTTGCAATCTAAACCACCTCAGGCACCAAACTAAAAGCAAGTTTTCAGCATGCTGCAGAAGACCAAGTTTAATATGTAACAAAAGATTTTGGAAACTGCTCACATCATGGGAAAAAGCTCTACCATATCACTGATTTTAATGACTTATTATGTGTCAAGGATTGTACAGCAACTTCCTTTTTTTCCTGGGAAGACAGGTTAAATAATTCCAATAGCAAGACAATAAAAATACTTACAATGTGACTGATTCCAGTTTCAGCCATGTCAAACACCACTGTCAAGGGCTTTCCATGGTCTCTCTTGGCATAATGTTCTAACCAAAAAGCAACCAGTTTCTTTTTGTCAAGTTGCTGTTTAGGATCTTTTGTATGATGTTTCACTTTGAACCAAACTTAAGACAAAAATACACATAAAAGTTGAGAGGAAACATCCAAGCAAACAGAAAACATCATGCAAAGAACTACAGAGGATGCACTGAAATGTATTAATGCCTCTGAGTTTGTATTTTACATTTGTCCTGATTTTGTGACCACTGAACAGCCAGAAAAACTGCACACCTCTTCACATACCCCACATTTCTCACATTTTTTACTATAACCTTTTAGAAATTGAAAATACAAAGAATTAATCCCCAGAAGAAGCAATAAAGTGGAAAAACACTTTTTATATATTTAAAGACTATTTATCTAGATTAGCATTTCAAAATTTAAAATTAAGGCACATGGTCTTCAGACAATATTGTGTTCAACACATACTCTAAATATTGCTGTAAAATTAATGTTTCCTTTTCTGCTTAAGTTTCCTACAGCACTGCAGTTGATGTGTTTTGCAAAACTATTTATACACACATTAAGAATTATATAAAAAGTAGATCTTTCTAAAATGAAATGAAATGTTACAGGAGGTGAGCAGCATTGTATAAATAAGAGCCTAGTATATATTCTTCTGGAATAAAAAAAAAAATGAGTCATACAGAGACTTGTTTTCCATGGGGAAAAAAAAATAGGCAAAGTTCAAAGTAAAAGACGTTATAAAAATGTCTGAATGTTAGTGATTATACAATAAGTGAGAAAAGAAATATTCAGGGTAGTAATGTGAAGAGTAGCTTTCATTTTTACTACTTTTACAATATCAAAGTTAGACAAGCCTGAAAATAACTCAAGATATATGCAATATTCTTCCCCTTGAAACTTGGAAAGTTATAATAAAAACCAGATTTCTTCTCCACGTCTTTTACTTCCAATAGCAAAACTAAAGTAAAAAGGAATTTGTTTCATGTCAAGAAACATTTTTAAATATACCATGTTAGCTAGACTGTGTATTTCAAGATTAAGAGAAACCCCTATTCAAACACAGAGCATACATTAAACTATTACATTCTTGTCTAAGACAGTGATCACATCACCAAGCCTGTCAGAGTCAGGCCCATGGGGTGATCCTGAGGCTGCCCTGTGCAGGGTCAGCAGTTGGACTCCATCATCCTGCTGGGATGATGATAAATAAAAACTTCATTACCTTTTTAAGTAAAAACAATAGCCAATATATACCTATGTCTGTTCTTAAAATGCTTATTTTTCAAGATGATAAAATGCTGGAAACACAATAATGATCAAAGACTGAAAATAGTCTATTCTGTATAACTTACATAACTTATAGCCCTCTTTATCGTATCCATGCAGAAAGAGAGCACCAATTTCAAATAACCACTTTGGAAGGACAGATTCTGACAGGTCTGCAAAACCAAAAGAAATATTATGTCAGTAATCATATTTATAATCACATTGCAACTTAACAAAAGTCACTAAAAATGCAAATATCTAGCCAAAACCCTCCCAAAACATCTCTATAAGTCACTTTCCAAGGTGTTTATTAAATTAATGCAAATATTGAGGTAATTTGAAGTCTTAACTATCTTGTTCTCGAGCTATGGAATCTATACATGAACTAAGAAAAATTGAAAAAAACCTACATAAGAAAATACTGCAAATATTTATTTTTTTGTATTTGAAGACTTCCCCACCATACTCTATCTTTTTATTTCAGTGTGAAGTCCTGTAGATAGAGTTCACTTTCAAATTATTTTCACAGCACCAAGATGAGATCTCTTTTTTCTGATGTACCAGACCAATGCTATTACAATGCACAAGAGAGCCCTGTTTGTTGTGAGGTTTTTTGTTTCTCTGCCTTTTTTAAGGCTCTATGATGCAGAGACAAAACAGCTAGCTGCTTCCCTTCCTTCCTCCTAAACACCCTTTCAATGGACATATGGAACCACAACAAAACTGAGACATTACTGGTCAACACAAAAAGCAATACTTTTCCTCCTTTTTTTTTTTTTTTTGAAAGCTCTTTCTCAGCTTTCCATGGTACTTGCAAAGCTTTAAGAGGTTTTTAATGAAACTACATATAGAGGTCAGTGGCAGTTCAATAGGAAAGCAACATGCTCCTTCAAAATCACTGTGTATCATAGCTTACCGTTAACTGTGTATTCCTTCCTCCACTGAAAGCTTTCATCAATCATCTTTAAAGTATCATCCACAACATCATGACGCCAAATCAAGTAGTTTTCAACCCATTTATCATCTTGCTGAAGTCTTTCCACATCTCTAGAATCGTATTTATCTGATTTATCTAGGAAATAAATAAGTTAATGTCTATAGCATTTGCTACAAAAACGTGAAGAGATTTGTCAAGTGTATGTCTGTATGCACCTATTTGGTACATAGGATTTCCCTTCCAATTTCAAGTTTAAGCAAACAAAGCAAAGCATGATAAAGCAATAAAAACCATCTATCTGCTGCAATGATATTAAGGACATTACAAGATTACTCTCAGTAGAAAAATATTTTTTGTGATCCTTATGCAAGGAAAACACAAGGTGCATTTAGGACAGATGTAATTTTCCTACAATCAGTTGACTGCAATTAATATGAATTAGTAGTATACAGCCTTAGAATCTGTGTACTGATGAATATATATATTAAACACCACAAGTACATCCTTGAGTTCTCAAACTTATAGGTATCAGCATGGTAGACCATAACATGTCTGACAAGAAGTATAAAATCTGTGGGTTTGAGCATGTATTATACATAATTGCATTAAACAAAATTCTTTTCTTTAAAAAATTACAGTTTACACTTGTTATAAATTGTTGCCCTACCCAATAAAAACTACACGCAACTCTAGAGTAGCACAAAAGCCCCCAAGGCTTCTTGTATCACATTAGTAACACAATAACAGGCTTACAGGCCTTTGGAAGTACTGCAGATGAAACAAGACTCACTGCTGCTCTGTATTTTCTTTTTTTATTATTTTTGAACAAGAAAGTAAAACACAAATGCTAAGTGGACCTATTTCTACTGCAGATACACTTAAAAGCTCAGTGATCCTCGGTCTGAGAAAATGGTAAAAATAGAATGTAAGTCAAGAGCCCATAACAGAAACAGGTTTCTGAATGCAACAGACACACATCTCTACCAACTACTAAAAAGCCATAAGCTTTTAAGCTATTCACTTTAACTCATGATCACGATGGAAATAATTAAGACTGTTAATAAATGAGATTTAATTTTCATATACTGGGAAGACTATTCCTCTATCAATAACAATAAACTGCTTTCAGAGTAATTCACAACTATCTAGAACTGTGATGGGATGGCTTAGGAATGTGTATTTCCGTGAGACAACCCTGAGGAAGGAGTTGAGAAAAAGACACCATTAAATTCTCCTAGTATTTATTGTTTTACTGGCCTACATGCCATATGATCTATTTTACTTGTCTTTCCATTTATATTGTTTTCTGTTATAATTTAGTCAATATAACTGTAAGAATATACCAATTTAAATGTGTCCATTCATTAAATTATAGTTGCACTCTCCAATGCATCTCTTCACATCTGAGTGCTTCTCACATACATCATCTACCACGTTCCCTTCTTCATTAAGCGTCACATTTCTCCTTCCCTTGATCCCATTCCACTACTTTTGTTCCTTAGATAACCCTAGAATTTAATCCCATTTTCCTTAATCTTAGTCCCCTACTTTCTTCTCTGCCCAAAATTCTCTAATCCACTAAAATCTTTTCCACTAAGAAGTTCTTTTTCTCATCATTTCCATGCTTGCACCAGACAGCTGATTTCCTGTATTCTGATTAAGCTCAGTGAAGTGGTGACCCAGCACCAGATTGAAATGTTTAACTTCTCTGTGGCTCTATTGCAAAAAATCCTGGGTGTGAAATTTTGTAATCTCAACTGCTCATTTGAAATTTATAGTTCCCCCAATGATTTAGGAAGTCTTGTCTGAGAAAAGCTGACAACACTTGGTTTCAAGTTAACCACTTCACCTTGGTTTAACAATTTCTAACACACACTGGCTTCCAGCTATGAATGACTGCAGTTAATCAATCAGTCAAGTAATTTGCTGATAATCAGTCCCATCTGTATCTTATATAAATAAAGTATCAGGGTATTGTGTAATTAAAGAGAAAAATCCACCAGCAGGTAAAACTAACAGGATAAAATTTCAAACCACTTTTTTGAGGCTCTCTTTGCTTTTGGAATCTGTTTGAGAGCACTACTGTCAAAATGAGAGAATTGTGCACCTTGTATCAAACTGTAATTTAAAACCATTGAGATTACATGGAACAAATCTCAGAACACATTTCTCAGCCACTAACAATTTTTCCCAAACTGAACTTAGAGAATATTTTTTAAAACATAGACATTTAAGTTTTTAAGTATTTTAAGAAAATGGAAGTGAAAGAGAAACAGAAAATGTTAATCCAAACTTCCAACACCAATGGAAAAGAAGCTGCAATCAGAGATAAGGACAGCTGAAAAAGTACTTTTCCCTCTCTTCTCTAAGTTCACAAGAAGACACATGTAATCTGAATTTACGTACAGGCTACAATACACCCTAAAACCAAGGGAAACAACCAGCCAAGTTCTGCATCCACATGCACTTGCAGAATGCCAGTATTGCAATCAGGTTAGCTTAAGACTGACAGCACAACAGTACTGAGTACTGAATACTTATGACTTTTACCTGACTGATCCAATTCTTGTTACAAAAGAAGGAAAACTTAGAATGAGAATGTGTATCCAAAAGGAAGGTGTTTTATGTCACACACAAAGAGCAGAGTGATATAAAATTGATGGAGTCCTTCCAAGAACCCAGTGATTGAAAATGTGTCAGTTCAGAGGAGGAATTCCTCTTCAAATCTGTACATGCCACATAATTCTACAGACATCTGGAAACTTGTTTTCAAATTATGCTGTGAAATAATCAGAGTGCTTCTAATTTTAAACCACTCATGCAAACACTTGAGTGCAGTTACTGTATTATTAGAAACTTCTGGAGTTAAATGAGAATTAGTTGAAAGAAAACCTTTGGGATTCTCAATACAATTTAAATACATCCTGCACAACAACTAAGAGGCCAAAAAAGAAACAGTATTTGAGGGGTATCCATATGGAAATTCAGGTGGAACCATATTTTGAAGCAACTTACTTCACACAATCTCCAAGCCTACCCATTTAGATACCTGTAAGCATATATTGATGCTTTTCTCAAAGGAAAATTAGGAGCTTGCTTCTTCACACTTGCAGCACTGTGACTAGGACACAGACACTAAGTTTAGTCACCCTCAGCTCAGGAAGAGAGACATCTCTGTAAGTCAGTCCATAATGAACAGAATTTCATAAGGTATTTGGAACACACATCACTCATCCCAAAGACAACACAAGGAACAACATCACCAGCTATTTTTGTTCAGAAAGAGCTAAGGAAAACCACGTGTAGCAGCAGTGCCAGACTTCTGTGTAACATTTTATAGTCCAGAGTCTTGGAAATCTGGTTGCTCCCTCAGTTCAAGACACTCAAATCTTTCTGTATCATAGAATAGTTCCATAGCCCATGAAAGAGGCAGAACTGGGATGCTGCAGTACCTTTCCATTGACCCAGCAAACTGCAGAAATTAAGCAAGACTCAGATCCAAAAAAGCAAGAAAAAGCATAATCTGCCAAATTATGAATGACACATAAAGGAATGACAGCAGGAAGGAAATGTGGTCATTATTAGCCCGCTTTATTCCTTTAGCTGAAAATTCTTCAGGAAAATTTCAGTGAGCAAAACTGATCAGGTATTTATTCTTTTACTGAAAAGAGTTGGTTAAAATCACTTCCATTTTCTCATTGAGCATTTGAGGTCAAGAGAAAAGACTAGAAGAAGACAAAGTTCTGTTTGAACAGCAACTTCTTATATTACTTGCCTTCCTTTTTTTTTTGCTTTAGTGAGGACTTCTTTCCATGAACACATTCTAACCTCTTAATAGCTGTCTTCGAGCTGAGAAGCTTCCAGTGAAACTCCATAACTTAATTACTACGTTTCAACATAAAGGATCTACAACACCAGACAACAGCTCTGAAAACAACTGCAGAATTATGCAAAACTAAATGCACAAAAATTTCCCTGCAGTACTTTCACTAGAAGATTTCATTAAGTTCTCTGTGGCACAAATTGTAAAATCTTTTTACGTCACTCTTTTTCAGTGCCATCTAATTACCAAGCCAGGAGCCCCTGGAGCAGTGGAGGGGCTGCAAAGATGATTAAGGGACTGGAGCACCTCTCAGGAGAACAGCTGAGAGAGCTGGGCCTGTTCAGCTTGAAGAGATGCCTGAGAGGAGATCCCATCAATGTCTGTCAGTGTCTGCAGGAGGGGTCAGAGGAGGGGCCCAGGCTCTGCTCAGTGGTGCCCAGCAATAGGGCAAGAGGAAAAACTTCTTCAGTGTGTGTGACTGAGCCCTGCAAGAGATGGCCCAGAGAGGCTGTGGAGTCATCCAAGGACTGTCTGCATGCAAACCTGTGCCCTGTGCTCTGGGATGACCCTCCTGGAACAGGCTGGGCCAGACAAGCCAGTATGGTCCCTTCCAGTCTGACCCATTCTGTGATTACCAGGAGAACAGTGCTGGGTTGCTGTTTTCTTCTAGTGTTTATGCTTTAGGAAAAATAATACAAATTTGAGAATATTCAGCATGAATATAGAAGAATAATTACAGGACTCAAAAATCAGGCAGCACAGCTAAGTCATGCACTAAATTAATCCAAACCAGCCCAGAATTACAAACCTGAATGACCTCTCTCTTCAGAAAAAACTCTTATCTAGAAAAGTAGTGCTACAGAACAAGCCACACATAAAGCTAAGTAGGGACAGCAACTGCATGTCTTTTAATAGAGGAAAAACCCAAAAACTTCATTGTACAAAGCACAGAAAAAAAGCAACTTAGAAAAATATGTCAATATGTGTTACATTACACAAAGAGACTCAATTTAACTACTCTCTTAAAGCTATTCTAGCCAAGAATTCATGGTCTAAAATGGTCAAAATAAATTTCTCTAACTTTGGCTACAAAGAGGAAACCCATTTAAATTTGTTGCTAATGTCAAACATCAAGCTAAGTACTGTAACAATTCAGGTACAGTGCCTTCAGTTGCTACATGAGAAAACCAGCAAGACTAGAAATAATTTAAGAAGGTCAGTAGCCATAAAGGGACAAGGATAAAAAAAAAAAAAAACAAACACTATTTCCATCCAATAAGGAATTATTTCAATAATCTCAAGCAGACAATGCATAAATAAAATATCTCTCTCCACAAAGTGAGATAAACGTTTAGCAAAGCTGAACACTGTCAGTGACAATAAAGACTATTTTCAAGAAAAGCACAATTGTTCATGTTACAGAGCTTTTTATGAAAGTTTTCCACTTCATCCTTACACTCAGTCTCAGTCTGAAAGCCAAGATCCAGGGAAAACAGACTTTTCAGAGCATAAAAAGACATGCAGGTATGTAAAGTATTACTTTAAGAGTCTTCTACAATAGTCTTATTAATGATTTTCAAGAGTGTCCCATATGTCTAAATTTTGTTTGCAATCAGCCCGTGTGATTAACAAAAACCTTTGCTACTGGCTTAAAGAAGGTCATGGTGAAATTTAATCCTTTACATTGGAAGGATGGGAAACATCTCTTGCAAAATCTTTTTGGAAAATTGAGATTTGCTTAAAGGAGAAACGAACAGGACATAAATGGGGAGGGCCAGGAAATAATGGACAATTAGAAATAGTAAATATACAAAAGGAAATGTGAAGAAAACTAGTTTACTGAGAAAATCTAACAAGACTTGATTGTAAATAATTTCCACTGTAACATTAAAAGAGAAAGTAATAGTCAGAAATAAACGCTAATTTTAGAAAACCTCTAAGGAATGGATATTCACTAAAGAGAAAGACATGTTTGTTTGCTAGAAAACATTGTTAGTGCCAGTCAGTGCTAGAAAAAAAATCCTTTGTTTTCATTGTTCCTTTCACCAGTAAAATCATTTACATCATCAAGTCTCACAAAGAATCCAAACAGGCAAAACAAAAATAAGGCCTCAAACCAGTGAGGACAAAGTGCTGTCTGCCTACCACATCAGGCAGCATTTGCCAGTCTATTGGACTAACAGGACCACTACTGGAAATAAATCTTCTAAATACAAGGGTTTCTTTATTGGGACATACAATTCCTCACAAGAGCTGAAACTGTCTTTGGAATCCAGATAGAAGGTTAACTGAAGAGAAAAAAACCACAAGATTTCAGTTAATAATAAATGCTCTTTGCAGATAAGATCCAACAGTGGCCAAGCTTTCCTTCTAGAACATTTCAATGGCAAAATTCACTGAACAACTTCAGCAAGAAAGTTCTCCTGCAAACTTTGGGAAAATGAACCAGTAAGGTTCTCTGACACTTTCACACTGTATCTGACTATCAAAAGCATTTTCTCATTTGGTCACATAAATAAAATAACTGTATAATTCAAAAAAACAGATTTATGGTGCTTTCCATTGCTGAACAGAATTTTTCCCACCCAATCTTGACAATTATCAAGATCACAGTATATTATTGTAATAATAATTATAATACACGTTGGAATATTAGACTTTTCTGAATCAGCTATATATTTTTGTAGATTCTACTTTAATCTAGAATTTGCATTCTGCCAGTAAATAATTTCAATGAAAAAGCAAGATTTCAAAGACCCTTTAAGTTTTCACTTCATAACAAAAGTAAACATTACTATGAGGCTATCACAGCATTTTCAACCATTACCAATTCTTCCTGCATGAGGAGGGGCAGGAGGGAAACCAGTAACTATGAGTTACAGAATATGCAAGAACCACTTCATCTTTGATGATCAGAATCACCATGTTTCTGGAATAACCAGAGGGAAAACAAAACAGTGGCAGCTGCAACATCCAGAAAAAAAATCTGCCTAAAAACTTTTCTCCAACTTTAACACCTGCAGTTCAGCTGTAAATGGAATAAAGTTTGCTCTGTAGAGGCCCAGAATTCTGTGGCCACACTAAACTTTACAGGAAGGAACAGTGTCTCAGGGTAGCCTCTAAGTGCCCTTAGTTTTGAAAGATTAAATTCCTGGGTATGAAGCAATCATTTGTACCTTTACTAAAGTAACAGGTTTGAGGGTGTCTGCATACATGCAGCTCCAAATTCCTTTGATTAAAAAGTATAAAAGAATACACTTTAGAATATACTTTGCTCTTTTTAGAGCAAAGGCTAATAGACCAGTACAAAATTTAAATCCTGCGCTTTTCACTCTTGATTGTGGTCATGAGAACATTAATTTGCTTGTGGCATTCCTAAATTTGTGGCAGAGTCCTAAGAACACAAACTCAAAAAGTCTTAATCCTATTTTTTGAAAGGGCCAAGAGCCTGAAATCATGACCCAAAAATGGGCTTACTGAGAAAAAGTGTTCAAAATACTGCAAATAGGATTACAGCTTACCTTGCAACAGTATTCAGCTATTTTAATGGCTGTATCAACCAGCCCAACAGAAACATCATTACAGCTAGAGAAACTTCTGGAATTCCAAGATTTTAAGAGGTAGATCAACTACAAGAGTAATACCCCTCTGCCACAACCACTGTCATAGAGCAATCCTAGGCTTTTTGAAACAATTATTTATGCGTGTGACTCTGGGATAATAGAACACAAGCAAATTGAATCACTTACCATATGAAAATATACATTAATTGAAAACATTAAGGGGCTGAAAAATTTAGAATTTAAGATGAGCCTCCACTCACTCAAACCTGAGCTTTACAAAGATATCTTTATTCACTTTGAAATATCAAACAGTAAATTAAGCTCTCTCTACTCCAAGACTTTCTAATAAATGTTTTCATCAGAAATAAAGGTCATCTCTAACCAAGGCCATCTTTATGAGAGTTAACAGAGTAACTATATGAGGCAAAGTTGTACCATCCTCAAGGCCTTCAAAGTTTTCCAAAAGCGTGTTCCAGCCCACAACAACAAAGCCAATGAAGAAGCACACAAGCTTTACATAAAAGTGACAGATAGCAAGGTAACCTCAATAATTCTGATCAGAAATATCAAAGAGACATTTGTTTGCAGAACTGAGAACATTAAAGGGAAATGCAGGCAACATTACTATTGGACTTTTAGTGTATTTGCATTAAAAATTACACAGAAGCATGTTCTTAGTAGAAAGTCTCTAGAGAGTCACAACAAAATACACTGTTTACTGCAGTTGTTAGCATACTCTACATTCTTCCAAAATAAGCAATGCAAATCAACCTAGAAATAAAAGGAAAGCACTCCAGGCTTATCCCAGTCTTCCCTCTCCCCTAGGCATCCTCAGCAGCTCCTAACCTTCATTTACAAATTTAAATGCACCTGTACTTAAGAACCGAGTTGGACACGCAGCATGATCTTAATTATGGCCTGCATGAGTTTCAAGTGCAAGTTACTCCAGAAAAACAACTCTTCCTTTGACAAACTCGGTGAGGTCAGAACGCCTCCCTTCCCCCTTCCCTGACATGTTTTATGTCCAAAGAACATCGAGCACAGCAATGTCCCAGCCCACACTCTGCAGCCGGCCGAACACAACTGGGAAAGGACGGAGAGCTTCACCCCAGCACAGGCAGACAGCGAACCCAGCAGAGAGAGCAGCGAGAGCCCGCACGGAAACCTGCTGGGCATCGCTCCCTCCCACGACCTCACCCGCCCTGAGAGCGCAGGGGAAACTCAGGCCGGACATCAGGAAGGAATTCTTAACGTAAAGAGTCATTAGATGTTTGAATGGGCCGCCCAGGAAGGCGGCAGAGCGACCGTCCCGGGAGGTGTTTAAGGAGAGACTGGATGTGGCGCTCAGGGCCGTGGGCTGCTGACAGGTGTTCAGTCATAGCTTGGCCTCGATAATGTCGGAGGCCTTTTCCGACACAGTCGGTTCTGTGGAAAGGCACAGACGCTGCCAGAGCTGGGAAAGGGGGATACCCGGCGCCCCGAGAGGAAAAGCGACAGCGGACAAGCCCCAGAGCCCGCAGCCACCGCTCCCGGCTCACCTGGCAGGTACTCCGCCTCGAAACGCCGCCGGGTCTCGCTGATCAGAGCCGCCTTATCCTGCCGCTGCTGAAAGGGAAACGAGGAACAGGAGGGCCGTGAAAGGAAGGGAAAGGCCGGGGCCCCACGCAGCCCCAGACACTCACCTGCACGGCAGGGCCCGGCCGCTTGTCCCGCCAGACCACCAACCCCGAGCGGCTGCGGGCGGCGGTTAGGGGGAGGAACGCCCAGCAGGAAGACAGGAAAGGGGCAGGAAGGTAGCATTAAGAGGGCAGGGGCGCAGGAACTCACCTCAGCCATGATCCAGCGGGTCCGCCCGCGCCGGCCGCACTGAGGCGGCTCCGGCAGCGCGAGGAGCGGCGGGAAAAGGGGATGGAGCGGCGCCCGGGGGCGGGGCCTCGGGGAGACCGGAGGGCAGCAGACCCCGCCCACAGCCCCGCCCCCGCGGTGGCCCCGCCCCCGCCCGCACTNCGCGACCGGGAGCGGCCCTGCCGGGAACTGCGGCTGGGACCCGCGGCCCGGCCCCAGCCCCTTCGGCGCGGTGCCCTTGTCTGTTCCCAGTCTGGGTGCGGAGCTGGCGGGGCCTGGCGCTAACGCGGCCGGAGCCGGGAGAGGGGCATCGCTGCGGAAGCCGCACGTTCAGTGAAACTCGGTGAGGCGGCTGCGGTTCCCTCGGGCTCCCCGGGGCCCTCTCTGGGCGAAGAGGGAGAGAGGGAGGCAGTCTGCTTGGCCGCAAAATGACTGGATGCTTCTTCAGAGGATTTTATCCCTTGAGGCCTTATAATTTTAACAAAAAATAAATTATAGCTATTAATAAGCACTGCGCTTGTTAATAGCTATTTTAATAAGTGTAGTGTTTATTAAGAGAGAAGGGAGAAGAGGAGAGAAGACTCTTTAATTTGAGAATTCAAAGCACCGTTGCTTTCCACTCTCTTCAATGACACCTTCAATGCAATCCTCAAATTGTGAGTGGTGGTTTGGTTTCTATCAATTTATATTATACCATGCAGCTGTTGATAACCAGAGAATTCATACTTTGGTTAAGACACGTTTCTATTGCTTGAATCTCTCAATACAAAGTTGTTTAACTTCATTTTTGATCTGTAAGATTAAAGCACATATTTGCCTCATTCTCAATTTTTTCTGTATTATTGCTTTGTAATACATAGTTGTTCTTAAGGCTCAGTTCAGCTAGTCCCAAAACAATTTAATTTTTTTCTTTTTTGTTTTTGTAGATGGAAAATGTCCCGAAATATTGAAATTTCCACAAAGAAATAAGCCTGACAGAAATAGAGGGACACGTGATTTTCTTCTAGAGGAATATACATAAAGATAAATCAAGATGCCTCTGAATGAACAAGATCATTTCTTGTCCTACAATGGTGAAGTCCTTGTATTTCAGTTGTCAAAACCAAAGCATGCAGAGGAAGCAGATGATAAAACAGTGAATTTGTGTGTCAGAAGGATGGCATTCAACAGAGACACCAAGCTGTTTGATCAGAAGTCTTCTGGAGTATTCAACATGGGAGCCAGTCACTCAAAAATTGAAATGGTTTGTTGTAGCTGCACAACAGATTCCAGAACAGGGCTTATTCTTCCCTGCATTTTGATGAAGAAGAAAAAACGAAACAATGTCAAATACTTTTTATTGTTGCTTCACGGTTCAAATCAATTTGAGCCGTCCTTTTATTTTAAACTGGATTATGAGCTGAAAGAAGACATCAGGTTGTTTGCTGGCCCATCATTGTTGTGGAGACATGCCAGCAAGCTGTTCTATATCTCTTCCAACACCTGCGTGGTTCAAAGTGCTCCTGTTCAGCTTTCTGCTGTAGTGTGGACAGGAGAAATTGTTGGTGAAGGCACTGTTGTCTTAGGAATAAGAACTGCTTGCCTGCCAGAGAGAGAAGATCCAGATGGGTTTTCTGTTTCAGACAGAGCCATCTGGGGTAGTGAGTTCTTTGGATATGCAGTTCAAACACAAAAAATGCTGACTGGCACGTGCTTCATGCCTCATGCATACAGCAGAGTGGTGTCTTCTGTCTATGTCTGCAAGAGTGAGAGATTGAAAACACAGCTCCGAATATCACTTGTTGCCATAACCCACAAGAACCAGCTTATTTGGTTCCAAAATGGTGCCCTTAAAGGTGTTTGTGAGCTTCCTTACGAAAAGCCACATTCAGTGAAACCAGCTCTAACCAGTAGCAATGATTTGCTATTTGTTGTGTCTTTTGCCTCTGGAAATAGCTGTGTTGTACAGAGGAGAGACAGCTTACAGGTACTCTATTTGACTGCAGTTTTTTTGGTATATATTGTCTTATTGAAAGTCCTCCACTGAAAACCTGCATGTTTAAGCTCTTTAGATTTCTTGTTTATTTATTATCATTGCTGCTGGTAAAATAACCTGTCCAAAGCATTACATTGTTTTGCTTCCATTGCTTGCTTATATATCTAAAACTGAAGCTGGAATTCTCTCATTTAGTAACACATTTATGAAACTGACCCAAGCTTCTGTTGCTATTTGAAAACTGCAGCAGTGTGAAAACTTGAAAGTTGTAAGGTGGTTATGAGTGTGCCTGGATGATTTGTGTTAGAAGAAAGCTCATATCATTGCAAAGTATACACTAGTCTGGAATGTCAAAGCTTTTTGAGCCTTAATTCCTATAGCAAAAAGTTGTTTCTAGAAAATGTTGGTTTATGAAAATGGCAAGAAAAGGTCTTGCTATTATTTCCTAAAATTAGGAGAGACAAAGTTTCTGCTAGGGTTTTGTAGCAATCTGACAGGAAGTCTTGTATAAGTCAGGTAATAAAAATGTGTACTATTTAGTTGCTGGCATTATTATAAAAATTTGTCTTTAACTCGCAAACATATTTAAGTATTGTGAAACAAAGATATTTCTCAATGTCAAAGGTATAATGCCTGTAACTGATCTTCATGTATTTACTGCTTCTAAATAAATATTACAACATTCAGCTGTTTGAATACATTGAAAAGTTGCCATCTTCACTGCAACCAGTGATCTGGAAAGTGGTCTTCAAAGAGAAATGGCTAATTTTTCCCAGAGTTACATAGGATCTAAATGATGGGGTGAGAGTTTGAAACTTCTAAATATTATTGTATTTCACAAAACTGAATAGGTTCCCTCTTAATGGAAAGCAGCCTTCACCAAAATGAGGTCTCAAATACAAGATTTAATCTAATAAATGTGTTTTAAAACCATTTCTACCGTAGGTGGCTTCCAAATGGCAACAAGTGAAGTGTGTTCTGGTGGATGATTTTATTGGCTCTGGAAGTGAGCAGCTGTTACTGCTTTTTAAGGATGACTCCAGTACAGAGGCATTAAGTACATTCAAAATAACAGATCTTGGGGAGGTCAACTATGCAGTAAGTTGAGCTTGCCTTTTCTCAGCTACTCAGACTGTGCTTACTAAATTAAGGAAACCTCAACAAATCATTGAAGTATTGATGGAAAGTGAAATTGGATATGTGCTGTTAAATGACCTGAAGTTTGAATACAATATTCCCTGCTGCAGTCTTAAAGTATCTGAAGACATTATTTTGCTTCTATGATTGTATCAACATTCTGTTGGGAAATTAATGCAGCTGAAAATGCTTCACATACGTAATAGTTTTGCCACAATGCTTACCTTTTGGCTAATAACCCTGATTTAATTAAGGCCACCGTGCTTGTTAATTATCTTCTCATAATTTGGTCTTTCCATTATCTACTGGCAAATTCTAAATCCTTTCAGAAAATAGGATTTTTCTTTTAAAAGGCATTCTGTGATTCTCCTGGCTTGCTGTATTTTCCCCCAGATTTTTATAATGCTGTGTAATAGCCTGTACCTTACTTGTAGCTTTTCAATTCATTCAGAGTTTTGGTTTTGTTTTTTTTCTTTCAGAGTGGTATCAATTATAAACATGATGTTCCTGCTGCAGAAGGATTGCAAGAGAATGGTTTGCTTACTGTCCGAGCCCTTGAAACAAGATTACAGGTTTGTGCTCAACAGTTCTGTCTCCATGTTTTCTATAAATTACTGTTCTGTATCATTGCATTAACTAAAGGGTGAGGCTAATGATACTGTTATTATTGAAGAAGTTGTTCAGGGAAAAAGACAACATGGTTAAGTATTTATTATTGAATCAGTGTAGTTTGTGTTTCAGTTCTCTCAGTTAAGTGCATTTAGGTAATTGTAGAGGTCTAGTTTAATTTTAATTTAAAGTTTGAGACTATACTGAAGCTATCTTATCAGAGAGCCTTAACAATAATTTCACTCATGTTTAAATACCAGCTTAAAAAAAATAGAATGTTTGCTTCTTTTGCTCCCCAGTTTACATACATAACTTTCAGGTCACATAATGGCAGGTTCCCAGTGAGTACATTTGCACAAATTGGTGATAGTGGTTATTTCACCACCTTCTGGTGTTTCTCCTCCTGTTACTAGTGGTTTTATAAGGATAATTTTGAAAAGTACTGTAGCTAAAACTAAAATGTATCCTTCTTTTAACTAGAATCATTTATAAAACAAACTGGAGGAAACTTGCTGGAGTTTCCCACCCTCATCTCCCAACATCCTCACCAATGTGAGTGCTTTTGCAATGTGTTTATTAGTCTATACCAAATGGGTAATAATTGACAAATAGGAAGATTAATTAAGACAAGGAAAGCTTTAGGGGAGAATGTGAATCTCATACTGAGTTAATGATGTGAGGCTATTGTTAGTTTACTAAGGGTGCTTGAAAGACAAGATGTGAGGTATTTATTCCTGTCACTTGAGAATTGGAGAAAAATAAGTAGGATATTGTCACAGTATTATTTCCAGCCTTTAAAAATGAACCAAATTAATTTGCAATAGTTTCCCAATTAATAAGTAAATAAAAGGAGCACATATTAGGAAAAGGCTGAAAAAGAAAATACTTTTCTAGTTCTAATGACAAACAAGATATTTAAAGAGATATTGTGCATCATCCAAAAGATAAAAGCTGTTTGGAGAACAGTGAACAAAATGTTTTTTTCCCTCCTAGAAGGACAAGAAAATAGAAGCTGGATTAATTATGAGGGCCTCTTGAGGTCCCTTCCAATCCTACTTTTTTACAATTTGCATGTTAGGCTTTAACATGCAGAAGTGCAATCTTTTTTCCAAATGCATCTTTTTCTGTTTCTACATTTTTTTCTTTTTTGTCAGTCATATTTTAAAACTGACTTCACTGCTGCATTCTTACCCTACTCATTGCATTACTCTTCTACAAAACAGAAATTAGTTTCTGTCCCTTATTGGCTGCTCCTTCCACAGTTGTAATGAAGGCTGTCCTGCCATTGGCAGCTGTACATTCTGTGTCCCATAACTTTGTTCTTTCAATACACCAACTGCCTTCCAGCTGTTACAGCTCTATGAGTCTGTGTCAGGATCAAATGAATTATCTGATTTTTAGCCACTTGCTACTGGTTCTGCTGGAAACAAACCACTGGCTGGGTATTTTACCTAGCATGTGCTGATAAGTTCTTACAGACACAGAATCCTTCCTAAGACCTAGCATTTCTGTGCTTTTAGATCTTTTAAATCTCTAATTTTTAAAGCCACATGCTAGCACAAGCATTGTAAGCAGTTGGAAATTTAGTGTGTTTTAATGCTGTAAAGTTTTGAAGTTGTGAAGCTGATGAATTTGGAAGTAGGTGCAGATATTTCTTTTTAACCTCACTGTTGCTTGCTTGTTGAAATCCCCATTGTTCTGTATTATATTTGCTGAACAGTGAAGTACTCTTGCTGGCTTTTATAATCTGATGTATAATTGAATTTCAAGGATGCTTGTTTTGAAGCAATAGTGCATGGATTCTGCTTAGCTTGGGAATTTTCAAAGGTTATTTAGTCTTGAAGTGGTGCCTCTTGATATTTATCATCAAAATTCAGGTATTCTAGAAATTTGCAATCAAATCAAGTTTTCACAGTCTCCGTGGAATCTTGTGTTTTAGAGCAAAATGAAATAGCAGATGCAGCCCTTTTGCATCGTTGTTGCTTAACCCTTGTTTCACATCTGCACAGCTGTTCTCTTAGCCACTTTGGCAGGAATGAATTATAGTCCATGGTATAAGTAAGTTGTGTTTAAGTTATAGAGAGTAATATATATATATAAAAACTGCATTTTGCAGGCAGTGAAATTGAAAAATAGATCAGCTTGAGCAATTTTGAATTGTTCTATGTTTATTTTGTATACACTATTTTGGGTCTGAATCCAGCCTTTTCTCCTTTGAAGTTTTTTTTTCACTTTAACATGTGGTTTAGTATCTTCTGAAGAGGGCATCCTTTGGCAGTGTACTGCAGTTACATTGCAACAGCTGAGGTTACAGGGTTTCTCCTTGTTTTATTTGCTTGTTTTGGCAGAAATAAAGAAATGTCTTTATGTCCACTGATCTGTTCTCCCTCCCCATTATTTGACAGTTTTGTAAGGACTAAAATTCTGCATTTACTCACAGCTCTATCATCTTTGGCTCTGGACTCCCTAGGTTTTATGTGCATGTTCATTGTCTCTTCTAAGGTGATCTAGTTTTATTTTAGTAGTTTCACAGCACAAAACTTGTAATTCTTGCTGAAGTTTATAGTGCAGTACATCTTTTCATATAGCAGAAAGGATGGGCCTGTCACTTGTGGCAGAGGGTAGAAGGGAGACAAAACTCAGTTTTGAGTTTCCTATGTGGTGGAATTCCTTGTGTTGCTTTAGGAGGAAAAAGGGTTTGCAAAAGTCAGATTGGTCAGCAAGCATACAACAGTGAATGTTTGGCCATTTTGGCTTTGATCCTTCCACATCTGTGCTTCCTCATTTGCCTGGTTCTCAGTTGTTCATTCTGGAGCTGACTCCAATGGGAGTAAATGATGGCTTAGTATTCTGATGACCTAAATTAGGAAGTTATTGTAAACTCATCTTCATTCTTTACTCTTCATTTTCATCTCTTGACTCAAGTCTGGCACTGGGTTATTGCTTGGAATCTGGTGCTTAGATTCACAGTTCAATAGGTGACAATTTTTTTACAGAATTTTTCATGAGAGTGCTGTTAGTCTAAATGCCCTTTCCTATTGCAGCTTGAGCAGAGGACATCACTTAAAAGAACTGCTTTTTTATTTGGGCTTGTAATGGATTTATGTGTGTTATGTGTTTGGGGGTATTTTCTAAGGGGATGAGGAAGAGGGAAGTTTTGTTTTGCGTTCCAGGGTTGAATTTGTTCTCTCCTTGACAGCACTGAACTTCTCAGGATCTTGCTTTCCAGACAATAGCTTTTGAGAAGCTTTCTTAAAACCTGAGACACTGGCATGATTTTTTTTCTTTATTGCTTGATTTGTGGGGTTTTCTTGGTTGGTTTGCTTTGGTTGGTTTCTTGGGGGATTTTTTCATTGTGTTTTGTTTAACAGAGACGCAGCCAACATGTGTCTGCTTGTGTATCTGTTAACTCTTCAATATATTTACTTGACCAATAATCAGTACAAATCTTGAGAGGAAAATGGAATTGCTAGCCGTGAAAAAGTGAAGCAGGATTAATAATGAAAGACCTCTACAGAAATATATCTGAATATCTATGTAATTTGATTAAGTTTACCTTAATAGTTATCTTAAACCTAGGTTTAATATTGAAAGACCAAGATTCTGAGATTCATATTTCAAAAAGAGAGTAGCTTGACTTGAACATTTTTTAGAAACGTTATTTATGATTCTTGCATAAAAATGGAAAGCTGAAAAGATATTTTGATAGCTTTAATATCCTTTCTTATATGCAGTAGTCTAATGATTATCTTTTACAGGCTGGTTGGACTTCTGTTCGAGAGCTACAGCAGCATTTAGGACTCCAAAAGAGGGTTATTCTTGAGTCTTGCAGAGCTTTAATAGATCTTGTTGAAGAAAGAACCCATATTCTACCAAACTCAAAAGAGGTAAAATGGGCCAGATCACTTCTGAATTTTGCCAAGCCATTTGTAGAGGGTGCTGCCCTCAACCACTTACCACTTTCTTCTGTAGGGGTTGCCACTGTCAAAACTCATTTGTCTGCTTTTTAAGTCTGGTTCATTTTCTTAACTCCGTGTGTAGTTAGGAGTAAATTTAGATGCTTCTACTTGAAATTGATGTGCACAATGCCTCCTGACAACTGAGTAGTATGGAGGAGTAACCTCTAACAGAGTTATCAACAAACACAAGGGGAGTGTGCAGTTTGGTTACCTAGATATTGAACCTATAATCTGATATATTACAAAAAGGCAGTTGTCATAGAACTATGTGAGCAAAACTGATTTTATAATGGGTGAACTGTGGGCTGAGAAGGTGATCGAGGTTGGTAAAATTTCATTTTAATACATTGTTCAAAAGAAACCTAGTTTAATTGAAATTGAACTGATCTCCCTTTCAGGTACTGCTGTGATATTGTTCAAGTTTTCTAGGTTTGGACAACAAAGTTTTGAACAATTAAATGCAATAATATAAATTCTAGCATCTTAAATCTCTGGACAACTAATTGTATGACAGGTCAAGATTTTGACATGTGATGTTTACAAGGAGAGAATAAGTTGTACTTTACATGGTGAAATAATGCGTTTTAAGAAAATTCAATTCTATTTACTGTAGAGAATAAACTAGCTTATATAGTTCTTTCATTTTATGTATCTTAAAAGTTCCTCCAGCAGTCACTTGTGGTGAAACACAAAGTAGTGTAGTATAAAAAGAAGAAATATTTCTACTTAATTTATCTAAAAACCCTCATTTTTCTGTAAGGAAGGCCTTGTCTCTCTCTGGGATGATGTAGAAAATCCTCCTGATTCTCTTAGTAAAGAGCCATCGTTGGCACCTGAAGTTCCAGAGCACTTCACAGAGGAACTGTGGCAGCGTGTTGTGGGTGACAGCCTGGTAGTTGGAGTAAAACTAACTGAATCATTTTATTGGTGAGTATACACACTTATCTAATAATTTCATTGGTAGTTTTATAGAAAATGAATATATAGATTAAACTCTGCAGTAATTTTGAATGTTCTCATTTTGAACATCTGCATATAAAATGTTTCAAATGTGTCTTTGTCAGTTTTCTTGCTGCTCCTTGCTTGCTCTCTAGCACTGCCTAGAAAAATACATTTTAAAGCCAGAAATCAGTTGTGTGAGTATAATTGCAACATTACTGGAGGCTTTTTGCAAAAGGATTTTCTTTGATAAAAATTATGGCTCTTTATAGACCATGTTGACATAGCAATGCTACATCAGTGTGAGCTGTAAGTAAAGCTCTGCCTTAGCTTAGTTCCTGATGCTTTACTGTTAGCTACTTGCCATTCCTAGCTGGTTGGCTTCAAGAAGCACAGAAGAAAATAAATTAAATTCTCTTACTAACTAATAAATACTTAGCTTTGGAATTGAACTTTGCTATTCAAGTACCTAATCAAAATGCTTGCAAAGTTTGTATTTTATGTAAACTATATGGAACAATCAGCCATACAATACTTAAAACTTCAAAATAATTTCTTTATTTTTGTTATCATATTTAAAATTATTTGTTTATTATATTTATTTTAATTACTCAGTTCTAGTTGTAAATACTAATTATGTCATCTTTCCCTACAGAGGGGGAACTAAGCTGAAATTGTGGGGAAAAAAGAGGATTGCATAAAATATAAAATTACAACATGAATTGTGTAATGTAAACTTTGGTGGCATCAGAACTTATCTTTTGCCCCATGTTCCCACAGGCAGTGTAGCTGAGGCTGTGTTGGGCTGAGCTCAAAGGCTGCTGGTGCCACTGAGAATCATTCAGGTGGTTGTGAGGGAGCTGACCTGTTAGGCCCTCTGGCCCTTCTGCTGGAGCTGTGGCCATATTCTTTCTCACCTGCCAGATTGCTGTAACTTTACAAGAAAGCTGACCTCATCCTCTTGACAGCCTCTCTTAAGAGCCACTGAGGCAAAAGATTGTTTTTTGCCTTTTTAGTGTTTGTTCTTTTAGCTTTGGTGATGCTGCCTTTGTTTTGTTTTGTTGGTTTGTTGTTGTTTTTTTTTAAGTGAAACGCTTCATTCCTGTACAACTTCAGAGACCTTCAGCAGGTTTTAAAAACCAGCAGCACTCTAGCCCTCTCCCCCATGCTTACAGCTGAGAAAAGATCTGTGGAGATTTGTCCAGGGTTGCCTGCAGCAGAAGCTGGGTCTTCTGAGCTCCAGTTCAGTACTGTGTACAACCTGTGTTTGTGGGGAAAAGGATTGCTTTATCTCCAACCCCAACACTATGATAATTTATTGAATATTTTTGTGCTCCCTACTAATGCAAGATTGCAGCAATAGCATAGACTGCATTATGAGGTGATGATACTACTTTGTAAAGAAAATTAGACATTCATAAGACTTTCAAATGTCAGTGACATCTTGAGATTGAATTGATTGACAGAATAATATATTCTTTGAGAGAGGATCTGGAACAATAATATTAGGATTTCATTGAAAGAGCCCTGTGTTGAATAAATAAAGTACTTCATACATTTCAGGAAATTGCTGCATGTTCAAGGTAATAGTATCTTAAACCTTTTATTTTACTCTACATTCAGTTTTGTTTGAATATCTATAAAAATGTAGAGTATCAGAACAGCTTCATCTCCTCATAAGGGCAGAATTTATATTTTTCCTCAGTTTTTTATTAAAAAGAAATTCAAGTCTTTAAAAAATAATCCATAAATTTCCTACAGTATCTTTATAGGTTGCACAGAATTTTCAGGTTTTTTTCTGGCTGAATTAAACATCTAAATTCTTTTGGTTGAAATGAGGCATCTAACTTCTAGAAGGTCTTTGAAAATTCAGTCCACATTTTGAAAACTCTCTATGCTAAGTTTATATGAAACATGTGAAGGACTTAGCCTCTTTGCAAAGTCTGTGACTTAATCTGGAATAGTGTTGGAATTTATGATAGTCTAAAAATGTCTGTATACATCTCCAGAGTTGTGGTTATTTGTCAGAAGGCAAAAATGTGAAGTGGGAGTGCAGTCTTATTGTATGGATTTTCACAGGTCACTGAGTGATGTCAGTTTATCTTTAGTGATGAATCAAGACTTCTCTTCAATTTCTCCAATTATCAAGTGTCAAAGTAAAATCATTAAACTGAACAAAGCCTTCTCAGCATTGGCAATCTCCTCATGTCAAATTGAACCTCCTCCAAAAAAGATGAAATTGGACTTGCATAGCAAGAATGATCTGGAAAAAGAGTTTCCTAGGAGGTCTGCAAGGATTCATCTGGATGGAGCAAAGACAGTCACTGCTGTCACCAGCCTTTCACCACTACTGGCATTTCATCGTGTGTGCTGCGTAGTTCTTCTGCATGCCAGGAAGCAAAACCATCAGAATGATAGTTTACAGCAGAGCAAAAAGGTTACTGTACTCTGTGGGAAAATTCTGTTAAGTCTGGAAGATATTTCAAATGGCAGATATTCAGTAAAGATGCTAAGAGATAATAGTTACTGTACAGGTAAGTGGATTTATATGCTTTGGCTGTATAAATATATATATTTGATTCCTCTGTTTAGGTTTTTCTGTCTGAACACAAGCTGCACAGACCTTTTGGGAGTTAAAGCTGAGTGGAATAGGAGATGGAACAGTTTTCAAAATGGAAGAAATGTTTAGTGAGTTGCTATAAAGTTTTGCTAGCATTGGTGATGAGGGGTATCTGGAAAGGATAATTTTGAAGATAAGTTTGAGTACAGAATGCTGAAGCCTACTCTAATTAGATACATAAGGGATTTTTCTGACATACTACTACCTCTTAAATAGTACCAAAGTAATTGAAGTTCCTCCTCGCCTACATGTATATTAATAAGGTAATTTATTTTAATTTCTTTTAATATTCCTGATTGAATTGATTTTGAACTGGGCTTTTGCTCAGGCAATGAAATATCCTTTTTATTGTTAGCAATGAATGCTAATTTTTCTTTCTTTAATGCTGTGTCACTGCTAAAGCCAATGTCATCTTGCTGTGACAGGAGACTATTAATAGTCTATTTTTGATAAGGTGATGTTTATCTTAGGAGCTTTCATTACATTGATGGTGCTCCATTAATCAACTATTTTCTTGACAGAAGCAGGGATAAGAATTTACAGGAGAAGAAAATTGCCAAACAATGCCTGAAGTCAGATGTGAATTCTTTACAAAAATATCAAAGCTCATTTAATGCAGGAAGCATGATCAAAATATTTAGTTCAAATACCTTCTTTTACTGTATTTTCTTGCAGGCTCCATGGAAGATATTCTTGCTGTTCTTGCAGTGTCTGTCAGATTCTCCTTTCAGATTGTGTCTTGTGACTACACATTGACTCCAGTCAGTTCATGGTTACTGGGAGAAATGGAGTGCACACCATTTAAGGAATGCCAGGACAACATATTCTGTCATAAAGCAGGAAATATGCATGGTACAATTTTTAACTGGGCTCTGAAAAATCCATTTGAAGGAGTTCTAACAATATTTTGCAGGTAAAATCACTTGTAAAGCATAGCTTATGTTCATCTTCCATACACTCTTTTTTTATCTTCATGCTGTTTCTTACTGGTACCATTAACAGCAGCCAAAATCATAACCAATAGGCTGCCAATATGATGATATGATAACAATCACCAAAAACAGACCTGTCAGACCAGAACTATGGCAGAAACTGAAATGAGTTGTTTAATTTTGTCTGGACTGCAACATTGAATTACGAATAAGTCTAGTCTCCATTAATACCTGCTTGGTACTATTACTTCTCTTCATTTTGCTGCATCATAATTTTATATTCTTCTTTTCTTACATTATTCTCAGTATAGTGTGTAATTTGTAATTTCTTCAATGTGTATTAATTAAAAAAAAATCTTAATAAATATTTATATACTAATATTAAAACAAAAACAGCCAAAACACAAACCTCAAGGTAAATTAAATTTAAATTTATCCCTAGGTAATTTTTCAGTTTAGTATTGCAATATAAATGTAGTCTCATTTTGTACATGTTTCTGCTATAGTTATTTCCTATCTACCATGATTATGTAAAGGAAATAATCTGAATAGTTTCTCTCATGTCTTTTCTTCTGCAGATTTTTGGATAAATATTTCCTAAACCAGGTTAAGCAAGTTAGCAATAATTTATGACTTAGCTGGATAAGGCTTATAACATACAAAGTACTTCTGGGATATTGACAAATATTGCTATTTTGAAGAGTTCAAGCTAAAAAATAAAAAAGGTGTAACTGTTGAGAGTGTATTTTGTAGTGAGGTTCAGCCTTTTCCTCAAATTAGGAGTTGATTTCCTTTATGTAAGAGGAAAGGTTGAAATGTGTAAGCAATCAATCAGTAAAGTTTTATGTTTTAAGACTTTTTGTTCCTTTTGAAAAGTGATTTTACTTGCTGCTACTCACTTTTGGTCCCATTTTGTTAATAGTTACTGAGCCCCATATTTATGGGCTGTGATTGTATTTTCTGTATCTTTTATTTCCTGTGTTTGGATTGATCTTTTATCTGGCTAGGATATTTCTGTGCTAGGTGGAAACTACAGAGTATACATCTTTCTGACACCACCATCATTTTGTTTTACAGAAATCTGACTGTCTTGTTCCAGTGCCTTCACAGCCTTACTGGGGTTCTCCCCCCAAGCTGCAGTGTAAAACTCCTGAGGTCTGGAAGCCAAGGAGCGCTTACGGAGCAGTTAGCACTGGCTCTGGAAAAGGAAATGCTCACCTTGAAGAATTCTCTTTTCTTAAAAAAAACTAAAGCTGAAAACAGCTTGACATGGGGAAATGAGTCTGGCAAGAAAGTCAGTAATGCTCCTCTGGCTTCTTCACTGGACACTGAGGAAGGAGTGCAGCAATTCAGAAAGAAGCTTCAGAATGAGCGGGAGGAGAGTGTGCGAAGTATGAACCAAACAATGAAGGGTGCCCTGTACCAGGAAACTGCCTTGAAAATAGCAGAAGCTCAGCTCAGTTCAGATATGATTGTGTGGAGACTGGCCAAGTCCTAGAGACTATTGACTAAGTTTATTTTGAAAAAAAAATTTATTAAAGTTATACCATTTAATAATATTTATATTTTCATGGGTACTTACACTGTTTTGTATTCTCTAGCATTTCTGTGATGTTTCTACAGATAAATACTGGTATTTTAATTGATGACTATTGGAAGAATTTAATATTAAAGATTATTTTATTACAGATTTTGAAAATAAATGTTTGAAAATTTAAGGTATTTTCTAATAATTCCTACTACAAAATCATAATTCTTAGACTATAAAAGAAAAAAAATGAATGTATGTACTCTTTAGAGTAGTTCTATTTAACTTGAAAGATGACTGTTTACACATGTAAAATTTAAGCCTTTTTTAAGAAATCTTAAAGCAGGTATAGAAAGGATCTAAGTTATACAACCAATTATAATTCATGTTTTGAGAATGGAGTTTGACAAATTCAAAGAAGAGGCAGTTTATCTTCATGATATGTCAAACCTTTTAAATAACTTCAGTGATACCACTTGAGGAACAAAACTCTATACATTTCAGCCCTATCTTCTGGAGCCCACCCTCATATTTATGGATTATTTATTGGAGGTGGAAAACCAGATCAGACCTCTTAACCAAATTGAAGAACTCATGAAGGTTCACTGCATAATTAAGCTGCTTCAGGTTTGAGAGGTGCATTCCCATACAATCTCACTGCTGAGCCCTTCCCTGGCTGTTAACCTAGCTCCAGTGTCAGAAGATTGGCTTGCTCAATCCCAGAGTCAGATGATTGTCTGCTGATGCCAGCTGCTCAGTAGTTTTGGCCTATCTCAAGTAGTTTAATATTAGGCAACTCTTTTATTATTCCTCCTTTCGCTGGCTTGAGGAAGATCCTGCATATGCTTCTAGGAAAAGAATGGCCTGTACTGCTTGCTGAGATAGTAATTTTTTAATCAAAATTTTCTCACTAGCTTCATGAGGGGCAGAAAGGTTAGAAAATCCCAAATCACAGTAATTTGCTTCCTTTTATCTCGCTTTATATAAGTAAAACATTTTCCTTGCTTGTCACCATTTCTCTGAAGTTGTCAGAGTTTTGCTTCTCATTTTCTCTGCAGAGTTAATAGTTGACATCTCCAGCATGATCTCTCTCTGATAATAAAAGTGGAAGATATTTATTGACTCAAAGGAGTAGTGATGTTTCAGAATAATTTTTTGTCTCATCAGAAAGTTCAACTTCTGTATGTATGTCCTCTAAAACCATTAAGTGGTGATGTTTTTCAGTCCAAGGCATCTTCTCATTCTAGCAACAGGAGTGAACTGATGCACATTAAATGCAAAACGCTGCCTAGAAAAACAGTAAATGAGAGAACTGTGCCTTGTTACCTTAACTCAGTTTGGTGATATAGCTTCCCTTTTGAGATACTCAAAGTATTAAATTATTCCTTTTTAGCTGCAGAGAAGGGAAATCTTCTATTAAAGATGTCAAGAATGTCTTAAGAAATTGTCATGGGTATTTGAATCTCAGTATTTACTGGGTGAGAATGTTGAGGGTTTTTTAGAGTTCCTTCGTTGTTGAGCCACAGTCAGGCAGTAGTCAAAGCTTAAGAACCCATTGTTAGGGTTTGACAGTCGTCGCTGGAATTTCCACAAGTTCCTGATTATAAACACTTAAACGAAGCAAAAAATCACAAGGTGCAATCCTGTACCTCACAGCCAAGGGCAAGACCTTGCTGAGCAGAAACCTTCAGAGCAACAAAGCTACTGCTGTTCAACTCAGGACACTTGAAGATGATTTTGCAAAGCAATGTAAACAGTCCAGCATGTAGCAGCCTGCTCTTGTGTTGTAAGTAACCTTCACTGGTCCGTCTGTCTGTCTTGAAAGAAAAACTTCCATTTGTATTCACATCGCTTTGTTGAAGTAACAGTGGGAAAAATGAAGAAAAGCTGCTAAGCACAAATGTTGCCAGTTTCTAATTCCATGGAGTTGTTACTTTAAAGAACCAAACAGTGAAATCACAGCAGTGTAGAAGTGAAATTATTAGAGTAGAATAGTAACAACATGTTCCTACTAAAGAGATTTTCCTGAGGCATGAATGCTTATTTTGTAAATCATCAGATGAGGTCATTAAACACTTTCCTAACAGCTCTAAGATTCCTGGGAGCAGTTCTTCAGCTGTCGAGTAATGCATAATAACGTGGTACAACTTTCAGTGGTGGTGATGCAGGTGCACTGCATATGTGCCTTACTTTTATGTGCCAAAATCTAAAGGTCTCCTGGAAATACTTGAAAGGTTTCTGTTGGTATGTGTGGTTTTTGGCGAGGAATAAGGAAAAAATGGAGCAGGCATTAACAAAGATTCAGGCTCTCTAGAACCTTATCTTCAAGTGGCAGCAGTAAGCATTTTGTTTAGAGGCATTTGCTTTCCTAAACTTGCATTTCAGGAGTAAAAACAACCAAAAGTGTTAACCTATTTATTTGGTCTTTCATGATGATTAATGTCTGCACATGCCAGTGTTCAAATGAGAAGTCTAGATTGCATGGACTAGAAAAATGGTTAACTTGGCTAAACATGTTTCTGTCATGAACTGTTAGAGTCCCATTTTCTGGACCTCCAAGAAAGTCTTGGAAGTAAGGTCTTGCATAAAGTGGGTTTTGCAAGTATTTTTTTGAACAAATCATTTGAGAAATTAAATCAATGGCTGCAGCAGTCCTAGTTACATGGGAAATAGTATTACCAAGAAATAACTGATAAAATAATTAGATGTTTGATTCTGTAAATAAATTCCCCTTTCCATGATAGTAGATCAAGTTGGGAAACATACACATCCCGAGGAACAGAAGGCTTTTTGCTCCTAAAGCTGTTGCTAATAGCTGATAACTATTCACACTGCATTCACTAAGTCTGACACTCGTGACTCCTCTGTAGGAGTAGTCATGAGTGTTACCCTGGGAGGTCAGTCCCCACCCTGGGACCTCTGGCTCCGAGGTAGGTTACAAAGTCCTTTGAAGAGCTCTTTGCTTCATCAGGTGTGTATGTGTAATCCTGTAGGGTTTTTTGTTTGCATGAAGCAACCACTCTTTGTGCATGATCCAAGCAAATGCAAACTATGGTTGATACTAATGTGTGCAGTGGCTTTGTACACAGCCAGCAAGCTCCTGGTGTTCTGAATTTATCAGTTCTCGTGGATTTAACAGAACAACTAACTGGTCTCCAGAGCTTACCAGTCCTGGGAGACTTTCACATGCTGCTTCTCAGCATGTAATAATCTCCTCAGCCTGCTGCTTGCTGGTAAACATTCCTCCCTCCCCAGCTGGAGAACTCTGTCACATACACTCACACAAAGGGGCCTTTGACAAGGCAGTAAAATTGTGCCCAGAATCAACTTGTCTTGACCCCAATAGTCCTGATTTCTGGCAACCAGCAGATGTCAGTGGTTTCTGACAGGTCCCTATAGGAATGGTTCCAGTCTTCTGGACATGGCAGTGTTCTGTGTGCAGACATTTACTTTGCAATGAGTCTTTTATCATGTTTCAGGTATGCAAAAGGGAAGTCTGACATAGAAGTATGAGCTGAAATGTCTGGATGCACTCTTACAGTCTTAGCACTTTTAAAGTCAATATGATTTAAGACTCTAAGATGAAGGATTGTGTGTCAAAGAACTCTGCTTTTTCTGTCCAAGTTGGTGTAATAAATAGATTAACTTACAGTGATTTTTCTTTGTCATTCTAAGGCCTCTCAGGGAAAAGAAACCTGTCTCCTCTAGAGTGGTTTCTGTTACACAGTAATATTTCCTTTTTAAGTTTGTGTGTGTATGTATTTCAAATCAGCCACAGGCTGCTCAGTTGTTCATGGTAGTAAAAGCTAAGCCTTCTCTCTCAGCTGCTAATTTTTGTTTTCCCACATCTTTTCACAATTTGGGAACTGTGACAATCATGTGACTGCTCTCCTCTGAATCATACTGACTCTGTTGACAAAATAATAGTGGCAGCATGTTTGTCCCTGAGTGAGTTACTCATTAGAGGCTATTAGCAAAGATGATAGACTTAGCAAAAGGAGTATTCAAATAGTGGTAGTTTTCTTCTCCTCTCTTTACTTCCCTGGGACAAATGGAGTTTTAAACAGTGGAAATAAATTAAAAATCAATGCAAGGATTTAAAATCTCAAATAGTTATAAATTTGAGCATTTAGTTATTGCCAAGTCTTGTATATTTTGAGGTTTGATTGCAGGAGGTTTTTTTTCAGTATTTTCTTTTCTGCACTCTAGGCATGCCATTGGTTGAGGACAAGGTGAACATCAGTATGTAACAGGAGTTTCTCGCCAAGAAATTCCTCCCAGGGAAAAAGCAGAAGAGTAAGAAGTTTGCTGCTGCTGTTTAGTCATGTTAATTATTGCTTTAAGGAGGTGATACTACTTAGGCCTTTTCTGTGACCTCAGGTTTGTGGTATGTGACAACCTTACCCGTGAATATATTGAGAAATTCATAATTCATAGGTGCAAGGCAGCAGCTGCATGTTTGTAAAGCACTCGGTTAGAGCAAAGGCTGACCAGGTTTTATCAGTCCAGCTCCTGCATTCACAAAACGCTGGTGCTTAACTGGTATTTAGGTCAGAGGCACAGCTTGGTAAAGCAGTCTCAGGTTAACTAATCCTCCTCCTCATTGTCTGAATGGGGAGGCGGTGGCTCGAGTGCCGGACTGCGATCCTCACCTGCGCACGGGGGGAGAAAGGGAAGCTTTGAAGTGAGTCCTTCAAAACAGCGTGAGCTGCCTCTGTGCCTGCCCCTTCCCGCTCCCCGGTGCAGTTTCGAGCTGAACGTGTCTTGTCTTCTTTTGTAATCCTGCCTTTGAAATGTTCTTAAGCATGAGGGGAAATGCAGAAGCTGCCAAAAACTTCCGAAATTCATGGTTGGCGGGAGTCTGCTGCTTCTGTCATGTCTGTGCTATTCCCTCTGCTCAGACTTTCCTGGCTGTATTTTCATGCTTCTCTCTCACCCCCCCCACCTCAGTGATCAAATAGTGAAAGCCAAAACCACAATCACATCTAAAATGAAAAAAAACCACAAAAAAACCCCAAAGAGCCACCCAACACTTTGCCATGCTATGTCCTGTAGGAAGCAGGCATACATTCCTTCCCAAACTGCGGTATCATAGAATCTACTCATAAAAGTCATGAACAAACTGGATGAAATTTTCAAGTGCTGCAAGTAACTATGCAACACAGAAAAAAGCATTTGCTCTCCACAGCCCTGACTTGAGCTTTCTACCAGTTCTTCATGATTGTTTATGCTGATAAACTGCACAGGGTTTTTGTTTATAAGATTTCTGAAGTCAAGGCTCATTTGCACCTCTACTTTACTTGTTGTTAATAGATTTCAATGCTGCCTACGACATTATAAGCTTTTGTTTTAATTTTGTCTCTTCGCAACCTCACTTAGGAAAATACAGCACTTGTTGGATGAGTTAGTATACTACTAGAATTTTTAAACTCTACTTAGATATGAGTTGTTAACATACAGGCTTCCAGAAAGGACTGAATTTCTGTGAGTATCAGAATCTCCTTTCTTTTTTTAACGTAGTGTGAAACCTTCTAATTATCAAATCATCCAGATATGTCTGAATGCAGATAATATACCAGCTAATAAATCAGCTGCATAAGTTACATCAGGGAAAACAAATAAAATTATGTTACATTGGAGCTTTATGTATTTTCAACACAACTGTAAGAAGAAATAATACAAGCTAGTCAGGCCAATTCAGCAATCTTCCCTTTTTAATAGCTTTTGTTTGTTTGTCAGCATAAGGTAAAATAGTCCAGGAGAGCAGCTGTTGGATTTGAAGATCCTATGAGCTTTCTTAGAATATGCAGTATCCATGAGAATTAATTCTCATTTGTGATCACATTCATTAAGTTATGAATTCTTCCCCAAGCTGGAGAGTCGGTGTAGCTGTCATGTTGTACATAGGAGTGGGCTTTTCAACAACTGTCCCATCCAAAGGCTGGCTGTGAATAAATGACAGGAAGGCAAACACGGCCACCACCCTGTGGAGAGCAGCAATTGTGACCTCAGCAGGAACAGAGCTGGAATTACACATTCCTGTGGGGAGGAAGAGCTGATCACCTAATGCTGATGGATTCACTGCAATTGATTTCCCTACTGATGTCCCTGTTTTCAAAGTACACCATTCCTATTTATTTACTCAGAAAGGGTGTTTGTGTTGTGATAGTTTTACTAAAACATTCAAGAAATTTATATTTCAGTTTACTCCATAATTTACCAGCCACTTGGACAGAGGACTTACTTTTGCAGTAAGTGAACTATTCCAGTGCAAAGTACCTCAATAGTACACGCCACCTTGCCCATAAAGGTGATATTTTTTAGCTACAGATTAGGTTTTAGTAATTTTCTGGAAAGAATATATCATTTTCATTCTGATATATCAGTTATAACTGATATATACAATATATCAGTTTCGTTTCAAATATATCAGTTTCGTTTCAAAGTAGCTCAATTTTTCAAAATGTGCTCTGAATATATATGTAGACAGATGCATGTGACCCAGCATGTAAAATCCATGATACTTTAGTACTGAGATGTATTTCAGAAAGAAATAGCTAATTTTAAAACTCTTCCCTATATTTTGTAGGACTGGGATAATGAAATAGGGCAGAAAAAAATCAAATAGGGTAGAAAAATGTTCCCTGCTTATTTCATTTTCCCTAAAGATGAATATTTTATCTAGAGAAATTATAACTGAATGAAATAACATAAAGTGTATAACCTTAAAAAACAATTATAGAAAGGCTTGGGGGAAGAATAAATCCCTCTTTTATTTTCTTACTAAAGAGGCAGGAATTTGTGCAAACTGGTATATTTTCTCAATAAATTGGCATATTATAATCTAAAAGAGTATAGAAGACCCCTGTAATTTTGGAATCAATTTCTTATACAATAAATATTTTTTCTTACTGGCTGTTGAAAACACTTGGAGTGAATTGAATTCTTCAACAATACACATTAAACTTCTATAAATTAGTACCATGTCTAAAACAGTAACACGTTAACAGTATGAATGAGCCAGGGTTTTAATTATTTAAGTGACTGTGGATAGCCTGAGGTTATAGTAATGATTCCCTTAATACCATCTGAAGTGCTTTTATATTTTTTTTTGGAAGTTATTAAGAATTTGTTGCATATCAACCTGCTCATACACATGTAATTCTACCCAGAGATACAGCTCATCTGTGGAGAGCTCCCTTCTCACACTGCTGTGTGCCATTCATGAGCCATCATCTTGCCTAGTGCTGGTTCTCACGCCTTCCCAACATGGATTTTTCAACCCACCCCATGTACCCCCAAGCCAGCATTGCAGCTGTACACCTAAAAAATTAGTCTTTGCTTCGAAAAATCTCAGAATCTTTGACTTGTCACCATTTTGTTTTCATGTAGCTGGGAGGTGTTGGTTCATCTGTGTACACACAGCTCAGGCTGCCCTTTCCCTCTGCATGTCAATTTTTGAACCTCTTGGAGTCCAATGCAAGGCCTCCTGCTCTCCACGGCCTCCCTTCCCCCATCCCGAACTCATTTTTATACCTCTTACACTCTTTAACTTAAACCTCATCCAAGACAGTGGTGAGGCTTCCCGGGATCTTCCAAGGTCTGCCCATCCCTGTAATGATTTAGAGCCCACTGCTTTTGTTGTAGCAGGGGAGTTAGTGGGTTTCACAGGTCTATTCACAAATATTCTACTCCTCTGCCCAAGCTTTTATCAGCCATTAGTGTAATTTTTTAGTAGGTACAACTTGGCTGCCTTTCTGACACAGTAAAGGCAGAGAACTAATATATTCTAAACACAGCAATAAATTCAGACTTGCATTTATTCTGCAGTTAGTCACAGTTTATTTGTGTCTCTGTTCCTACTTATTTTATATTTGCATTGGCAACAGATGTGATGTTTCAGTTTTATTTGAAATTGTTTGCAGTAAAACTGGCCAATAATGTGCCCATATTCAATAAGGTAATGCCATACAACTTGTTGTAGTCACTGATAATGATGTTTGAGGCTGTATATCTTCATGGCAAACTGCACATTTTGAGGATTGAATGAATAAATACTAAAATACACGTGCTTTGAGTGCCAAAGGTGTACTAGAAATCAGAACAAGATTTCAGTTGTGAACTGAAATTAATGAGAATTCATTTAAGGTAGATTTTATTTCAGAGCAATAAAACACCATTTCTCCTTCATGTTATAGTATAAATACTGTATGGCACCTTTTTTATTCTAGGTTCAAGTTCTTTTAATATCATAACAAATGAATAAAGACATGCTTAGGAGTTCATGCTTCCAACTTTTATCATGAAGTTTTAGAGACACAGGGAATAATTTAACTTGAAAGCTAAATAGTCCTTACAGATATTTAAATAAACATCTCCAGAAGGGATTACCAAATTATTTTGAGTATGCCAACCAAAACATAAGGAGCTCTTTGTCCATTACCCGTCTACCCAAAAATCACCATCGTCCTTGTAATAGGTGCTCTTAAGTGGAAAAGTGAGACTGGAATAATGAATGAAGTTAAGCTACATAAGCTATCTTATGAGTCTGAAAGATGAAGAACAGAAATATGAGGCCACCAGCAAGCTAGCTGTAGGGTACCCTGAGGTGATTTTGATAATTTGTGAGACTGCAATTTGGAAATCAGCTTCCTTGCTCTGCAGCATTCTTTATATACTGTATCTGTGGTTTTGTGCAGATAGTGATGTTAGTACAGAATCTGTTATTTAGCTTAAGAAGTTTCTACAAGATAGCTGATTCCTGATAAAATGCTTCAAAGGCATCTGTTGGTTCCAAACAACGTTGTTACCTCAGATTACTTACTAAAAAAAAAAAAATCTTAGCAGTTTTTTGTACATTTATACAGGCTTTACTATTCCCTTATCACTGTAGAATTCTTATTTTTATCGCAGGTGATGTATATAGATTTACCTCACTTTTGTGCTGGAATCCCTTCCCATTATATTCTGAGTCAGAGCAAATCTTTCCTCAGTAAACTGTGCTGAGCTTCTCATTTCTAACATAATACCATCACAAAAACATTTGCCAAAACGTGTTCATTTGATACCTGAGAAATGAAATATTATTTCCAAAAGCAGAAGTGATTTCAATATATTACTTGAAATTGGCAAAATACAGCCCTTCAAATACTCTTGGAGGGAAAAAATTGTATTTAAATCTCCCTTTGGCATTTACTTACTCTTAGCCTACAGCTTGTCTGCTGATTAATAATCATTGGTGTTCTAAAACGTCAATCAGTGAAACACATCTGTCTGCAGCTGGCCTTTGGGAATACACAAAATAGGAGAGGATGCCGTGAGGTTGTTTGTGCCTATGCACGGTGGACATCTTTCTTAAAACTGCACAGAGAATTTTTAAGACAACCTTTTCTAAGAACCCTCTGCCATGGGTTTGCACTCGGTGTCCCCAGGGATGCTCAGTGTCCCTGGGGATNTGTGGGTTTGCACTTGGTATCCCTGGGGATGGTCAGTGTCCCCGAGAATGCTCGGTGTCCCTGAGGATGCTCAGTGTCCCCAGGGATGCTTGGTGTCCGGGGATGCTCAGTGTCCCTGGGGATGCTCTGTGTCCCCGGGGATGCTCAGTGCCCCCAGGGATGCTCGGTGTCCCTGGGGATGCTCGGTGTCCCCAGGGATGCTCCGTGTCAGAGTATCAGGCTTGTGCTGTCCCCAGTGTGTCCCCAGCCCATGGGCCGTGGCCCTGGTGGCTCGGCTCGGCCGGAGGCAATGCTCCAGGGGATGTGGTGGCAGAAAGAGCACTCCTGCATGTATAAATAGTCCCACATCCTGCTCGAGTGATGGTGGCAGGCCACTACACTGCTGGTTTATTTATATCTGTGCAAGTGCCTTGAGCTTCATAACAGAGTATCAGGCTTGTGCTGTGAGAAATATTTATTGGTATACCCCTCAACACAATCTGATTCATAAAAGTCCTTGTTTTTCTCCATCAGTCTCAGTTTCTTGCCTACAGTGATAGCTACCAAAAAAAATTTTACCAAATTAAGGAGCATATCTCAGTTTGGGAGTACCTTTACAGGCAGCCCAGAGTAAAAACTGCATTGACTCATCTGTTTGCACACAGAGGACCAGGACACAGAGGCCTGGACACTTCCATCTCTCCAGCTGCTGCCAGGCTGGAAATTGACCCTGAGACTTTGTGATTCAGACCTGAAGCAAAAAAAAAATAAATATTTATGAGGTGGGTGGTAATTTGTAACTTTGAATCATTTGCGGCAAGTGGGTTAATGTAGTCTCATGCAGATGCCTCACCTTTAGATGGGACCTCCTGTTTCAATTCTTGTTTTTTGCCAGAGAAAGAGTCCAGCACAAGAGAGGTAAAGCAATTGTGGCAAACCATCATAATTCTGCAACTTCACTAACTCAACCATTGGTGTTCATGAACCTGACTGCATGTGGTGGAAAAGGGGTGATGATGATGGAGGCAAGGGAAATAAATGGCTCAATAAAAGACTTGTGGCCACTTTTTCTGAGAAACAACCTCCTCCTTTGATATAAAACAGGTTCCTTTCTAACATGCATTGTGGCAGTAGCATTTCTGTTGGAAACTGAGGTGCTGTTTTCTTAAAGCAAACTTGTGCAGGTCTGTAAATACACAGTGACTTAGATCCAAGAGTACATTTTTTGCAAATATTAGGGAAAGGGACATCCCAACAATCATATATCTACAGATGACTGTATAGGGAAATATTGATGGGAGCTATGTCCTTTTAAGTCTTTGCTAGTAGTTTGCTCCTTAGTACAAAATCCCCAAGTTTCCATATTAGAGATGAGGCAGGGTGCATTCTTGTGTAGAAAAGATGTTTAATTCCCTCATAGCATTGTATTTGCCCAATTTTTTTTCCTCTCTAGTTTCACAATAATATAAAGTTTGCTTGTATTTTCTTAGTAAGAACTACCAAACCTGAAGTTTAAACAGAAAATCTTCTCATCCCCCTTTGCTTCTGTCGAAGCAGAGGAGGCAGTTTGTGATTAGTTTTTCTTCTTTTCAAAGAGCAGACAAAGCATAGTTTTTCTTTCTGAAAGATTTTTTCCTCCTTGATTTTGTCCTTCAAATGACAAACAAAACTTGATCTCTTTAATCCTTTGCTGGAACCAGAGGGCACCTCATTTTACACTGAATTCTTTCACAGATCACGAGGGCTCAGCAGCACTTCCATGTCTGTCAGTATGAAGCAGGGATTTGTAGAGCAGAAGGGAAGAAGGGAACTCACTGCCCCATTGTTTCCTAACAGGTAGGGTCTGTTTCACTGTGATCTGGCTGCACTTGGGAGGCAGCTACATTTTTACAGCCCTTTGAGTCTGGTGAGGAGTGACCAGGACAGACATGCATGAGGAAGGGAGGGAGGGAAGGGGTGGGGAAGGCAGGAGGGATGGGAGCCCAGCCTGTACGGGAGCAGCATTGCAGACTGATGTGGTTCTCCAGCTGTGTCTGTGTGGGGCCATCCTGGTGCACCCAGGGCTGCCTGGGTTCAGCATGGGAGCCCAGTGGTTGTTTGCTTTTCCATGGTTTGTGAGAGCCTAATGGTGAGATGAGCAATGTACCTGGATCCCACCCGACCAATGGCATGTCTGGGACACAGCCACAAGACTAATAGTCACTATTCTCTCAAAAACAAGCTTATCCTGAGATTAGCCTTAATAACAGTTCTTATCATCAAGTACATTACAATAATCTTTAAATATTTTAATAAAATATGTCTATTTATTGTAGAATTTTATGAACCTATATCTAGCACTCACCTGTATTCTTCTTTCTGTCACTGATCTGCTGCTTACATTTCATTACTCTGGATAAAATGCAATATTCCATTTCATTTACCCTCAAAATTGAACTCTTCCCCCACATCCAAATGCCACCCAGTGATTACAGCAGGAATTGCACTTGATCACTTACACTGCTGCCCTGCATGCAGCAAACTGCTGGAATAATTTTTAGACAGATAATTTATCTTTGTGCTTAGAGAACTCTATTATAAAGTCAACACTTACTGTGATTTAATGAATTTCTTAGCTCCTCATTAGAACACAACAGTTGTGGAACATCCTTTAATGTTCTTGGGATTTTCCCAAAGAAAATGCTTCTCAGTCCATTTTAACTATAGTTTTTATACATAGCATGTAAAGACATTTCCTGAGACATTCCCTTTTGATGTGTTGCAATAGACAGAATGGAGGATCAGCTGGATAACATAGGACATTTGTTTTACCTCCTACATAGGTGACATTCTGCCATTTCATAACAGAATTCTGCTATGTAAGAGCATGGTATTTTCATTTGTGTATTCCTTAACTGTATTTGTGTTTTGCAAAGGTGTGTTTTCACCACTGTTGTGTCATTCTGTTTGGAGATGTAGTGTGAAGACAGTACCCATTTTGTTGAGAAAAAATGCTTTGTTTTGCCTGTTACAATTTCATACGAGGAGTTCCCTTTCAAGCTACTGCACTCTCAAACCTCCATTTTTTAACCAAATTTTCCCCTACTGGATACCAACTAGGAGCATTTCCTCCAGGGATCAACCCCGTGGGTTCACCTGCATTCGTGGGGAGCAGTGTTGGTGCAGGGCTGGCTGCCTGCTCCTGCAAGGAGCCAAACCTCCCACCAGGACTGGCACCTGCAGGTGCACTGTGTGACAGCCCCAAGAGAGGAGGGACTGGGCTTGGAGCTGCCTGCCTGGCACAGAGCAGTCCCACAGGGTGGGGAGACAGGCTGTGGTCCCTGGAGAGCAGGAAGGCACTGGGGCTTTGCTGTGTCCCTGGGAAAGGCCCTGTGGGGAGCAGGGACAGGGGCAGAACAGGGACAGCAGTGCCAGCACGGGGTCACAGCACTCCTGCTGAGAGAGGGCAGCATGAGGCACCCCATTTCATCAAGCCTTGTGCAAAGACTGAAACCAGTGATGCAACTTTTCCTCCCTTGCACAGCTTTCTGTGATGCTTTACTAGTCACTTGCTTGCCCTTACCCATCCTGGAATACAAATTTAATGAATGTACAGAGTGACTGCTGTGATGCCAACAAATCCAGTACTTCTCCAGGTGGAAAACACCATCCCCGATCCTCTCTTGGTGTGAGAAGTGCTTTTGAGAACTCCATCTGATGGCATCTGATTCTTTTCTTGGTCTCTCTCAATGCACCACTGTTCCTGATGCAATTTCCTGTCGCTCTGCACTCATTTCTCTTGCATTGACTCACAGGAAGACATCAAAAAAAAGGAATTATTTGTCCACCTTTATATGTATTTGAGCTCTGAATGGTAAATATTGTAAATAAACTCAATAACTTCTCAAAATAAACTAGTACCCAGAATGCAATAGGTGCTCTCCAGCAACAGAAGAAAAGGTGTAAACTCACCAAATAAACAACACAAACTTTAAGAGACATACATGATTCCTTCAAACTAATTTTTATATTTATACCATTGATCACATAGAAAAGTGAAAAAAAAACATTTATACTTAATTCTGACCAAACTCTGTGCAACTTCTCTAATGTTTATGAACACTATTAATAAGAAAGTATTTGGCCTTTCATCTTGATAGTGTGAGTGTGTTAAGAGCAGAAACAAAGGAATTAGCAAGGATGACCAGTACAATGTACATGTTTTTATTGGCAATTGGTTTTTGTTTGATTAGAGGAGACGTCTCTATAAAAGACTAGAAGACAATTGTGATTAAAGCTTCTGAAATGCTGGTTTACTTTTAAATGGTGCAGTAAAAAGAGAAAAAATCATTTTTACAGGAATCAGTAGTCACTTCTAAGAGAGCTGATCTCACCCAACAGACTGTGAAGTTGATAATTAACCAGAAACAGGCAGGTTCATCATTCTGTAATAAGCTGCCTGCAAAACCATCTGATGAATAAAGGCTGTCAAACAAAATCTCTTGGCATGGCACATCCACCTGCAGGGCTTACTGCAGATGGCATGACACTGTCTGACCATCTGATTCAGTCAAGAGAGGCCAATGAAAAAGTGGTATGTGCTCCAAACAATGTTTTCTAATTCTTCACATGCTGCAGCAACAAATGATAGAATTTCTGTATCCTCAACTGAATTTCAGGGTAGGTAGGGATACACAGTCTCAGTCCAGTGTTAGAAGCAAAACACAGCATAAAACACCAAAATTACATATGCATTATTTAACACCATTACCGGAGAGGATGCAGTGGTGGAGAAAAAGCTGCTATAAAAGGATGAAGTGGAATCCCAGAGCATTTGTAATATCTACCTTCCCTGTGGCACAGACTGGCATACATACAACTAGCCACTATTTGTTGCAATTTGTTCAATTCAAAGCTATTTTCACCCTTTTTTAAAAGGCTTATCCTGTAGTCTTTACTCAAAAGAAAATTGTAAATGATAGTTTCTGAAGGCTGGAGCTCCATTCATGCAATAACACAGATCTGAGCTGTACCATGACAATTTTCAGTTTGTACGGCTGTTGCAGTGCTGAAGGCACCACAGATGTTAAAGGTTTATGGTGCTTATAGGGTACCATGCAGTGCATAAAAGCCAATTGTACAGAAACATAGGGTGATAAAGAAACATCTTTCCTTTCCTCAAACCAAACTAAACCAAAGCATGTTCTAGCTATCATTCAACCCCCTTTCTCAAGGTGAAGAGTGTCACTGGCACTTAGCCCGAGTGAGTCACAGAGAGCTGACCCCAGGAAAGCCACACTAATGAACAGAGAGTTCCCACCAAGGCCATGTGCACTTGCCCACGTGGGTTTGCAGGATCAGGTGTAGATGTGAGGTTCCCAGCTTCCAGTGGTGAGGGAGCTGCTTAAAAAGCAGCCCAGCTGTCTCTGCTCAGCCATGGGGGCTGCACCATTCAGAGGGAATAAGGAGGCTGCTCTGCAGAGATTTCCATTACTAAGGCTCAGCATAGCTCCAAATATCTGTGAGCACCTTCAAATTTCTTCCAATGCAAAGTGCTTCTCCACATCTGCTGTCAAAGGGCTTGCACAGACCAGGGCACATTCCCTGCTGCCACTGCCAGTGGATAGTTTTTGCTGGGTCATTTAGGGAAAATGGGAGCCAGGTATCTATTGGTGTTAGATCCAATATTCCCAGGAGGCTGTGCCTGAGCTGGCTGGCCCTCGCTGTTTGCCTGTCTGGCAACACTGTGGTGTTCTCACCCCAGTGGTACCTCAGGCTCCCAGGATGGTACAGGTGAGGGCTTGGAGACAAGTCCAGGCAGACAGGAGCTCAGGTTTACCTTTGACTGAGAGGTTCCAAGGCGAAGGTGAAGGAAAGGAGTCAGTTCTGATGGAAGGTTTCGACTCAGAGTTTTATTCCTGGCCCAAAGGCCTGTGGATCCAGAAACAGCTCCAACAGAACTCCTGACCACATGGCAGGCCAGGTCTTTTAACCAGGGGAGAGAGAGAGGGAAGGAACACAGGTGACACCAACCAGGTACAGGGGGGAAGTCCTAAGGGACAGAGGACACTTGGATGGCCCAATGTTTTTCCAGGGGTGGGAAGAATCTTTTGAATTCTGCCAACCACTCAACGCCCTTCTGGAATTCCAGGGTTGACAGACAGCACTCATCAGGGTTCAGGATGTGGAAAGGAGGAATGATTGACACAACTGGCAGGGGAATCAACTGGGAGGGGCCTGGGGTATCTGAGACACACCACAACAGGTATTCAGCTGCACCAGCCACCTCTGTGCTTGCATTGTGCCTTGTCTCAGGGGATCCCAAAGGGTGGGGAGATTTGTAACAGAAATGTGTAGATTAACAGGAGCAGAGTGTGTTCGAGCACCAGGAGAACTGGCAGAACAGTGTGTTGAATGCACAGATACTCCCCTCAAAAAACACACTTTCCAACAATAAAATGGAAACTAGGGTTGTTATACCAAGCCCATAAAACCTGCCCTGAAAGACTCCAGCCCAGCCAACTCCCCAGCAGACCCTGCATTCTAACAATGGGAGAGTGGCACCAACACGACAACAGATCCCAGAGAACATTGCTTACATGCTTTTTCTCATTAGCCCACAAGGAAAATTTTCCAAACAAGAAAAAAGACACAATGAGCAGCAACCTGGCCTAGGAATAAAGACCTGAAATTAACAATACTCATGCTAGAGACTGCCCCACAAGAGATATGAGATCTGTCCAAAATGAGATTTTGTGTTACCCTCAAGAAAATCTCCAAGGACAAATGGAGGATTTAGCAGCTTGTGTTCTTTGTCCTTGGTGTCATACACAGCTGGTCCAAGTCAGACATCTAGTTGCTTTCACATGGGTGGAATGAGGGAATGGGTGAATAAAGTGTATGTGGGAATGGTGGTGAACAGGTAACATCATCTTTCTCGTAGATGTTTGTAAAGAACTATCACCTCCCCCTCCGTTATATCCTGCACCAAGTTTTGTACCACTGCTTTCCATCCAAGTATACACCTCTGCCCAGGTTTAATAAACCTGCTGCCTCCCAGGCAGGCTGGATATGGCTGAGCTGTGCTTGTGGTGCTTTGCCCAGCTCTAGGGACCATGTGCCAGCAGCCCAAGGCTGGCCCTGTGTGTGGTGAGCTTGGGTTTTGTAAGCTTGGTCCAGGCGTCTCACCAAGCTGGAATGGCCTGTCTGTTTCCCAAGGCACTCTTAGGAACACGTAGTCATGTTCACACCTAACAAACATGGCTCTACATGAGATGTCTCTGATGGACCTTGTGCATCACTGGTGGCAAGGGATGGGTATTTTGGAATGAGATCAAATACCCTATTTTCATTTTCTCTGGGGCACAATTTCCTGACCAGTGAAGGATACTGGCGTGCAAAAGGCAGGAACAGTGCCTGATGTTCTTGTTCTGCATCTGTGGGATTTCCTAAAGAGGGCTGTCAGCAACATGTTGACCTGCAGAATCCCATAATGGTCTATGATTATTGATTAACTCCTTACAGACCCACTTGCTGTGGTTTGTAAGGGCAAACAAAGAAGAGATTGGCTTTGTTTTATTATATTGCTGGTAGCTTCATTTCAAGGTAATTGAGACTAATCTTGCAATATTTTCCATTTCTCCAGTGCCAGCACATACAGGACACATGTCTGCTGCGGTGACACAATCTGTCTTGAATATAATTTAATTTGTAGAATTTCATACGTGCAGCAGTAAACAGTGTACTGAATGAGTTATTTGACTGAACTCACAAACCTTCAGTTTAAATGTATTTAAAGATTTTTTTTTTTTTGACATTTGAGATAGTTTAATTATGAAGGTTAGGAGCAGCTCCACAGGCAGGGTCAAAATGAATTTTGTACTCAAAACCTCTCATTTTCTTTGCATATGCCCTTCCCAAATGACATCAATTGTATTTTCTAAGGCTTTACAAATTAAACATACTGATTGGAAATTAAAATTAATTCATATTAGTATGCCAGAGCACATAACAACCAATGTACATTTTTTTTTGTGCCTGTGCCCTTTATCTCCCTAGCAAAAGCACACAGTGTTATCTCTTGCTTTGTGCATGGCAGCAGCATAGTGAAAGCACTCCCTCTCCCCATTCCCCCAAGCTGAACTCAAACTGACTGAGTTTGCTCAAAAAACATGAAGCCTGCAAGCTACACAAACCCTGCCATGTCACCTGGTCTCTGAAACAGAATCACAGAATGGGTCAGGTTGGATGGAACCACAGCAGCTCCTCCCTGCTCAAGCGGGATCATCCCTGAGCACATGGCAGAGGATTGCATCCAGAAGGTTCTTGAATATCTTCAGTGAGGAAGACTCCACACCACCGCCAGGCAATCTGTTCCAGTGCTCAGTCTCCTACCTGCACATTAAAAAATTCTGGATCATGTTCAGATGGAACTTCTGTGCATTGGTTTCTGTCCATTGCCTCTTGTCCTATTGCTCAACACCAGCAAAGTCCTCTCTCTGACATTTCCTGCAGAATCTGAACAGGCTCAGCTGCCTCAACCTACCCTTGAAATAAAGATGCTCCAGTCCTTTAATTCTTTGTTGCCTCCACTGAGCCCACTCCTGGAGCTCAGTGTCTGTCCTGAGGAGCCCAGAACTGGACACAGCACCCCAGGTGATTCTCACCAGGCTGGGCAGGGGGCAGGGTCACCTCCCATGACCTGCTACAAATCCTCTTCCTGATGCACCCCAGGATTCCATTGCCTTTCTTGGCCACAAGGACACGCTGCTGGACAGCTCATTGTCCACCAAGGCTCCCAGGTCCTTCTCTGCAGAGCTGCCTTCCAGCAGGTTGGCCCCCAGCCTGTGCTCCCTTGGTGCTGAACCCTGCACTTGCCCTTGTTGAATTTCACTGGACCAAAGCCCCACTGGAGGTGTTATAAAGCATTTTGAGTGCTGACCTGCTATTTGACCACACAGCACACAGGTGCAGCTCACACATGTGAAGTCTTATATCAGTATTCATTTCCAGATGAATGCCCTTTGGAAAAAGCAGTTTTTACAGAGCATTTGCAGCTGCACTTCCTCAAAAGAAACAACCCCTCAGACACCTGAGATTGCTGGTCACTGTAGTTTGCTAAAACAGGAGACATTTCCCCAGACATTTGCCTTTGTACTCAGCAGAGGGGAGGCACACAGTCCTAAGTGGGAGCCATTTCCAGGAGCACATCTGTGGTGCCATTTTTGGATCATGTCTACAGAAAGCTTCTGTAAGGGCTTGTATTTACAACAAGTCTTGAGCATGCAACAAAAGAAAAAAGCCAAGGAGTAGGAAAGGGGTCAGAACAAATTAACCCCCCTGCGGGTGCAACCACCAGGCTGACCCCACAACCAAATCTGCCAAGCTAGACCAGCCTCCCAGAGGGAACCCACCTCCAGCCTTCCCTGGGGCCTTCCATTCATCTCCAGGAGGCTAAGCAATTTATTCTATGATACAAGGAATAAGAAATGTCCTCTTCTGAAAAAAAGAACAACACTTTTTTATGTAAGATCCTATTTAGTTGCAGAAGTAATGTGAAAACCAAATTTTGATCCATTTCTGAAAATCATGAGATAATTGTACCTCCTCTGAAGAGGAAAAAGGGAAAGCAAGTTAGACTAGAAATATGGGATATGTACAAGAGAGAAGTACAGCTCAACAGAAAGCTGTTTGTCAGGAGTGGTGCCATAAGGCCCCACACTGTCATGAGCTGCTCCAGGAGATCAGACAGCTGTCCATCCAGATAGTCTTGTGCCTCCTGTTTCTTCAGTGTTGATTTGAAATACACATTCTGATTATTTATTTTTAATGTTTTCCCCTCAAGGTGTCACTGCAGGGTAGACTTAAGGCTGTTTACAGGCACCAGCTGAGTATTCTCATTCCTGAAATTGTTTCCCTTTCTTTGAAATAAAACATTAACTATAAACATCTTGGGTAAATAATGCATGGTTTGAAGGCAATGCAACATCTCCATGTAGTGTCAACCTCCCTCATGTTACTCTTCTTCACTTTACTTCTTTGTGTTTTCTCCATCTTGGTCTAGTTCATCTGGGAAGAGGAAGACTTGTGAATGCCTAAGGCATTGGATTTAAGCCTGTTTGAAAGCAGCTGTCTTGCTGGTAACAAAGAAAAGCTGATTTGGGATATCACATGGCCTCCTTGTTCCTGCAGTAGGACTGCTACCTGCACTGGAGAGCTATTGATTCTCCAGGAACCCTTTAATTTTCTGTCAAAGTCTTAAATCCAAGAGGCTATCAGCACTGACTACCTCATTACCTGGCATCACCGGTGCTCAAAGGCTTAGAGAGAGCAACACAGGCTTAGTTAGAGTGATTGCCTCTTTGCTGAACAGGCATTGAGGTAGGCTCTTTTTCATTATTTCATCTTCAAGTTGTGCATTGGTAGGACCTTTCAGTATTCTGTGAAAGGAAAAATCAGTTATTCTACTGGTGAGGAGAAATAAAACCTTATACTTGTAATCCTTCCCTCCTTCCCTGATTTACAATTCAATCAGTTTCCTTGTCTGGCCCTTGTGACAGCTCAGTCTAGGGGCAAGATACCTGCCAATTTCAGAGCAAGCAATTGTTATGTGTGTGTGTTATACCTGAAATCTGCATAACTCTGCATCAGGGAGAAGTAAGGATTAATTTTTTTCCATGCAATATTAGTTTTCACATATTTTACAGTATTTTAAACATGGACCTTACCACCACATTTGATTGCAGTTAGCCAGAGAGCTCAAAAGCTGTGATTCTTAGGCATTGTTTTCTTGGGGGACCAAGCTACTGCATAAAAAAATACAGTTGATGAACTAGGGAAATTTCTTCTAGCACGACTCAGATGCTGTAAAATCACTTATCTGCCTGCTCAGGTACAGGTTGCAGAGGTGTGTGAGAAGATGAAAGCATCTTCTATAAAGGAACTAGTTAATTTATGAACTTATTAAAGCATCCTCTATAAAGGAAGTATGGCTCTATTGGCATGGTAGTGAATGGGACTCTGCTAGTACTTGGGTTGGTACCTGCTCAGGCCCTGGTTTTTCTGTGTTCTATATGTAATGCATCCACCTGCTAGGGACAAGTGTCTCCATCACAGATGGTACTTGCCAAAAATATTCACCTCAGTTTTAGCAGATGCAGTGATAGAGCCAACCAGCCATGGGCACTGGCCCACCTTAGCCTCGATTGCTTCATGCATGTCAACATCAAATGTGTCTTGATGAGAGAAGTTCTCACTTGTGGTTTTCATTCCACTCCTATGTCCTAGATATTTTGACCCCAGGCTTTCTTGAATTTTTTTCCCTGTCCCACCTTCTCAGACAAGCACACAATGAGTAGGAGCAAAAAGAATCTCGTTTCTACCTTTGCTCTTCCCCCAACTGCATTTTGTCTTGCACCCTTCATCTCTTTCTTGTGACATTTCCCTGTTGTTGACAATGATAAGATATTAACATTGCTACTTTTGCTGTCAGAATGTCAGAGCTACCTATCAAAAAAGTGATTGGATCAACAGTGGGTATTATGAGGGGAATCTGAAATAAAGCATGCCAGGCTGATGCAGAGAGAGATATGAAATGAAGGGTTATTACACTGAACATCTCCACTTGTGATGCAGTTGTGATGATGTTTTAAGCCAGTCTCTGTGATCTAATTACACTCACTAACTATATTAAGAGAGTGTTTTAAGAGTGTTAATTCAATCACTCTGAAGTTAGAAAATATCAGCATTTATGTTCTCTATAAATCCAAAATGCATATTGTACAACAGTCTCCAATTAATTTCTTTTAAATACATTTTAAAAAACCACCTTCTAAACTGAAATTTAAATATAAGAGCAGGACTTGGAGGCTGCTCCAAGATGTGAGCTGAAGTCTTCCTTGTGGCTGCTATCCTACCTCATAGGGTGTTCCTGCTAGTGAGGATTTCTTAACACCCCCCAGTTCACACTCCTGACAGCTTTCAGATACATCCAGCCACCTCTTTTCTCACCCTCTGGTTCTGTTCTCTCAAATAACATTACTCTTGTTCAGCAGGGCAGGGGTGTGCTGAACCAAACAGCCCCTTCACAGAAATCAGCTCCTACCTGCAGATTTCTGTTCAGTGGACTCTCATCAGGATTTCTCCCTCCTGTCTTTACACATGCAGGCAGCCTCTGTGGCAGGTGGACTTTACAGTCATCATTTAACACTGGACTTTTGTGAAATTTGGTTGCTGCCTGGTAAAAGGCCAGAAATAAAGAATGGAAATACCTTGGTGTGCAGAGCCTGGGAAGTGGACTGGCCCACTGTGATGAGTCTCAAAGGGCAGCCACAACCAGACCAAGAAGACATCAATATGCAAATCATTCAGAGGAAGAACCATCACAGATTACTACCCCTGAACCCACAACGTTTATGTCTAAATTGCAGCCACAGCTGTGATTGCTCTACATGTGGCATATCCAAGCAGGCTTAAGCTCACTAATTCAATAATGGTGGCAGTTCAAGCAGTTCCATACTGGTACAAGCTCAATCACTGTCCAGCAGCAGTGCAGATACAGCAGCAATAACCTCCCCGTGCTGCTCTCCAGGCAGGCAGGCTCTCAGAGGACTCAGACAGCTTGGAGTTACCAGAGCAGAGGTTTCAGTGCAGTTATCATACCTGTCCACTGCATTAAAGCTCACTCGTATGTGCACCACAGTGCGTACCTTGGATTTTATCACAGGTGTAAGAAACAGCCTAATTAAGAGGCACATATACCATTTAACTGTCCCTGCTTATGCTTATAACAAAACAAATGTAAATATTGATAATCAATTAGATAAGTTATGATTTAGTTTCTTCTGGCATAGTTAAGTGCTCATTTTCAGTAAGACAAAACTAGGTGAAAAATTTAAGTAACCTGTGCCATTGTTTTATTAAGCTCTTTAGAGCCAACCACTATGAAGAAGTAACTTGCTCTGAATATGAAAAAAATATTAAAAAAAAAGAGAGAAAAATATTTATTTTTGAACAGAAAAGCATCCTAACCCATGAAAACTAAATTTTTCTCCTGGGAGAAAACATGTATTAGATTTTTAAATAAAGTACCTCAGAGCAACCCAGACTTAGACTACAGGGTAAAGCAAGGATATTTTTAATTTTCATAAAATAAAGGCAGACCACTGAGCTACCCAGACCTGTTCTTTCTTCAGTACTCATGAAAGTGCAAATGTTGAGGTTTGGAGAACACAGCCATTACCTTGTACTCTAGGATGTATAGCTGCTCTATCTAATTTTACTTGCCCTGCTTAATGCTGTATGCCAATTCATGACATATTGATCCAACTTATAGAAGTAATCTTTTTTTCCAGTTCATTTAAATTATAGTTTAGACCATACATGCTTGAAGGAGATGTCCATAAATTATGTCAGCTTTCAGTAAGTCTACATTAAAAAATGCAAAGTAAATCAAAAGTGCTAACTAATTTTTGTTTAATTATTGATTTAAGCTTACTCTGCTTTGGAAAATGTAATTACAAAAGTTGAATTTGGCCAGATATACAGAGAGTTATATGGATTCAAATAGTAAAGAAAATAATTCAGTCTCCTAGATCAATTATGAAAATGTGTCCTTTGACAGTGGCTCCAAAGAAGAAGTCCAATAGAATTTCAGAGTGCATTTGTCCTTCCAGCCATTGTCCAAAGGACAGCAAGCATCAAGGAGTTTCTGGGCTCTCTCCAACATATCTTGTTGGTATCTCACTGAAATACCAACAAGAGTGATGCTTTTTGAATTAAAACGAGGTCAATTAGGTATTGACCTGAAAAGAATATCTATGCATGAATTCCCTATACATAAATTATACCTTCCTGACTACCTACTTATTACCCTCAGAAACTGTTTTACTTTTCCTCCATATCCAAATATTAACTTCTACAGCAGAACAGGAGAACCTTCTCAGGAGGGAAAGACACACTCCTGGAAGCCTCTCTGCTGTCCTCAAACCTTTGAAGTACAGAAGGACAGAGTCCAGGCCCTGACATGAGAAGAGGCCCTAAATAAGGAGTGCAATTTAAATTTGGATTATTCAAATGGATCCTGCATGTTGCCCAAGAAGGAGACAACCTCCTGAGGCTTTATACACCTGGGGAATCAATCAGGGAGTCATGATAAGAGTGCACTGAAACCTGTGCTCTGGTAACTCCAAGCTGTCTGAGTCATCTGGGAGCAGCACAGGGAGGTTATTGCAGCTGTATCTGCACTGCTGTTGGACAGTGATTGAGCTTGTACCAGTACTGAACTGCTTGAACTGCCACCATTATTGAATTAGTGAGCTTAAGCCTGCTTGGAGAGGTATTTTGACCAAGTTACTCCCATCCATGATGTTTCCTATGACTAAATCTTTCCAGACTAGCAGATTAAAATGTTTTAAAACAAAATTTTAGACATAACCTTTTCAGACTACCAAAATATTAATTCAGTTTTATTTAATGACTACTATAGTACTACTGAAGGTTAAATTCATTATTCCTAAAAGATTTCAATGCTGATAAAATAATTTTTTTTTGCTGATACATCCTCCAAGAATAATATTAGGTTTGTAGGAGGATTTAAAACATTATTTGAGGTATTGTGAAACAATTTCTAGATAAGCTCAAATTTGTGTTTTTGAATGATGGCAGCCTCGGTGTAGAAAGCACATAGGAAGCTTTCTTTCCACTACAATTCTTCAGCTTACTTTCTGTCAGGAAAACAGGAGGCTCTGAAGGGATTCTCCTTCCCAAATAGTTTAGGTTTGCTCACAGCCCTCTTCCAATAGGAGCTGTTAGTTTTCCATTTGTTTGCACTGCTGAGCAATTAGTGGGCTGAGAAGTAAGTTGGGACCATCGAGGAACTCAGCTGCACTTGCTCTCCTCTGTCTGCTCAGCTCACCAGACCTTTGCCAATCCCAGCCACCTTTTTGGCAGGGCAGTGAGAATATCAGGAATCTTTGTAAAAGGATTTGAAGGCCAGCCAGGACAATCCAACGGGGAGCAAATGTTGTGGAGGTCATTTGCTGCTGCAGGAATGCTTGTATCTGTTCAGGATCAACTGGGAAAATTAATAATGGGAAAATCCCTGTGCTCCTTGCAATGTCAGGGAGCGGGATCTGGTTGGGTTTTTTCCAAGGCTGTACATTTGAGAGTGTTTTTGTCTGTAAATCTGCAGGAAAGATATTTCTGTGAGAAGCTGAAATAAAGTTGACACATCCCTGCCAGGAGTTTTCTACAAACAAAAAGCAAACGTGCTCTTGCCCTGCTCCGTCGGCAGCTGGAGAAGAAGTCCTTGCTCACCAGGCAGCTGGGGTTGTCTCCCTCCGAGCTCTCAGCCAAGAGAAAACAGCTTGCAGCCCATGTGGCACTTCAGTGTGAGCAGTAAACATCACATTAACGTTTGTAGGAGCCCAATAACCTGTCACTGCGGGTTTGGCAGCGCAGCCTGAACTGCCCCCACGACTGCCAGCCATGTGTCCGAGGCAGCTGGGAGCACCCAGGGACAGCTGGCCCCTGCCCTGGGGGCTGCACAGGCTCGGGAGGGGGGCAGGGTGGATTGCCTGTGGCCAAGCTGTCTGTGCTCCCACCTTGTGAAGGAAAACTGAAATAAGGGGTAGCCCCCACGAGCTCAGCTCTACCCTGGCCCAGGGAAGGCTGGAGAAAAAGGGAGGGTGGTATCTGACATGGGCCAGGGTTGTGGGGAGGAGCAGGAGTAGACCTGTCAGGTCCTACAAAGCCATGGGTTGGCAACCACTTCCCAAAGTACAGTGGAGATTAAAAGCCACTCCTGGCACTCCAGAGGCTCAGTCTCTGTAAAGCTGCCCTGAGGCTATGGCTTCATAAAAATGCATGCTTTTATCCTTTTTTCCATTTTATTTATTAGTGCTGTTCTGTTCTTAAAATAGACACTCAATGTCTTGTACTGGCTGCGTGGACTGGAAAGCTGCACAGTTCTGCCACAGCCAGGACAAGGATGTCTGCAGGGAAAGGCTGGCAGAGGAACCCTGCCTTTGCTGTCCAGAAGGGTGCTGTGGAAACCTCAACCATTGCAAAAGGATGATGGTGCTGCCAGGAGCTTTCCTTTCTCCCCAGGGGAGGCTCATCCTTTCTCCTGTGCAAAGCCCCAAGGCCTGCCCCATGCTGACACCAGGATGTGCCTCTGGAAAAAGTAGGGATCCAAAACACAGGGAAAGTTCAGAAAATGGTGACACATAGAATCATGGTAGAGCACTCCATGGCTCCTGCTAGAGGACAATGGAAGTGATGTGACAAATATATATATATACACAATTCCAGGAAGGGGACAAAACTGAGATCTACACTCCACTTGTGGGAGAGTTACTCTTTTGAATATTGATAGACTTCTGAAAGCCTCTGCTGAAAATTATTCAAAAATTATGGAGATGTGTTTTCTGGGAAGATTTTGGAGTCCTTTTTTAATCTTCTGCTATAAGGTACATACGGAATGTTAACATGGTGGAATGACCTTCTAAATTTGCCTTTTCGCAAGGATGTCGCTCTTGAAAAAATGTCTGACAGGCATCTTTTCCAGTTTTTCTTTTTCCTGTTAAGGCAAATTCTACAGTCTTCTTACTGCAGAGATACAAAATACAACTCAGCATGTCCCCAGGGGTTTTGGCCTCTGATGAAAAGACGAGGAGTCTGCTCAAAAACTACTCTTTGTGAGAAGAAAGAAAAAGATGGAGCTGCAAGTAAGTGACCAGGAAAAACTCCAGGTAAAAGTAGTTTGATCATAATATTTAAGACTGAGATTTCCAAAAGCACTTAGTGATTTTGAGTGCCTCACTTCTTGGGTATTCCAACAGAGGAGTCTTTGGAGGCCTTACACTCTGAGAATAAGTGCTTGGCATTTCCTGAAAGTTATGTCTCCATTAACATATTTCAAGTGGTGCATGAAGAACAGGAGCTATAGAAAAATCACAAGGCTAAGATTTTCTTTAATGCCTTAAATTGGTCAGACAAAGCATATTGTCATGCTCAGACACAGCTCTTCAAGGATTTTGAACATTTTTTTCTTTCTCTGAAAGAGATTAAATAATGGTATATCTGAAATCTTACACTGCACTTCAGTTGTGTCATGAAAGATAGAATTCATATTTGATATTAATGGAGCAGGTGAAACGTGAAATGATATTTCTTTAATCTTTAATGAAATTTCTGGTTTTAGCATTTAGGTTGTCTGTTCAATGACACAGAAGAGCTAATAATATCACTGTTTTTGAAGAATTCATTCACTACAGGAAGCCTGATTTTCTGAATCTGTTGGAAGCTTTTTAGGTGCTCCAATGATGCATGAAAAGCATAATAATAAAAAATTCTTTGTCCTTGAAGCCCAGTGATCATAATTGGAAACATATAATTAAAAAAGAGAGAAAAAAAATCTCCCAGTAAGCCACTATTCTGGTACAGAGATGCAGTAGTTTAGAACATAACAATTCCACAGGAATTAGCAAGAACAATGGGGTTTCAGGAGCTCTTCAACCAAGTATGCTCTACAGCTTGGATAAACACCTGTATACTCAACACCAAAAAGCCAAATGGTGCTTTTTGTAGCAAAGTGTTTCTTTGCTGAATGACTTTGTTGGTTTAAAATTTAACAATTGCTTTTGTAAGCCCCCATGAGACAGGAAAAGTTAGTAAAAGGTGGTGCAAGATTTTGTGGGGAGAAACTGATTCTTTTTCTCATAGGGATATATTAATCAGAAAATGCTGTGCATGACGAAAAGTTTGCTATGAGACAGAGCAGAACTAACAGGAGGTGCCAGGGGACCCATACCCCTTATTCCATCTTCAGCCAGTCCCTTCGAGGCCAAAGTAGATCTTGCAGTCTCTTAAGGTCATTCCCTTGATTTTTCAATATTTCAGCATAGAATATTAATTTTTCTTTTCAGGGGCCAGTGCTGACCTTCTTGAAACAGGAACATTGGAGTAGTGTCCAAAGGATGCATTTATACTTCCAAAAATCAAAGATGCTCTCCAGTACCACTAAAGCAAGCTGGTAATGGAGATAATATAAACCTTGGCCATTCTCCCAGCTGACTGTCCTAATAATAGAAAAAGCCCCTCTGAGTGAGGAGCTGATACTGGGGATCTGCCAGTTAATTTTCATTAAAAACAGCAATTGGTGACAATATGCTTGGAGACATGGAGATCCGCTTGTCTTACTCATATCACCACTAAATGAGCAAGAGGATCCTTTTTCTCTGCTTGAAGCTCTCCTTTTGCTGTTAGGACTTTCTTGAAATCTCTGATCTTTTTTGAGGTGTCTCATAAACCTGTTCCCATTTGCTTTCCAATTACTTTTTTTTTTTTTTTTTTTTC